>CM070077.1:24214387-24814387 GCA_036250285.1 Pyrocoelia pectoralis | reverse complement strand
TATTAAGTACTTGCTGAAGAAAATTAGTAGGTATCTAGAAAATATCAAGCAGGTACTACTGATGGGGTCAAACTGTGAATTTTTTAATAGTTTAAATACAGAATTGGAAGAAATTTGGTACCTATTTGGCTGCTGCGTTTATTCTATTTGCATCAGATGAAAAACCAGTGCTTCCAAATTTAGTCAAGAATTGATTACGTCAAAACATTTTCTACTTTTATTAATTACTGAGCACAATATAGTGGAACAGCATGATGGTCTATATTAATGCTTTTAATCGACCAAACCCTCACATCTTGGCTCCCGGTGAGTCTGAGAGATTCAAGGAAGTACCTATTCCATTTTAAATTGGAATCAAGAAAAATTTGGTACATTTCGTCTGACGAATTGATTTCTTGCTTATCCTAACTGAAAGAGATTTATTCAAATTAATGAGTTACTAATGTTGAGGACTAACTTATTCCATTCAACAATGCTATTTGCCGTACACTGAGCGTTCTCGACTATCTCACTAAAAAGAATAAAGATAACTAGTGTCATCAGCAAACATAATGAGTATTAGTACTTCTTCCTTAGTTGGAATTGCATCAGGTAGATCATTTATATAAATATATGTAGTACAAGAATAGCAAGGGAACCAGAACGGAACCCTGTGGCACATCCAAAAACATTCGCATACATTTATTTCCCTTACGCAAACTGTTATATGCATAACGTATCTAAAAATCTGTATATGGCCGAAGAGGTAGATTTTCCTTTACAAACTATTTTTTTTAATATACCTAACGACAAAAATATTTTTTTTAACACTTTAGAAACTGTGCATAATAAAGACATAAGACACAGGTCTGTAATTCTTCACAAGTTTCTTGTCTCCTTTTTTATGAAAAAGTAGAGTAGAATAGTAAAAAAGTAATATGATTTTTCCGAATTTTAAGATTCTTTTGTCTAGTTTAAAAATGGTTATAGAAGAAATAGTATATGATTCACATTTTAAAAGTGTTCGTGTGACACTTACTAACATAAATAACCGGGTGTCAAATCATATACGATTGTAAAATACTTGTAAATATGTTGAAATATCCGATGCTAATTTTCGAGTACGAGAATTCTTATTGTGCCCATGTTGTAGAATTCTTTGCACGAAGTTGTGCCTCGTATGTAGGGTAAATTTTCATCGGTATGTTCATGCAACTGAAATGTGCTCACATTCCTTTAAAGTTTCCGAGGCAAATCTTCTTACCCTCTAAAATAACTAAATATCTAAATTCCAACTTTACTTCCACACCGTTCGATATTATAATCATGTAAACTCGCTTAAGTTTCTGATACATTCAAGAGAACTTCGAGAACTTTCCCTACACTATTATTGCAATTACTCCGATTTATAAATTGGGCTAAAGCACTTGGCGGGATGATAATTTAATTAAATTCTAGATCAAGTAGGATAAGGGTCAATATACGTTTGTCTACTAAAGTATCTCTTCTTGTTACAATCAAATTGAGTTCATGAATAATAATTTATTTTAAGTGGTATTAAACTGGTAGGAAACGGACACTTTTTTGTAATGGAAAAGGATTATCGTACATACCTAAGTCCATTGCGAATTTATTTCCATCAATTGTACACCATGATTAAAAATAGCGACCTCTTGTTCACTTGTAATGGTATTTACTCGACCCTCGTACTTGACTACAATTCCTTAATGACGTGCATGTACTTGCATTTCTTAAGACCTTAAAGATATCTAGAAAATAGGTCGATGACTCTTGAAGAACTTTTGAATTTTTAGGTCAGTATAAGATTTAGAACAGAATTTACGTCATTAGCTGTAAGATGCGGTATACCTACCATAATTTTTTTATTAACACTAAATTTGCACAGTTGTCGGCGTCAATTACCTAAATTATTCAGTTTTTAAAAAGTTTTGCGGATTAAATGTAAAACAATGAGAGGTAGGAACGCTTTCTAATTTCATAAATAATTCAAACACTACAAATCCCTTATTAAAACTTCCAAATGCAAAACTTGTACTCATTAATATTCTTATCGACGTAGAGTACTTCAATTTGCAAATTTTAAAATAGCTTCCAGTTTAGATTGTCACAATCAATACTGATGTGTTCAGAAAAGTTGTTTTCGTAGATTCTAAATGGTTGTGGCAGTTAAAGTGAGAGGAGTACGTCACTTTATAAGCATTGTGGTTTAGCCGTAGGGTGCAAATTAAATCCATTACACTTAAGTGCTCTTTCATACATTTCTTTTGCCACGCTTTAGGAAAATATTGACATTAACTATACGAACTATAAACGCTTTTCTCTCAGATGTGAAATTCCTGTAACAATGTCGGACAATTTATAGATCACATAGTCACAGCAAAACAATGATTAACAGACTTTTAAATAAAAATTTCAGAGTTACCTTCCACTTTTCCATTTTCGGAAAATACTCTCCCTTGATATCATTCTGTTATCTGCTAGTATAGTATCATCTCAATTTCCTCTTTATCTGAAATGTGATTTTAATGGATTCATTATCTTCTGCGTGGGATGGCGCCCCTTATCCACCAGTTGTAGCGATCAAGTAATATCTCTCTTCACATTTCATAGAATTTTCGCTTCATCACTAACTTCATTACAGAAACTACACATTTATAGGATTAAGAAGAATTGTTTAGGAAATTATCCAACCACTACTGCCCTGGAGCAGGATTCACGTTACGAATGAAAATTATACGGTGTGTCCACGGATTGAGTTCATTATAGGTGTAAATGAGCAAAAATTTTGGAACTTCAAAACGATTTTTTCAGATTCTGCCCTGCTTCATTGGAAATGAATTTTCATCATATTTTTAATAGGTATTTTAAATTCAAAGCCGCTTTGATGGTGAAGCAAAACTATTTTCTTTGCAGGTACTTACGTACCTTTTTTGTGTATCATAGATAAAGCAGAATTTTATTAAGAAAAGCGAAAAATAATAATAACTGCAAAATTTTAAAATAATCGGCACAATTTCATGAAATCGTTTGGTTATTCTCCAACGGCCGTTTTAGATGTGTTGCAAGTCTACAAAATTCGCTTTTCCGTTGAAAGTATGAGCCGGAGACTTACTGAAATAATTAGAAAGGCTAGTTGTATAGTCGTCTTGAGACATTTAGTGTTATTTTGAAGCCAAAAATATAAAAAATGAGTAGAAAACTAAACAATTTTCTTATCGTGTTGCGTTGCTGGTCTTGCCATAAATTTTTCAATTTATCAATATTTGACAAGCTCGTTTTTAAGCAATTTTAACGGAATGCTTCCATAGTTGTCCTATTTAAGGGACGCCATAAATTCTATTTATGACGTAATTTTTTTTATTGGCTGCAATATCTAACACCGCTTGACTTATTCCGCCTTTCCTTCATTTCCTATTCATTTTCCAAGTTTCATCTTGAATTTGGTATTAAACGAAAGCTACTATTACGTACTTTTGATTTATGTTCTTTTAATTTACTCAGTAATCTCCGAATTGAATTCGATAAAAAAACATTAACAGCTTTTTGGTGAAAACACTTCCATAAAAGACAGACGTGCGAGACTAATCGAATTGTTAGGATGTGTACCGTAACATAAACGAGAAAAGTTGGTCCTCGACTAGCTCGCTGGAATAGGCGTGGGTTATTATTATTATTATCAAATCCTGCTCTTCAGGGGATAGAACTTATTCTGAAATTAATTCTTCAACGGTATATCTGGTTAATTGAACCACAAATCGTTGAGTTTAGTTTCATTGAACAAGCCTTTTCATTATGAAATTACCGAATTGGGATTATCACAAAGAAAATATCGCGTTATTTAAAAAATATAATCCTATTAATAAGCCCCAATAAATAACGTAGAAGGAAAAACAATGTTAAGGGTGACATTAGACATTTACTTGACAACAAGAGTACAAAACAACTTTGCCGACGGAAGCTAATGTTTACTTATAACAAAATTTCAATAGGTAAACCAAAAATTAATGCTATTGCGATTTTTAATTACCTTCTACTGACGATGTAGGTAGATGAAATTGAAGTCCATTTTAACTTCCTCCACGTTTTTTTGATTTTACACTTTGTTGACAAAAACTTATTTACGCTTAGTTTTATCTTCACAAATACAAGGAAATTAGACTCCTTCATAATCAGATACCTTCACTAAATAAACGTTCGCAGAATGATAGATACGGTTCAAATTGATCTTCTACTATTTTAAATGTCAATCAGACGAATATGTAGTGGCAGTGGCCGTTGAACTACACAAAGCTGTTCACTGATCGATGACAGGTTCGATGTTAAAACGCGTTTGATTTAATAAATTTGTATGGTGGTTTTTGGTGATATCAGTGTTGTTTCTCCATCCACTTCAATTATTCTTCATATATTTCATTAAAATGTCCACAACTCGGTATTTAACGTAAAACACTAATTGGGCGAATTCTAATTTACGGTAACAGATACAGAGCGCGCTTAGGTTTAACAAAATTCACCGATCTATTCGACCATTGCATAAAGTTAACGTCGCGTCGTTTACTTCATACTCCCTGGCTTGTGTTGTAATTTTTCTTTTATACCATAACAAGAAATATCAAATTTTCTAAAATGGTGGTAAGAAACCCGCTAACTAGATAAGATGTGAACAGTGCGGATACAGGTTTATTCTTCTGTAATGTACCCCCCTCTCCCTAACATTCATTTGTTCGAAACGCTATCTTTACACCCTCTACATTTATAAAAATTCAAATGGAGGAGGGAATCCCTAAACATGGCCGACAAAATTTAAACTTTTCCCTCCAAAACAAACCAACCCAATTTGCACAAACGCGGTACAAGTTAGAACTAATCAACTAACCCACAAATGACACAAGCTGATGATCGTCTAACAGGCCCTCTATCGTGTAACAGCTACGAATACATTGGTAGTGAACTATAATCGGGAAGGAGAATCAAAAGCAACATTAACTGTACCAAAATAATGCATTTATTAACGATTAGGAGGAGAAAAAGTGAAAACACTATAAAAACTCCTCCTTTGACATAATTACATACATGACATAGGTTCGATTACAATTATAGCAACAAGACTGTTAAATAATATCAAAACAAAACATCTTTTTCTGTTTATCCACAAATATTTAATACGTATGTTCAATTGAAACTCATTTGTAATGTCCCCCAATTAATCCTTTATACACATAAAACACAAATAAATAGCAGAAGAAATCATCATAAAGACATACAAATAAATAGCAAAAGAAATCATCATAAAAACATAATAAAAATCGAGTCAGGCCAGACGTGGGTATTCCCCATTGCTCTCTCTCTGTTTTTATGTTACTCATGTTTTTGCTAACTACACACATATTAGATTACATGTCGAAAATGCCATAAGTTCAAACACATATTTAATATGAAAACAAGTGGATATAACATAGACAAATCTTTACACACGACATCAACATATACGAGTATAAACAAACGCTTCCGATGTGAGTTTCAAATTAATTGAAAAATCACGTTGAAAAGCGAGGCAATGCAAAATTCAGGGCAAGACCAGTTTATAATAACAAACAATGCAATTCAATTATCCAGATATTAATCAAAAATATATCACCTGCAGATAAAGCACTAAAAATGGAGTCACCAAAATAAAACAAATGCAACCGATGTTTACTACTTCACGGTCTCAATTCAGATCATGCTTCAATTTAAGGCGCCTTATCCAAAAAATCCATTGCAATCATGCGCCGCCAGATGGACCTACGAGTAAAAACAAAAATATCGACGTTGCCGATACTTTTCCGATTTTTGTACATGTTGTCGTATCTTATAAATATAGCTAACCCAAGTGTGGATACCACAAATCATATTATTAGAATGCAATTTGTTCTTTTCGACTTCCTCTACATGTAATGATCCGGACAGAGTGTAGGTTGATTAATGAGTTAGGGCATGTGTGGTTGTGATTCTATTTTAGGTTTGTTGAAGGGTGTTGCTGAAGATGTTTCGAATGCAGAATCGGAAGGTTTGGGGTATGATTGTGGAGAAGGGTATTCTTATATTCGTTTAGGTCACAGTAATGTGGGATATTAGTCGAAATTGAGAGTTTCTCGGTTACGTTGTGTGGATTTGATACTTCCATCTGATGTGGGGAAAACAGGTGCTGAATTAGAAAGAAGCGCGTTATCGACTATATTAAAAAAAATTTCCCACTATTCGTTATATGTACCAACCTACGTTGGCACGAAAAATAGTCTTGCGAACTTTATTCAGTAATACGATTTATGATTGACCAAAATGTACCGTCGTGTTAAATTCACAACGAAACTTGTGCAGTGTAAGCCATAACAATGAGTGATGGCGTAGTGAGACGACGCTTTTGAAACGGCGTCCATGGTTACTCAAGCAGGTAACGGACGAACACAGTAGCACAGCGAATGGCAGCGTCAGTGTTTTTACCCGTTTAGTCCGTTTGTCGGAAAGACTTTTTATGATTTCTGGCAGCATCATTACGGAAAGTAAAGTGGTACCGCTGTTGATGGGTGCACTTCTCTCTGGTCGGCTTTGCCATGAAAGTGGCGGTATTTTGCTTTAGATTTTTAATGGATTTCGTTATTCGTTGACTTTAACCATCTGGAATCTTAGGGACTAGAAGATGTTTCTGTGATAATGGTTCATATTATAATCATAATGGTCACGGCCCACTGTCGCCTGAACCAACACCTGCACAACATGGGACTGATCGAAAGCCTGACATGCAGGGGTTGTGGTGAGGCAGATGAAACGCCCTATCACGTCATTTGCCAATGTGAGGCATTCATGGAGGCAAGGGAACACCTACTTGGAAATGAACAGATTACACAAGAGGAAGTAATGAAGATTCGCCCTACTAAAATCCTGGACTTTGTGATCGATACTGGTATTCTTGAAGGGTAGACAACACCGGGGAGCACAATAGACCAAAAGGTCGCAGTGCGGGAACCTATTGGGACTACCCCTAGTATAGATAATAATGATAATTTTAATTAACGG
This sequence comes from Pyrocoelia pectoralis, assembly GCA_036250285.1. Classification (NCBI taxonomy): domain Eukaryota; kingdom Metazoa; phylum Arthropoda; class Insecta; order Coleoptera; family Lampyridae; genus Pyrocoelia; species Pyrocoelia pectoralis. The sequence goes on along the minus strand of CM070077.1, from coordinate 24,807,331 downwards.
ACAGGATACTGACTGAAATGAGGATAAAAGGGAGATACGGGTAAGGTTAAGAAGTAGCACTTCAGGCTTTGGTACCGTTTATTGACAAGAATTTTTGTTTGTTTTCATTGTTCTTCGCCAAGCTTATCCACTGTAGACGTACATAGCTACATTGCCCGAACGTTTATCAGCACCGTCAACCAGAGCCAACGTATAAGATGAATCACAGTCTAAGTCTATCTGCAGAGTGTTCGTGACGTTTGTTTACTATGCGTTGCTTATATCGCCGGCTGATCGTTTATAAATAAATATATTTTTTGGTAATCCCAATCGTTGAAATTGAAGTTTAACGTCCCAAGGCGACTCCATCCTCGCACTTAGTCTCACAAGTCATTTTAGACATCCCAAAACAAACAAAAATGCAACACTGTCTTACGAATGCGATTTGTTTGTTTTTAACACCTAAATGTTTTAATATAGAAATATAAGCAAACACTTTTAAAAACCGAATTGGCAATAGTTCAATATAACTAATTTAATGTAGAAAACGTATCCATTTCATCATATTTATTTTAATTTTTACTTTTGAGAATTTCATGGTATGAGTAAAACAAAATTTTCCTTATGTCGTACGGTATGAACATGCAATATTTACGAAAAATCAAATTTTCTTCCTAGAAATGTGTCTAAGACTTCAAGTTGAGTTTTTTAAACTTTACCTCAGTCAACGTGCCGCTTTTGACAATGGAACTTTTCCTTCAAAGGGATGTGTGCAAAATCAGTTTGATACGTTACAACAAATGTTTTTTATCGAAGTTTACGAAAAATGTAGTTCACAAAAGGTATGTACTTAAAATAATTAAGTTCTCTACTTATTTTTTCGTCTCTTCAATAAAAATTTGCATTATACCTGACAAATTACTAGGAATGTAATCTAGCGCTTTCTATAATGATCGAGAACGTATTTTGAGAGTATCTTCAAAATCGTATTTGTAATTTACTGAGCTTGATTTATCACAAGGGAAAGCCTTATAATTTAAGATTTTCTGCTTGAATTGAATGACATTGATGAGAAAATAGCGATAAAAGACCCGAGATATGTCGTGCTCTAAAGCTTTCGTATATTTGAACAAATATGAATCCATATTTGACGTTATTGAGCGAGGGTAAATTTGATGTTGAGCAAGGGGGTCTGTTTAGGAAGAACACATAAGGAGTTTTTTTGTCGTTATATGTAACAGACATTTTTCACGTTTGAGTAATGGGGAAAGTTTATCAATTACTTTTATATCGTTCTTTTTCTTGTTTAGTTTTCTAAAGATGTTGCGTAGTTTTTACTTCCGTGTTTTATCCGGGACGAAAATTATGAAAAGTTCGTAAACGATACCGGAAAAGTCCACCTTTCTGACGCCGATTAGATTATTATGATAGTGTAAAGGTCACGTTTATTACTATTCATTATATCAATTGATTGAGTTACTCAAATAAAACAATAAAAAGGAAAGTAATTGATCTATCGTAATATTAATTGTTTTTTTTAATTTCGTTCTTCAGTGCGTTAAAATTTGTTAGCCAAAGATCAATTTTGGCTTATCGGGAAAGTTAATTGGTTACATCAAAGCAACATAAGCTGAAAGTTTAAATACTCATCGAGTATGTATGAGGATTGTCTTTTTAGTTGTGTGAAAAAGTTCATACGTAAAACTAACTTGAATATTTAGTTAACTTAACCCAAGGTTTCGACCGACAAGTGGTTTAGGAACAATTCAATGAGTTGTTAAATCGAATGAAAAAATGGATAATCACCGCTGAGTTAATTTCTGTTTTTAATGATGAAGCACCACATTAATCAACAATTTCGCGTAGGTTTTGCGAATTTCAATAGAGGCGCAGTAGTGGTGATCCTAGTTCACCGAAAATAGCAGTTACCCGAGAAAAGATTGATGCTGTGCACCAACTGATCAAGGAAGATGATTAACAAATCACTTACCGTGAGGTCGAGGTATCTTTAAGCATTTCAAATATCTTAACCAAAAGATTCTCCATGAGAATTGAGTTTCGCATCTTTTATCTTAAGAGCGTCAAAATGGTGAATCGTTTTTGTCCTGTAATGCTTCTTAAGAAAGATAAGATCTCTCGAAAGACGTATTTTTCTCGAAAATTGTTTGTGGCCTACACGGCGTAGACTGCACAACTCGAAACCCAAACAAACTTTCACGCCAAGTAACTGAAACTCCAAGGCATGTGATCATCAAATTACAAACCTGTCATACATAACATAATTAAAACACAAGAAATGGTGAGAATGAATTTTAATAAAAACTTCAATGGAAGGTTGCGCCCTTTCAAACTAAGCAGATGCACAGAAAGTAATGGCCAATACGAAATGTGGTCAAAGGTTACATCAATCAATCAATTTTATTTGTTATATACAAAACTTAATTCGCTTCTAAACTTCTAAACAAAACAAACCAAACTAAATTGAACAGATTATTTCCCCCATACAATATCCCAGCCATCCAATATAAACCCACTATCCCTATTGCCAAAATTGCTCAAAGTTTACATTAACCTCTACAAAATTTGAGATTAACTCTGAGTCTTTGCTGATTACAAAGGTACAGAAAACCCTCCAGGATATTTACTCAATGTATTTCTCACCTGCTTCCTCTTGTTTTCCAATCTAGATCTTAAGTTTACATTAAATTTTGCACTAAATTGTTCTCGATGATGAACGATTTTGTCAGGGATTTTATTTCCCTCTTTTTGATGTTTTAATGTTTATAGTATATTGGTAGTCACATCTATCTCAACCTTTCAAGGGATGTAACAGATCCTAACATTCACACCAGGGTAGTATTTTGGCTTAGAGGGCCGTCTTTATTCGAACATACACTGTCTCACGGTATTTATATTTGTATTTTGGCTTAGGGCGCCAGCCTTTTCTGAACTTTTTACCCTTCCCACAGTAGTTATAGTTTTGAGGGACATTTAAAAATTTAAGGGATGTAAACTTTAAACACATCCGATGCCCTAAAAAAATTAAGTGGTGACAGAATTCCGCCAACTCACATAAAGTCATAAAGAAAACATTACGCTCCCATAAAAAACCCATGACGTCAATGGCGTCCAAGTTTTCGTAAAAAAGTATTTTCTTTTAATTCTTCCTGTTCAATTGACAATTACACTTTCTAGCTTTTTACACTTTCTGAGCTCCTCTAACCGTCGCGTCGTGTGGAAGGAAAATCACCTGGATTGGGCCCACACGTCGTCAGTATCGAAGAGGTATGCGCAACAATCGGATGATACGAACAGCATTTCGTACAATGTAACCTTGTTTTTGCGAGCAAAGGCTTCATTTATTACCAAACAACCACTACAAATCAAAACACAAGGTTTCAGTAATGAAAGAGTAATCAGTTATATTACAAGAATAACAAGCAGTACCACTAAATTATTTATTTTAAATGCAAACAAATGTATGTATCTTCCTGCCTCTAACCTCAAAAATTCATTTCCGGAAGCAGCAAATCAAATTTTATGCCGCACTTTGTACACCAGGAAACCAAGCTATGTCAAAATTGAAATCATATGCATTATTGTAGGCAGGAGAAAGGCTAAATAATTTTGAAGGGCGCAGTAATCTTTTCATATAGTCTCGACGCACACATACTTATTATTTTTCATATGTAAATGATAACATTAAATTTTCCAATTAAATTTTTACTACTGTTACATGATATTTATAGTCAACCTTAAAATAATGTGAATGTCTGGACGTTTTGACTTGGTGTAAGTTTTACTTAAAAAACATTTCAAACTTGCAATGAATCGCCCAATATTTACGATTTTTCAGGAAGACCTATTTCAGGTTGTTGTCATTGTGTGAATATAATAAGAAGTTGTACTTGGTGAGTGAAACTGTTGTACGCAATTTTACACAATGGAGTTAGTCATGTGCGATTTAACTCATTCGTTGGAAATGTATTTTATTTTTTCAGGCGAATGAATATTATGGGACGGAAAAAAAACTGTAGTGTGCAATCGACCAAGCCTTATGGCTTGCCCAATTTGGGAACGATACAAATAGTAACATGTGAAATGAAATTCTGGAGATTTTTCATTTTCGTAACTCTCGTTTATTTCACAAGGAATATTTTTTATAATTTCAACCCTTGATACATAGGTATGCAAAGATGAGGAAAGCGGTATCTTAATTAAACTATAAAATAGAAGAACGTTTTCTACTCCTACCAATTGCGTTTCTCAAAAATCTGTAGACTGGCTTTCCAATCAACCATGCAAGTTTTAGAGAAAGTTGCTGCGCGTTTCATGGAAATAGTTCGAGTACGTTCACCGTCATTGATGTGTGAAGTGTCAAATCATTTACAAAAACCGGTTAAAAACTACATAGGCAGTTGTCAAAATTAAGATTCATCGTAATTTCACAATATATGCTCAGGTACCAAGGCTCAAAGGCATAGGAACATGCATTAGTACTGAATTATAAATTAAACTGAAAAGGGTTAGCAATTACAAAAATTTAAGGTTTGAGTAGGTTTTGTACTAGATTTTCACTACGAATTCTATATAAATGTAGTTACGTAATTCACAATTTGTAGGATTTATCACGAAAATCGCTAATATGAAAAGTTACGTAGTTGTATATCTTTTTTACCTATCGGTTTATGTGGGGTGTTCAGTTTATAACTAATATAAATAATTAATACCTAGAAGTTTCTATTAAAATATCTAATGATGACGTAGGTACATCTAAAGTATTGTAATAAACCTTATAAATATACCTACTCAACTACTAGTTGCTTACGTGCAACTTCGCCCGCCATCTTTCTCCTTTTCTTCAACTTTTTACAATAAATAATTTTTATGTTCTATTTCATTATATTACTCAATGGTTCTATTTATTTTCCGCGAATAAAGCTCCCAGTCGGCATGATTCTTTCCGACATCTTCAACAATCATCGTCATACAATTTACAGGAAACCATAATGAATTATACACGTAAACCTTCCTCGTGTTCGGTAGTTTTTGAGTTCAGACGGACAGAGAGACACGCCATAGGGACTTTGTTTTACATATAATGTGATTGCATGGAAACCGTAACACTAATAACGGGAATTCGAAGTTTTTACTAAAAAATAAATACAATGAGGTACTAATTTGTTAACTTTTAAAAGCAAATTATATAAGATAACTAGAATTTTCTTTGAGGCCACCGCTATTATTTACACACTCCTTGACTCGTTATGGTATGGAATTCAGTATGTGATTTATGTCGTCTTGAACCATTATGTGGTTCAAGTATGTAGCTTGAAATTTAGTTCGGAAGGCTTCCACACATCTTCCACAGGAAATCTGAGTGACTATGGCATCAAGTTAACGTTAGTTCTTTAAAGAAAGTTTCCAGAAGCGCATGCAACCTGAGCAAAGAAATTAATTTGTTTAAAAAGCGGATAACGTTGATAAACCTTCTATCATAACTCATGAAGATCACCCGCATATCTCCACATTTTTTTCGGATTCGCATGTGAACGACGTGCATTTTAAACAAAAGTGAGATTCATCACCGGTTATTGCTTTATGTCACTCAACATGCTAATTGAATGCTGCCTACACTATTACACACAGCACTATCAACGCTTAGGTGGAGCGGTGGAACTAAATGTACTCAATGCAGCAGAAGATCGAATACGGCGGTTCATTTTTCGGACTGTTGAATAGTTCTTGTAGGTCAGTCGCTTACCGCTATTAATCAAAGTCTATGGTTTTGTATTAGATTTAACTCCGGTGCGCGTCTAGTTTGTTGTTGTTGACCTTCTGGATTCTGGATTTCGATGGGAGGGTGGGAAAGTCCACGCGCACCTAGGCCACCTATTCGGGCACTTTGTGCTACCTCCCTGATTAGAGTCGTTCGATCCCGCAACGTTACTCATGCCATTTCACACATCAGATAAACCTGAGGATGCTGGACGGGGAAGCGGCTCTAATGTTGGCCATGTCCGGGCAGGATTCTCTCAACATGGATCGTCAACGGGAAACTCACAAAGTATGTGTTGCGCCGTCTCGTCGTTTGTGTAGCATCTTCTACAGAATGATGATTCGACCAAGCCCATGCGGTGCATGTGCTTGTTAAGTTTACAGTGGCCAGAAAGTATACCTACAAGTAGCTGCAGGTTTCCTTTGGATAGCCCTGTACAGAAGCGCGCCAGGCTACGAGATGGCCCTCTGAAAGCCTCTCTCGCGTGGCTGCAGTCTAACATCAAGTTCCACCTAGCCCTGTGCTGGGCTTGAGTGTCTTGGGTTATTAAGTTGTTTACAGTTTATACTGTAAGTGGAATAGGTGGCTCTGGCCCATAAAACGGTTGTTTTGAGGTCAGTCGAGCTAACTTATAGGCTTTTTCATTGCCTATTATTCCCCTTTATTTTTTTATTATGTCCTTTAACCCATACAAGCTCAAGGGTATTGCTGTTTGTTACTTCCTCTAGGACCTGGTGACACTCGGAAACCAGCCTAGAGGTGAATTTGTATTCATCTAGTGCCTGCAGAGCAGCTCTGCTGTCACTGGAGATTCTGATGATTTTATTCTTTATGCAGTGCATAAGAATTGTTTTTGTACTGAGCGTTATTCCTGCTAGTTCTGACTGAAAGAAATTTTGCCTCGTGGTTGGCTGATATGGAAGTTCAGTTCTTGGGAATAAATACCTGTATCTGTTCCTTCCATTGTTTTATATCCATTCGTGAAGATGGATATGTCTTGTACCAGCCTCGTACGACCTCTATTATGCCATGGTGGCGTAAGGCAATTTCTTGAAGGTTGATTTATCAAACGCCCCTTTTATGTCTATGAATGCTCCAAGTGTGGACTGTTTAGAGTCCAACGATCTTTCAACCAGCCCTACAACACAGTGCAGGGCTGATTCTGTAGATTTTTCTGGGAAGTAAGCGTATTAACGCCGATCCCTTATGTGTCTATCCCTATCGTACAATCTTTCAAGTGTCTTTAGAAGAAAAGACATTAGACTGATTGGACGATATGCTTTGGGTGTGGAGTAATCACCTTTGCCAGGTTTGAGGAAAAAAACAATTTTTACCTCCCTCCATTGTTTTGGTATGTATCTGAAGGCGATACGGCCCGTATAAATGACTTCACACGCTCTCCATCTTTTCCACAATTAACATTTTTGCAGCTTTGCACTATCAGCAACCGTCTAACTAGCCACGTCATTAATAATAACAAACCTCCTATTCAACTACAATTTATCAATAAACCTTGATTGATGTCACACAACCTGGGAAAGGCAACGTATTAAAAACTTTAATGATTGGCGCAACAGAACCCATTAATACAAGGTTCATTCGAACATTTTCTCAACCAATAAGAGTTGATTGTCGACGCGTCAACTTTAATGTCGACCTCGACGCGTCGAGTGAATGTCAACAATACGTCAACAATGTCGAGTATGTCAACAAAGTCAATACCAGTTGTTTTGAGGTTATGTTTGTTTTTTCTTTTGTTATGAAATATTAAACACCGTCAATAAATTGCTCTCAACGTTTACAATTTAGTAGCTTTAGGTACTATTTTCATTCTGGTTAGTAGTTATGATAATAATAAGTTCTTATCTCATCATAAAAATGAGCTTAACAAGTTGTTATTTAAGCATCTTAACAGCGATGGTATAAATGCTTGGGATGCCTATAATGAAAGATTTTGAATGTACTACAGTACTATCAGGGCTGGGCAAAATACATGCAGTAACGTATTTCAAATGCAAATTACAAAATATTCCTAGGAATGTATTTGAAATACAAAATTCGAGATACTTTTATAATATTTTTAAAAATACAAAATACAAATACAATAATTGAAATACAAAAATACCTACCTATACGCATACGGGGTGCTTTGTTGGGAGATTTAGTTAGACGTTTCTAGGAAAGTTTTATAGGTAGGTTCTTGAAAATGTGTACTTAGAATTCACTCTGAACCTATCGTTAACATTGCGGTGGGCAAAATACATACATTAAGTATTTTGTGACTGCCCACCCCTGATCTACTATGTTTTATCGACATATTAGTTTACTTTGTTGTATTTTTGATTCAAATAAATGACGTTTATATGTCTTGCAACATTAATATGTAATTTTTGAGATGATTATAATTGGTGTTGACGATGGCGTCGACAATACGTCGACAATACCGAATACGCGTCGACAATGATTTACTCGACGTGGCAATAGGTCCGTTAAGCTGGCACAACCCCTATAGCACAATCAGTTGAAACGTACCACATAATTTAGTACTCATTTATTACTAATTAATTACCCAAAATTCAAATTTATTACTGTTGATTTTAAAAAAAAAAAAGTGGTTGTGCCAGCTTAACCGTTAAGCTAGCACAACCCAAAAAAAAAAAAAACTATTAAGTAGCTAACACCACACTAATAATTGATTACTAATTAATTACTAATTAATTACTCACTATTTATCAAGGACTTAACCATATTTAAGCTCTCAAGCCCCGCGCAGTCCAAAATTAGACGCGCACAGTAATGTGGGGTAACCTACCTCCGCCAAATCGATATTAGTTATTTTAAACATTTTTCCAATGATATGTGAACGTACTGTAAGACAACTAAGTGATTGTAATTTGTAAATTAATGAAGGTGCAGCCGGATATCGGATATTGTTTTTTATGCTATGAATGAATTATACCAGCCCTACCAGATAAAAGGCAGCTTGCGATGCACCAATCAAAATACATCGACATTAATTGAAAATCAATCGTAACATAATGTTTGAACATAGGTTAGAAATTGATTACTCCAGCACAATCAGTTCAAATTAATTTTTACATGTATTAATCGATGTATTAATGCTTTAATATAACTTAGGAATTTATTACTCCAGCACAATCAGTTCAAATTAATTTTAACTTTGACTAATCGATGTATGAATACTTTAAAGTAAGTTAGGAATTGATTACTCCAGCACAATCAGTTCAAATTAATTTTAACATTGACTAATCGATGTATGAATACTTTAAAGTAAGTTAGGAATTTATTACTCCAGCACAATCAGTTCAAATTAATTTTTACATGTATTAATCGATGTATGAATGCTTTAATATAAGTCAGGAATTTATTACTCCAGCACAATCAGTTCAAATTAATTTTTACATGTATTAATCGATGTATTAATGCTTTAATATAACTTAGGAATTTATTACTCCAGCACAATCAGTTCAAATTAATTTTAACTTTGACTAATCGATGTATGAATACTTTAAAGTAAGTTAGGAATTGATTACTCCAGCACAATCAGTTCAAATTAATTTTAACATTGACTAATCGATGTATGAATACTTTAGTTTAAAGTAAGTTAGGAATTTATTACTCCAGCACAATCAGTTCAAATTAATTTTTACATGTATTAATCGATGTATGAATGCTTTAATATAAGTCAGGAATTTATTACTCCAGCACAATCAGTTCAAATTAATTTTTACATGTATTAATCGATGTATGAATGCTTTAATATAAGTTAGGAATTTATTACTCCAGCACAATCAGTTCAAATTAATTTTAACATGGATTAATCGATGTATGAATGCTTTAAAATAAGTTAGGTATTTATTACCCCAGCACAATCAGTTCAAAGTAATTTTTACCTGTATTAATCGATGTATGAATGCTTTAATATAAGTTAGGAATTTATTACTCCAGCACAATCAGTTCAAATTAATTTTTACATGGATTAATCGATGTACGAATACTTTAAAGTAAGTTAGGAACATTAATCGATGTACGAATACTTTAAAGTAAGTTAGGAACATCGATTAGTCAATGTTAAAATTAGTTTGAACTGATTGTGCTGGAGTAATAAATTCCTAACTTATATTAAAGCATTCATACATCGATTAATACATGTAAAAATTAATTTGAACTGATTGTGCTGGAGTAATAAATTCCTAACTTATATTAAAGCATTAATACATCGATTAATACATGTAAAAATTAATTTGAACTGATTGTGCTGGAGTAATCAATTTCTAACTTACTTTAAAGTATTCATACATCGATTAGTCAATGTTAAAATTAATTTGAACTGATTGTGCTGGAGTAATAAATTCCTAAGTTATATTAAAGCATTCATACATCGATTAATACATGTAAAAATTAATTTGAACTGATTGTGCTGGAGTAATAAATTCCTAACTTACTTTAAAGTATTCATACATCGATTAGTCAATGTTAAAATTAATTTGAACTGATTGTGCTGGAGTAATCAATTCCTAAGTTATATTAAAGCATTCATACATCGATTAATACATGTAAAAATTAATTTGAACTGATTGTGCTGGAGTAATAAATTCCTAACTTACTTTAAAGTATTCATACATCGATTAGTCAATGTTAAAATTAATTTGAACTGATTGTGCTGGAGTAATAAATTCCTAAGTTATATTAAAGCATTCATACATCGATTAATACATGTAAAAATTAATTTGAACTGATTGTGCTGGAGTAATAAATTCCTAACTTATAGTAAAGCATTCATACATCGATTAATCCATGTTAAAATTAATTTGAACTGATTGTGCTGGAGTAATAAATTCCTAACTTATTTTAAAGCATTGATACATCGATTAATACAGGTAAAAATCAATTTGAACTGATTGTGCTGGAGTAATAAATTCCTAACTTATATTAAAGCATTGATACATCGATTTATACAGGTAAAAATCAATTTGAACTGATTGTGTTGGAGTAATAAATTCCTAACTTATATTAAAGCATTGATACATCGATTTATACAGGTAAAAATTAATTTGAACTGATTGTGCTGGAGTAATAAATTCCTAAGTTATATTAAAGCATTCATACATCGATTAATACATGTAAAAATTAATTTGAACTGATTGTGCTGGAGTAATAAATTCCTAACTTACTTTAAAGTATTCATACATCGATTAGTCAATGTTAAAATTAATTTGAACTGATTGTGCTGGAGTAATAAATTCCTAACTTATATTAAAGCATTCATACATCCATTAATACAAGTAAAAATAAATTTGAACTGATTGTGCTGGAGTAATCAATTTCTAACTTACTTTAAAGTATTCATACATCGATTAGTCAATGTTAAAATCAATTTGAACTGATTGTGCTGGAGTAATCAATTCCTAAGTTATATTAAAGCATTCATACATCGATTAATACATGTAAAAATTAATTTGAACTGATTGTGCTGGAGTAATAAATTCCTAACTTATATTAAAGCATTCATACATCGATTAATACATGTAAAAATTATTTTGAACTGATTGTGCTGGTGTAATAAATTCCTAACTTATATTTAAGCATTAATACATCGATTAATACATGTAAAAATTAATTTGAACTGATTGTGCTGGAGTAATCAATTTCTAACTTACTTTAAAGTATTCATACATCGATTAGTCAATGTTAAAATTAATTTGAACTGATTGTGCTGGAGTAATAAATTCCTAACTTACTTTAAAGTATTCATACATCGATTAGTCAATGTTAAAATTAATTTGAACTGATTGTGCTGGAGTAATAAATTCCTAACTTATATTAAAGCATTCATACATCCATTAATACAAGTAAAAATAAATTTGAACTGATTGTGCTGGAGTAATCAATTTCTAACTTACTTTAAAGTATTCATACATCGATTAGTCAATGTTAAAATCAATTTGAACTGATTGTGCTGGAGTAATCAATTCCTAAGTTATATTAAAGCATTCATACATCGATTAATACATGTAAAAATTAATTTGAACTGATTGTGCTGGAGTAATAAATTCCTAACTTATATTAAAGCATTCATACATCGATTAATACATGTAAAAATTAATTTGAACTGATTGTGCTGGAGTAATAAATTCCTAACTTATATTTAAGCATTAATACATCGATTAATACATGTAAAAATTAATTTGAACTGATTGTGCTGGAGTAATCAATTTCTAACTTACTTTAAAGTATTCATACATCGATTAGTCAATGTTAAAATCAATTTGAACTGATTGTGCTGGAGTAATCAATTCCTAAGTTATATTAAAGCATTCATACATCGATTAATACATGTAAAAATTAATTTGAACTGATTGTGCTGGAGTAATAAATTCCTAACTTATATTAAAGCATTCATACATCGATTAATACATGTAAAAATTATTTTGAACTGATTGTGCTGGTGTAATAAATTCCTAACTTATATTTAAGCATTAATACATCGATTAATACATGTAAAAATTAATTTGAACTGATTGTGCTGGAGTAATCAATTTCTAACTTACTTTAAAGTATTCATACATCGATTAGTCAATGTTAAAATTAATTTGAACTGATTGTGCTGGAGTAATAAATTCCTAACTTATATTTAAGCATTAATACATCGATTAATACATGTAAAAATTAATTTGAACTGATTGTGCTGGAGTAATAAATTCCTAACTTACTTTAAAGTATTCATACATCGATTAGTCAATGTTAAAATTAATTTGAACTGATTGTGCTGGAGTAATAAATTCCTAACTTATATTAAAGCATTCATACATCCATTAATACAAGTAAAAATAAATTTGAACTGATTGTGCTGGAGTAATCAATTTCTAACTTACTTTAAAGTATTCATACATCGATTAGTCAATGTTAAAATCAATTTGAACTGATTGTGCTGGAGTAATCAATTCCTAAGTTATATTAAAGCATTCATACATCGATTAATACATGTAAAAATTAATTTGAACTGATTGTGCTGGAGTAATAAATTCCTAACTTATATTAAAGCATTCATACATCGATTAATACATGTAAAAATTAATTTGAACTGATTGTGCTGGAGTAATAAATTCCTAACTTATATTTAAGCATTAATACATCGATTAATACATGTAAAAATTAATTTGAACTGATTGTGCTGGAGTAATCAATTTCTAACTTACTTTAAAGTATTCATACATCGATTAGTCAATGTTAAAATTAATTTGAACTGATTGTGCTGGAGTAATAAATTCCTAAGTTATATTAAAGCATTCATACATCGATTAATACATGTAAAAATTAATTTGAACTGATTGTGCTGGAGTAATAAATTCCTAACTTACTTTAAAGTATTCATACATCGATTAGTCAATGTTAAAATTAATTTGAACTGATTGTGCTGGAGTAATAAATTCCTAACTTATATTAAAGCATTAATACATCGATTAATACAAGTAAAAATAAATTTGAACTGATTGTGCTGGAGTAATCAATTTCTAACCTATGTTCAAACATTATGTTACGATTGATTTTCAATTAATGTCGATGTATTTTGATTGGTGCATCGCAAGCTGCCTTTTATCTGGTAGGGCTGGTATAATTCATTCATAGCATAAAAAACAATATCCGATATCCGGCTGCACCTTCATTAATTTACAAATTACAAACACTTAGTTGTCTTACAGTACGTTCACATATCATTGGAAAAATGTTTAAAATAACGAATATCGATTTGGCGGAGGTAGGGTACCCCACATTACTGTGCGCGTCTAATTTTGGACTGCGCGGGGCTTGAGAGCTTAAATATGGTTAAGTCCTTGGTAAATAGTGAGTAATTAATTAGTAATTAATTAGTAATCAATTATTAGTGTGGTGTTAGCTACTTAATAGTTTTTTTTTTTTTGGGTTGTGCTAGCTTAACGGTTAAGCTGGCACAACCACTTTTTTTTTTTAAAAATCAACAGTAATAAATTTGACTTTTGGGTAATTAATTAGTAATAAATGAGTACTAAATTATGTGGTACGTTTCAACTGATTGTGCTATAGGGGTTGTGCCAGCTTAACGGACCTCGTGGCAATTGTCGACGCGTCGACAATTGAATTGTTGACGTGACATTGTCGACACCTTGCAACCCTGCCAATAACTCTCACCCCCAACGATACAAACTTAAATTCGTCATTCAGCTCTACGCCACCACGGGCCTTTCATTAGTCGTCTGCGGTAGGATTATTCCTAATCCGCTGCTGCACTGGGATGATTACACTCAATATGAAGATATTGAATCTCAAGAACCCAAAAATAAGGGTAACTGGAGATCTTACAGGTACTAGACCCAATTAATGGTTTAGAATGATTCCAAAGATACCACAGGAAGTTCTGTTATGTCTGCAACTGTGGTCAGTGGACAACCTTTAATGGCCAAATCGTTAACGCTATCGTTATTTTCTTTCACGTGTACTGAAAGTGATAACACCCTTTTCAAATTGGTTCTTTGTTCTTCCACAGCAAACACTTTTTCATATCCACATGGATATCTTTAGGTGATAAACCTTACCACTGAACACCAACACAACTGGCCCTTTTCCATATTTCCACAACTCTTCAGTATCAGAGAACAAAGTACCTAAACCAAAAATTCCTCCACCAAAGCAAATAACACAACAATACCCAACGCATTATGTCTTCAGAGTCGGATTTACCATAAGGCTAGAAAGGCTATAGCCTAGGGCGGCAAATTTTAGGGGGCGGCAAATGTTGGAGTTAAAAAGATTAAATAATAAAATGACGTCTAGACAAATTCAAATCATATGAAAAAATACAATATTTTAGCGAAAATTACTGTAGATGAGGGACGGCAAAATGTTTCCAGCCTAGGGGCGGCGAATTCGTAAATCCGCCTCTGTATGTCTTTAATTGGATAGTTACTTCACATTGTATGGTACTAAATTTCTACTTATTGAAGAAAATCGACCGTTTTGGTTTCCTTCGTGTACAAGTAATTTTTTATTGGGGGTTCTAATTATGTATCGAAGAGGACAAAATGGAGAAAAGGAATTAATTCTCAGGAAATGTACGATTTAAATTTAGAATCAACAACGTCACGTGCAAAATAAAAAGGCAGCGCCTTCAGATTACATTGCACGCGTAAATATCCATTTTCAGAGTTTTCGTACCGTTTCAGCGTATAATACCGTTTATAACGTTCTTATTTGCGAGAAATGTATCGTTCAATCAACATCAGTCAGTCATCGAACAATGAGGAACGGATTGGAAACGTCATACAGAAAATTTGATTAAATTTTTTCCAATTCAATACCTCTATAAAGACTGAACCATTTATGAAAAAAATATTTCGATTAACTAATACTTCTTGTGATCTCCTTTTAACTTTTTATTAAGTTCCTCGGGCTTAAGGGTTTCATAACATATACTCCCTGGATTTGCTACAAATTAAATCTTTGATCTGACAGTTAATAACAATTTATCCATTAAACACTACCACAAGCAATTAATTTCTTCTGAATCTTGAGCAGAATACAAATTAAAACACGTATCTCAAACGTTTAGTAAATTAGGTTAACTCGAGCCCCCTCTTAACTACCAATTAACGTTAACACGAAATTGGAATTTTCAAGTAAATGAAACAACGTTAAACGCCTTCCGGGGAATCATTTTTTAAATTTAACTGCTGCATAAAGAATGGGGCAAATATTAAAGTTCTTCCAGCTTGAGAATTTACTGAAAAATACTTCTAGTAGATTGAATTTCATATGCATGACAAGGATTGGCGTACGTCTTTTTTATTCCTGACAGCGTAATAAAATATAATTTCGTACGTGATCGATTTATCTGTATCTTTTCAAGTCACCGCTCTAGTTTATATGCTGTAATTTTTTTGACAATTCACCAATATTTTTCAAAGGGCTTTTCTAACGAATTCCATAAAGTATTAGTCGAATGTGTTGCTAAAAATAGTACTTAAATTAGAAAATAAACTATTTATTATCTACACTGATCGATTTTCTCGAAATAAAAAATTATACGTAGTAAAATCTAAATATACACTATTTCCCTTGCGTCCATTTCAAGTGCTCTTTGTCATGTTTATGAAACAGCACAGCATGCTTTCTAAGAAATGATTGCAATGTAATGTTAAACTGACTGAGTTTGGAGATGTTTAATTCAATTTTGTACAGTGTTGCATGTCTTAATTGACACTAGCAAACGCTAGGGGTGAAGACACTCAAGACGCTATGAAACAATTAACAACGACGCATGTAAACCTATTACTTCTTCTTTCATACATCACAGAGGGCAACTCGGATATAGATCGTTACGTTTAGAAGCTTCGAAAAGCTTTGTGCTTTGGACAAAAGAAGCAAATTTCGTAAAAAATATTTTCACCCCAGAGAATTTCCCAATTTCCTCTTATTTAAGAGTAGTTATTGTGTCGCTAAGGGGAAGAAGGTTTGCTTTCCTTTTAATTTTTTACGGCGCGCCTGGTTTTTTCGATAATTGCTACCACAGATTCGTCGTAATCGACAAAATGAAGGCATACAATTTGTTGTAAAACGTCTCGATGGGCGGGAATTTATTGAAATTGAAATAACAAGCTACGGACAACTACTGTCAAACATTTCAGCTGTTTCGATAAAATTTACTTTCCTAGTACTTGGCCGCAGTGTCATTTCGTTCGTTTATTTTTGGAATTGGGCTGACGACGTATACTTTATTACTGGAATAGGATGAAACCGCTTACAATCTTTAACAATTCTGCGAAACTTCCTGTTTCAGAACCTTGTCGACGATACGAATCTCGTATTGTACTATCTTCCACCTAAACAGTTGTTCAGCCGTGACGTTAGATTTTGGCAACGTTTATCGTAGAGCTATACGGCATGCCCATTTAAATAGTCAGTGGCAGTTTGTTTTAGCACGTCATAATTCTTCATTTGCTTTCCACCAAGGAATTCTTTTAGTTTTAGAAAAAGATGAAAGCCCGATGATTCTAAATCCGAACTATTGTTTGTAACAATTTCTAAATGTGTGTAAATCGGAACAGCTTATTAAAACAAGACACCATTAAAACATTCGCAAACTCAAAAACTTAATCTTGCTCCGCTGGATCTTCTATTACGTTGGTAAATTTTTTCTTCTTTCATCGTTTTCGCAAGCGATAGTTCTTCTATTGTTTTAGGAAATTGTTCTCCTTATTGCTAACTTATAAGCACTTTTTCCACTACATTAATGAAATAAAATTACTTCGATTGGCAAATATTTGAAATCTAGTTATGAGCGCGAGATCACCGAACGTCTCTTATTCTTTTGGTTTTTTTAAATCGATTTATTGGAAAACCCTCTAACCAAATTGTGTTATTGTGTCTCTAATTTTGATCTTTGCCTGTCTCGTCAGTTAAACTATAAGTTACGGCACCCGCGTTACTTCCGTGACTTTTAATTTAATTTTTGAAAAATTCTCCACGACAACTGATTTATCGTATTTTTTTGTCAAACCGCATTATTATTTATAAACTTTAATTTCTTAAATTATATTGATTTTTGCTTTTTTCATGTGCCAATTTAAACTTTTTGCACTCTCATTATACAAATACAAAATATTCGTCAATATCTGTAACTAATTTTTCTCTGCCATCAATAGAGATGTAGATGTAGGTAGGTAATTATTATTCGAGCTCGTTTAACTTCCCATAATAGTACCAAATTTTAAAAGAGCAGGAGTATGCTCTGTCACTAATAGCATGACCGATTTTATATATCTCCATATCTCAGATTTTTTGGTTATAATAAGAGAGCCCAAGTGGGGCTTTGCGCGTAGAAAATCATATGGGGAGGAACCCTGTAATGTACCCTTACCATATATGAACCCTTAATATAGAGGCGTGCGTTGAGGGCAGCCGATCATATGTATTAGTAAAAAAAAATCGATCCTCAGAAAAACTCGAGCGCGTCAGATTACGACAAGGTAAGTTAAGTACAGAGTGGTTCAAATTGGACACTTTCTTATGGCAACACTCTTTATTTTAAGAGATAGAAAAAAATGGACCAAGGTGTCTGGAGCTCAATTTTAATTAGAAAATCACTGGCACAAACAGAGTTCAGCTATCTCTAATCGTTTGGCCGCTAGGGGGCGTTTCTCGAATTTGGTCGATTTCGTTAATAACTTTCTTATTATTAAAGATAATTGATTTTGGCAAAATCTTTCTTAGAGCACTTTTTTACGTAGAATCCATCGCGATAGATAGTTTTTATATAGGATGTTTGGTTTTTGTGTACGACCCTAAACTACATTTTTCCACACGGACCACCCTATATATTTTTGGGTTTTTGAAAAGAGAATAAAATTTCCAAAATTGTGATATATCACTTGTTATATTTATGTTGAATATTATTAGCAATATTTCATTTAATACATTGTTATTTCAAATTAAAAATATTTGGAGTTAATAAAAATTTTCAGATAACTAAGACATCGTTTTAAATCATACTACCGTCTTTTGTTAACAATGGAAACCTAGATGTCTACAAACAAAATATTTTAATGTAGGTATAAAAATAATATTTAACCGAAATATAACAAGTGATACATCAAAATTTAGGAAATTTCACTCTCTTTTCAAAAACCCAAAAATATATAGGGTGGTCCGTATGAAAAAAATTAGTTTAGGGTTGCACACAAGAAACCAAACACCCTGTATAAAAACTGTTGATCGCGATGGATTCTACGCAAAAAAGTGCTCTAAGAAAGATTTTTCCAAAATCACCTATCTTTAAAAATAAGAAAGTTATGGAGCATTAAAGAAATCGACCAAATTCGAGAAACGCCCCCTAGCGTCCAACGATTTAAGGTAGCTGAATTCTGTGTGCGCCAGTGATTTTCTCATTAAAATTGAGCGGCAGACACCTTGGTCCATTTTTTTCTATCTCTTAAAATAAAGGGTGTTGCCATAAGAAAATGTCCAATTTGAACCACCCTGTACATGCAGAACAGTGTTTATTTTAATAATCTGAACAGAAGAAACAGAAAAAAACAAAAAAAATTGTTTTGAAATTATCAGATTAACCATATTCCTTCATGTAATTGTCAGATTATCAGGACGACTAGGATATCAAGCTGAACCGTCTGCATAAAAATCCGACGCGCTCGAGTTTTCAAGGTCACGTTTTTTTACATTTTCAAAAATCGGTCATGACTTTTGGTCGCGTCCAAATTGTCAGTCATTTGAATAGGACATTTTTTTGAGTTTGAGTTTTTGAATATCTGACACGCATTTGCCCTTTTTTACGGCCACCCCCCACTAACTAATCCTGAGATAAATATCTCTCGGTTATCAGAAAGACATAGTGACATGTGACATCTGACTTTTTTTTTACATTTTTGAAAATTTGTACACGCCCTCTCCGCCACAAAAATGGCAAACGTAACATAAACTTTTTTTCGTTTTGGGACCTAATCTTCACAATCGAATAGGCCTTCATGACGCTTTAGTAACTACCGATTTAGCATCGCCGGCTCCCCTACTACCATTTATGCAAACGGTTCTCACATCACAATTTACTTACTCTCTTTGCCGCGTTTATTTGAGCATGAAAACTGAATCGTAGGTACCATACTTTTTAAACGTTATAATATGTTGACAAACTGGGAACCGTTGTCGCGCATCATTATTATTTGGGAAACACCGTGCACCAAAAATACTTTTTCTAAAAAATTTTCTTTGGTATTTTTTGTCGCCATTAGATCCATGACTCACTTATTTTGGCGCAACGGTCAATTTAATTCGTCTTATACTCCACGTATACGAAAACTATTTCTTTTTTAACTCCGCTTTGTTCTTGAGGATATGTCATTGTCGAGTACTTCCTATAGAAAATAAAGCAGGCCTTTGTCTTTATTCTGAATTCTGAAAGATTGTCGATTTAGAAGTAATTTCAAATCACTTTTTGAAGTAGTAATTGCGTAATTAATATTAACGAACACTGCAGACATTTTGTGGTGATGAAATGAGCGCTGTTACCAGTAGAGTTTTCGGTTCAAATTCGGTTTCAGACATGGAAGTGTATGTGGATTGGGTTAGGAGAGCAGCCTTGGCCTAAACATTCTCCACTAAAAAATAAGTACAATGAATAATAATTATTTATACTCTATTAATCACAACATATGAGTGCTCGTTTCGATGTCAGAGCGGAGGGTTCAGAGGTGGGACCGTGTCAATGTTGAAAAAGTCAACGTTTCGACCACAAAGTTTCGATGCTTTGAAACGAAAGATGAGGAACGTACAGGTCAGCTGAAATAGTAGGAATGTGGAAGTACGGTGTGTTTACCTAAATACGGGCCGAATCACAATCATATTGACCGATCAACAATTTTCACTTAACTGAGTGCCATTGATTGTAGTAATTCAAAATAAGAAAATTGGGTACCGTACGAATTGTCCTATGTTTAAAAATAAAGAAGAAAGACTTTTTTGAATCGTTTTATAACTGATGAGGGAAAATAAATAGATAGATAGAAAATAGAGTACAAAAATCATGATGAAAGCCAGCCAAACGTTCAACTTCGAAAGGCATAACCAAATATTGATAGCATCAAGCTCATGTTTTACATGTTGGAAGCAGTTAACTAGGTTGTCCTACCACACCAGTCGTATATGTATTTAAGTTATTACTGCTTCCGATATCCATGTTCTATTTCGAACTCTTTAGCCACATAATGCGAAATATCTTATCTTAACTTTCCAAAGATTAGGCTATTTGTGGATGTGCGAAGGAGCTGTAAGTGCCGGCAATGGACGTTTCAGACATCCTAAAATATTTAAATCGCATCATAAGAAACTTTGCATATTATTTTATTGCCACTCAGTGTAATGTGTCTTTTTCTTCGCCTCAATATGGAAATTCATCTTTCTTTGGACGGAATACAAATTATTCAATGTCCTCAATTTGTTCCATTTATTATTTTTACGTCTATATTTTCGTTTATGTTATATTGAAGGGTTATTAAATGCCAATTTATTTTACATTTATTTACATTTAACACGACGACGTTTCGCCTATTCGAGGTTTTTTCAAGTCAAAAATTTTGGATAAAATATTATTTAATTATTGAATGTGTAACATAAAAATTAAAGTTAGAAAATTTTGAGTTTATGTGCTGGAAAAATAACTATAAAATAAAAATTCATTGTTGAAAGTGATTCATAAGGTAGGTCATACTACTACTAATCATAAACGAACTGAAAATGATATTGGTAGTAGATGCATATCTCTTCGTAATTTCCGTACCTGAACCTAGGCGATTTCCTTATAAGCTTTTCTTCCAATTTGCTACCTAGGGAACCTCATTGTTTATCAAAGCAAGAAATCGATGAGACATTGGAGCTATGACCACCATTTCGTTGGATTCTATGCAGAGTGTCTCAAACAAGTTTCTTAATTATATATAGGTAACTACAGACTTCTGATTATTGAACATTCTGTATAAAATTAAATTTTAGTTTCACTAACAAACTTTGTAGGTATTAAATGCGATTTAAAAAATTTTAAAAGTCAATCATCGAGTTAACGAGACAATTTTGGATAAGGGCAATGTTTTGTAAACTCTTCTTATTTTAATGTCAGGAGTCTGTAGTTGGGGTATGTGCCAAACTTGGAAACTTTCTGTGTGTAATTTAACGTTTTTACTATTATGAATAAGTACATTCAGTAATCCAGCCCACAATCGACACCCATACCTTTATCGGTGCCACAAGAGCTGTATAATGTTACTACGAAAATCTTTGGCTCACGTTGTAAATAATAATAAAAAATAAAATAACAATAGAATAAATTATGCAAATACAAGTTAAATGTAAATTATTATTATTATTGTAATTATTATTATTATTGTAACATACAATCAAAATGTATGGGCGTGTGTTGCAGGATGATTTTCATTTTTTTAAAGTTGACTTCATTGAAGGGATATTTTTATTTACATTAACACCTAGGCAGTGATATTTTCTCTGGAGATTTCTACAACATGAATGAATTATTGGAAAGGTATTTTTTGCTTACATAACTGTCATCCACTAGTTTCTGTTCCGCTATTCTGAATTTGGGTGAGCAACAACTTTACTTCCTCTCGTTTGTTAGACAGTGTGGATTTTTCAGTTCTCTGTTCCATGACGACTGAAATAAGGGATTTACATCTTATCATTTGCGTTTTGAAGTCTGAAAGGGGGAGATAAGCAATAATTTAGATGTGAGATACAATGGTTCATTATTCTTTAATGCAAAAAGTAAAATAAATCTCCGAGGCGTGGAACTTTGAATACATTCAACAATTGATTGAGAGAACAACCCGTACAAACAAGAAATAATTCCTTGCCTTTTTACAATGACATTAATGTCATTCCACGTCACACCCTACATTTTCACATTTGCGTGTTATAATTGAGGGTTTGCTTTAATGAAATTTCATTTGCATGCCAAAAGTTACTCTCGAAGTAAGCACTTAAATTTCATCGTTTATGCTTAATGTTGATGGATTTCCATTATAAAACCCGCATTTAGTCACGCTTCTGATTTAGCTTTTGAGTGTTTTAAAGCTATCGCTCATAAAATGTTATGCTACGTTATAAATTCAAACTTCATCTTCGAAGATTTTTTCTTTTTACTATAGCTTTTTCATCAAGTGTGTAAGCTACTGCATATTTTCAACAATTTTTATGACGTGACGACTTTGCTTGTGAGTCGCCTAAAGTTATTTAATTGTCGTAAAATTTACGCCTCAATTATTTCAGTAAGCTGTTTATCATTTTTGTATTTCCCTTTTTATTTATATTTTTACTACTTTAACGCGTTTTGATATTATTATGACATAATCTTGATTATTTGCTCTGTTTTCATTACGATTGTCCGATAATGTGATTTATACATAAAAACGCTTTTTATGATTGTGTAGACCTTTCCCCTTTCCTGTTGAAAGGAAAACTTCTTACACTTTAATCCCGGACTAAGAATTGACATTCTTTCATTATGCATGGAGGTCGATGACTATTTTTTCAGCCTCTTAGTCATCAAAACTGGCGGAGATGTATTTATTATCTATGAATATCAATTTTTGAGATAACTTACTTTATTTTTAGCGTTTATGCAGTTAATATTATTAATTTAATTAATGTTACTGTCAAGTTACTGTCAGCATTGATTTTCTAAGTGTAAACTACAGGGCGCCAAGGAAAGAGATCTGCTGAGGATTTTGTTGACTCCAAAGCTCTCCACCGTATCGTGCTGCTAAACTGGATTTTGCGCACGGTTTCCTAAAAACTAATCATTTATTTGCCGTAAAGGATTTTTGTTCACCAGAGTGCTCGAAATTGAGAGCCTTTGTAAAATCTGCCAATGATAATCAAAATCCTTCTCCATGACAATCATTGCTTCATCAGTTCAAAGTAGAGTTTGAGCACTCGCTCAGCAAGTCTACCAATTGTGTTTATTAATTTGTTATTTAAAAAATGACGTACAATAGTGCCTATAATGGCGTCTTTACTTCCTGCATAGAAAAATGCAGCATCTTAATTGTATCTAACGATCATACTACATAACGTTCTATAGTTTTGCAAATGTCAAGGCGGGGTTCAATTGTACGGAATAGTCTAAACTCTGTTCTTGCACTCAATCCTTGCCCTATTCAATGCCAATAGTAGGAAATGATGTAAGAATATTTGTAGATATTTCTTTTTTTGGATGAACAAATTCGCGGTTTCATCATTTGCAATTCAACGTCACGATGTTGCAAGATCTGATCTCCAGTGTTAATGGATCCTTGCTTCCTAAATGAAATTTGTTAATAGAAGTAGAGTGGTATCTTCCGTACTGATAATTTTATGGCATTGACATCCAATTTGCAGCGTCGCGTCGGTCTATTGTTTATGTTAATTTCAAGATAACTAACAGATATGGTACACCAACTCTATGCTCTTTTGTTGATAAAATTCGAAGCAAGTTCAAAGTTTCGGAAAGATTCAATAGAGGGCGCCATCGTAGGCCAAGGGTGGGCCAAGGAGTGTCATCTGCACATTTGTCGAGCCGTCATTATTTCAATCGTAAAATGAAAACATGCACGATTTGTGGATTTGTCAAACTTTTAAACACAGATTTGTCGTTGATTCAAGCCCCCCCCCCCACTCCCCCCGGTGAAATTTGTTATAAACTTGCATTACACAAAACACCAAATTTTAAAAAACATTTCATAATGTACGTAACCTTCAACTTTTATAGGATATCCTGCTTGTAATTATCACCTACAGAACTGTCACCACAGCTGTCAGATCTGACAGTCCCTGGACAGTTAGCGACATCTATTGTATAATTCTGTACTTTTAGCTTGCTTTCGATTTTGAGACCTCTATTTACACGTATAAGTTGTCATACCATTAGTTATCTTCTTATCTTGGTTAATTTATACACTTTTTTGTACACCAATGAATTGCGAGAAACGTAGATTTAATTTTCACACTATCAGGATAAGGTCACGTTTTGGTATGCTCAGTAAAGGAACACATATATTATTACTTTAAACGTTTTAACAATTATCGTAGAAAGTTTCTGTTATATTCATATTATACAAATCTGTGCTCTCAAAATAAAACACGAAATATTTTTATAACTATATCTTAATTCCTACAAAATGTCACTTAATATTCTAATATAAATTCCAGTGCTGGGTAAATTCCGTGCTTGAGCGTTTCTCGTATTCTTTCATAAGGAGTGTTGCCATGGAGATTTCTACCTTCTTTCAAAGCCTCAAATTGAAATTGGACGGAAATTGACCTACAGAACCCGTGGAGATCTATATCTATCGAATACTTATTTTTAGATATTTGTCAATCAAATATTTATAATACGCCTCCTATTTCGCCTTAATGAAGGGAAGGTTTCGAAAGTTGGGAAATCGATTTTGGTCAAAAGTTTTGTCTCGGGTTCGTAATTAATAAATAACTCTGAGGGATTAGGTTCATTCAACGAACGATTAATTACTATAACATTTATAAATACAACATTTTTTCTTTTTTTTCCTCTCCATAATCGTAAAAGTGTATTTCGAAATTAATTGAAACAAATTATGTTGTATTTGACCTTTCCATTAGCAAGCTTTCATTTTCACTTGCTGATATCTGCGATTTCTTCTTCTTTTCCCCATCATTAAACTAAGACAACATTTGTTCTCATTTTTCAACAAATCCTACATTTTTAAAAATTTAAATAAAAAAATTGTGGAATTGAAGAGACATTCTAATGACTTGAACTCCTTCCCGATTGGAAGTTGCTGAAGTGTTGAATTGTATGTCAATAAATGTTCCCTTCCGAATAGAAATTGGAGTCTTTTTCGAAAAATTATCTTGGCAGGAATTTAGTTTTCGGTGGACCACGATTCCCGCATTAAAATGCCAGTGCTCTTTAACCCTTAAGTACGGACGTGTCGTCTCTCAGACTACGCGTAATATTTAAATACAGATATTTTCATTACTAATTTTTTTAGAAACTTGTTACTCGGTATACTCTCAATCGAAGACGTCTAAATTACACTGCCGAAGTAAAACTGATTTGGGTCGAATAGTACTCGTGTTACTGTAGTTAGAAAATCGTCCGTCGTCTGCCAGACTACACGTCAGTACGAATGTTTTACTTTTAGCTATTGTAATACCTATTTTACCAAAATTTTTTGTTTTATTTATTTTGTTTTTTGAATTTTATTTTATCTATAAGTGCTTATGTAACCCCCCAGAATTGAAATAATAGCCATATTTTATTTAGTTTTGTTTTAACTTAATAAGTTAAAAAATATGACTTTTTCCTATTTTTTTACTACCGTCGTATAATAAATGGTGTTACTAAAATGGTATTCTGTTATTTTGGGTTTTCTAAATAATTTCGACTATTGCAAGATATGTATTGAGCGTATGTAGCAACATTAGATACAGTATTTTTAAGTTTTTTGAAAAAAAAAACAAACAAATCATCAGGTAGTCCCACAGACGACACGGCCGTGACAACGTACTGAAACTGGTACGACCGTAGTTAAGGGTTAAGATACTTTCGAAATCTATGTCATTCCTTAAACATTTCTGTAAGAAAAGAGATTTTGTTTTAAGAAATTAAAGATATCCACATTTTCTTTTTTCGCGTTTTCTGCTTTTATTCATATGGACACTGAACTCCTCAGTTGAATTGCTTCAAATATATCCACCTGATGTTTTAGCAATACCTTCGCAAAAATTTCCTGCAGTTCATTAAAATTTTCGGTAATTATTTAGAATTCGGGGCCATGCCCCAAGCCGTTTCAACTTTTCCCGTATAAGAGAGTATTACCAGACAACTAAGCAAAGTTATAACACAATGACCGCAAGTCATTAAATTGAATTAAAAATTGAATAAATAAATAATAGCTAAACTTGGCGGATATGACAAAAAAAATCGATATTTACATTTACATTTGTATTCTCCTTTCGATTATGTGCTTACCTTACAGGTTATCCACTGCAATTGTATAAGGCCATTTAAATGCCACTGTTTTACTTATGTAGAGTGATATTAAGCTCGCGATAATAAATTCTACATATTGATCTGTGTCTTAGGTTAAGAAGAGGATCCACTTCACTAAAATCTTTACCATCTATTACTGGCACACATTAGACAGGTGTCTTTATGTATTGTGTACCCAGGGATACCAAACATGTTATATTTCATTAAAGTGGTGACCATCGTGATAAAAACAATATTTCTAAAAAATTCCGTTTGTGGCAATACATCGAACTTTACTATTTTTGAACTCTACACAAGAGAAAAATTTATTATAGTCCGTAAAATGAATGATTGCGATTTTCGGCTTGCGCTTTATTTGGCGTGCACGCTCGTAGTTTGTATCTATTTCGTTCTAACACCCGCAGCGACGATAATGTAGCATTTCATTCTCTGTATTTCCAAATATTGTGTGTTAGAACGAAATAGATACAAACTACGAGCGTGTACGCCAAATAAAGCGCAAGCCGAAAATCGCAATCATTCATTTTACGGGCTATAGTTGCCACCAAGCAGGCACAGAACTATGTACCACACGAGTTTTTATCTTTTTCTTCCACTGCAATTGGCTATCTTGGTAAATGGCGAATTATTGGTAAAATGTTATCCTGTATCGAATTTTAGGCAAAATTAAGGCCGATCGATAGAGCGTTCAAAAAGATATTATACTTTTTGAATCTTATTATATTTTATTACTTTGTTTATTTTGTCGTATATTACAGTTTTGTTTTTCCTCGTTTTCCACATTATGGGAATTATACATATGTTAAATTTATTTGTTATTTAAATTTATGTAATATTTTATAACCTTTTATAACCTCTAAATGGAAAATATTTACGAATACAAAAATTGTATTTCCATAAATGTCGTCACAATCCTCCTTTTTACTGGAAGTGAAAACCTAATGATTTAATGGTCAGTAGAATTTAAACGTGAATGCAACCGAACATCACTTGAAGGGAATCTTCATAGTGAAGAAACTATAACCACTGAAAAAATAAAATCCAAAATTTAGTCCTAGAAGACCATTATTTAAGGTATAGGAAATGCGCTAAGGCCGTCAATATATTGGAAGGAAAAGTGAAATTGATCTTGCACGAAGAATTGAAGGCGCAAAGAGATTAGTACATCTCTGCATGAAAAAGATGACGCCACTACAAATTTTTGGAAGGGGTACAGGAAACTTGACTATATCCATTGTATCGTATTCAACGGTCAATAACGGAAATCAAACGTGGGCGATCTCCACAAAATTCCAAAAACTGTCGCAACAAGGTAGAAAGTAGATTAAACTATTATATGGTTTCTGATCGGCGTTTAACAGTTGAGCAAGTTGCACACTTTACAAAGTGTTCACAAACTCTTAATGCAGTACTTTGATATGATAAAGTGTTATTTCTCGGAGTAATAAACTAGGATGACACTAAAACAACTTGTAGTCCAGGAAGATTCTGAAATTTTCATGCCTAACATAGTAAACTGTGAATGAAACATGGGTCCATTACTATGTTCCAGAGCAAAATCAGCAGAGGAAGATTTTTCATACCAGGCTGCGGGTCACCCCATGTTTCATTTCTTTTATTTTCCCGGATATTGTGATTTTATATTACTTAAAAAATGTGGTCAGAAGGAAGTATTTCACCCTTCGAACATATAACAAAAGGAAGGAACATGTATATGGCAAAATGAGTAACATTAATGGTTTACCAATATGGCTACCTACTGTGAGGTATTCCGTCGAGTCATTGGTGTACTGTTAAGCAGGGTCGTAAATCCAACATTTGTATTGTATGTTTACGCGCCTGCTGTAAACAAAATAAAATGCATAATTTTTTTTTTTAATTTTATTGCCCTTTAAACATAATTAATTTGGTATGCATATTTCTAATTTTTTGCACATTCTCTATGTTCTTAACCGTATAATGAATTCTACGCTACTGGTAATTTTTTTGTTTTAAATCGACAAACTGCACGCTACACCCGTTTGACCAATCACAAATGGTTTACTGTTACGTCACTGTGACGTAAAGCCTGCGTAACTTCCGTTACATTGTACCATCTACTAAACTATAGGGATATTCCTTCCTTTTGTTATATGTTCGAAGATTTCACCCTTCACTAAACTTAATTAATATAAATTGTTGGACTAAATCGACCCAGAAATTAAAAATCTTTTTCAAAATGTTTTATAAAAAATCCTTGTATTTGTACGGGATTTCTTGATGATGGGCAAGCTAAACACATTTTAGCAGCGGTTGCTTGTATCACTATACAGTGAGGACCAAAAGTTTGGAATAATGGATTTTTTTCGTTTCCTGTCAGAAATATCAAAAAACTATTGGACACGTCAAATTGATTTTGGTCATGGAAAATATTTTGCGATAATTTTCAATTTTCCAACTCCCACCCCTTCTGTGCAGTGACGTCATCAATTAATTTTTTTAATGAGAACACCCCACTTTATTAACGACTTTCAATAGATTATAAAACGACGATTTCAGCAAATATACACATTCTACCTTTTAAGTGCAGATTTCATGAGATATTAATTTTTTAAAATAGAAAAACGAGAAAAACATCAAATAGCGTTGTCAACAAATAAACAAATTTTATTGTAAAAATAATGTTAAATGGTTTTTTCTTTTAGTAACCATAATTATCATAAACAAAATTAGAGCAAATTTTCAAATTGAAACGCATTTTCTTCTTGACAGTGCGCCAATCGCGCTTGAAACTCTGTGGAAACATTTTACAAAGTTTCTGGTTGTATTGCTGCCGTTTCCTGTCTTATTCTTTCTTTCAAGTCTTCGATATTATTCGGTCGATTGAAGTAAACTTTACTTTTAATATATCCCCATAAAAAGAAATCCCATAGAGTCAGATCTGGAGACCTAATCGGCCATTCAATAAACGTTCTTTTTTGATGTTTTTCTATTTTAAAAAATTAATATCTCTTCAAATCAGCACTTAAAAAGTATAAAGTGTATATTTGCTGAAATCGTCATTTTATAATCTATTGAAAGCCGTTAAGAAAGTGGAGTGTTCTCATTAAAAAAATTAATTGATGACGTCACTGCGCAGAAGGGGTGGGAGTTGGAAAATTGAAAATTATCGCAAAATGTTTTCCATGACCAAAATCAATTTGACGTGTCCAATAGTTTTTTGATATTTCTGACAGGAAACGAAAAAAATCCATTATTCCAAACCTTTGGTCCTCACTGTATAATAACCGAAAGATGTGTATATGTATGGTTGCTGTGCACTTTTCCGACAGTCGCCGAATCCTGACGAATGCGGATGTGATATTTTAAAACCAAAGCTATTATAAATTTATAACCTACAAATTAATGCTACACTAATTTTTTTCAAAGTAAGTTTTAAACATTTTAGTATAAAAGTCCGTCATCTTATTCAAGCGGTATTTGTGTCTAAATATATTTTCTTTACTTAGAAAATACGTTCAAAGTTTCCTTATGGAGATTACGTGTAAAATAGAATTCGCTATTATTGTGCTTATTTTTGGGCGAAAATTTTGTGTAAACATGCAAAGTTTGTCTGTCCGAGGTCCTTAACCCATTTCGAACATTAAAACAATACCAGAAAGTATTTTCGCGAAAATTTTCAAAATGACAAGTATCGGAAACTTCTTCTCGGTAACATGGAAATTTAATTATTTCAAGTTGAAAAGTTATTCAAATGATGAAAAATGATTCAATTATGCCTCGCGTTAACATTTTCATGGTTAAAATGATGTAAAAAGTAGTAACAGCATTCATCGTAGACTAATTTATGTATCGCGATACCTTCTTTCGGCAACTTTCGAAATGTACATGTTTGTGTGCTTATTTCGAATTGAGAGATTTTGAACGATGGACGATGTTGTAGGTAACATATATAGTCGAATGTTTTCACCGAGAAAAATGTTTTTGTCTACATATTTAACTTAATATCTATTGATGAAGGTAGGTGGCAAGTGTATTGTTACGTTACACTATACCAAAGAGAATACCTATACTTTGACTATACCTACTTCTAAATATACAACTTATATTGTAATTAAGAGGAAGTAAAATCCATATTTACTGCTGTACATATACGTGTAAATGTAAATAGCTAGTTAGTGAAATAAACAAAAATTTGAAACTGTTTAAGGTAGAAAAGGTCTTTCTATAAAACAGATGTTATGCAACGTTAGACCAGCTTCTATTTGTACATTTTATGTTTTATGGTATTTTTAGTTTTACTATAGTTAAAGTTGAATGTTAAAACGTTCTCCCTAAGACCATTCGCATTCCCAAAAAGCTGCCAGTGTCCAAATTGAGTTCTTTTACATTCAAAATTCATTCTAAACTATCCTTATGAAGTTCACACGGAATTTGTTATATTTTCTTTAATTTTTGGGCAAAGACTATGTGCAAAGACGTAATTAACATTGTGAAAGGGCCATTATGTATTTTTGGTCTCAAATCTATTCCAAAAAGTTTGCATTTTACATTTTTTTAAATAATTGGTAAAAATTTACTATAGGTCGGAACGAATTCGTATATCTTTACCAAATATCAACCCATTTTTGTGATTTTTACGTCAAATGTAAGTAAATGTAATCCTTTATTTTAGTTACTTTAATAACTTGCTAAATTATAGATAGCTACAAATCAAAAATCTGAAAAGATACAAAAATGTAATTTTTTTTCTTTTTCCAAGCAACTAAGCCAGCTCAACAAGGTGTGATATTTTAAAATAAAAGCTATTACAACCTACAATCACAGATACCCCTCCTCCCAAAGCACGCAAAACGCGAGAACGTGTACCCCCGTTTATACTAAAATACTTACCTATATGGTTTTCGTTCCTTAGTGGAAATAAAAGAAAAACAAAAGAAAACGTTCTGAACAGATAGTGAAACATTGAATTATCTATACTGCATAAACGAATTGTCGATGATTTCACAGAAACTTATCCTGCAGTAAATCGCTACCAACAGAATGCCAAATGTGAATAATTGAACATATCGTTGTATGTGCTGTGTAAAACTAAGCAGAAGTTCAAAATTGCATGTATAGCTTAGTGCACCAGAGCGTATGAAGTATCCACAATATTAAAACATATTTCTGTTTTTAGACACACTTGTAATATAATTCTGTCTATTTGTTACAGTCATGGCGAGGACCTTATAGTAACACCATTTGCACAAATTCTTGCCAGCTTGCGAAGTGTAAGGAACAACTTTCTTTGCCTCACCAATGTGCCCACCAATAAGTAAGTACACTTTATCTCTTACATCAACTTATCAAAACATCGTAATCCAAGCGCTCCAAGAACATAATGTCAGTGTAATATGAAGTTCCTAAAGTAATTTTGACGTTCTGTTTACATAATTTAGCAACAACAACCTTAATATTAGAGGTTTTAACACTATTAACTCTCTACGTGTGGTTCCAACATTTTAACTTAGTAAAAACATTTACATACTATGCAAATATGAATCATAGAATACATAACTAAATCATTTTGGACTTTAAAGAGATTCTCGTTACACAAATTCATTACCTATGCAAACTATCTAAATGAAGGAAATTTTAACCACGTAGTTAGTTATGTTCGAATAAATGTGCATTTCCAGTACGAAAACGTGAAAGGAAGAGGAAGAAAGTTTTTAATTAAGCACTAAATTAGTGCCCTTAAGAAAAAATACTTTTAATACACGCTACTAAAACTGAAACCTCATTTTGGCGCGTATGTCCATCAAACGAGATTCTTTCTATCTTATTAATTAATTACTTTTACTGCCCTTCGTATCTTTTTCTTGCACGCAATAAAATACAAAGGAGATTGTGTTCGAGACCAACATTTGAAGAAAAATCTTTATGGTTGAGGCATAAACTCATTAACTATTGTAGTATCTCAGAAATGCTTAAATGGGCGAGAATTAATCAAGGAAATTGAATATTCCTCGTTATATATCGGTATCTATTGAAGATTACTTTATATCCTATATTCACCACTACCACTATATTGGTAGGGACAAATAAATTCTGAGAGAACACAATGGAAAGTCTATTTAATTTCATTCACAATACGCCTTGACATCTACATTTACATACTGTAACAAATTTATAGGTGCCGTCACTGCCAATGTTTCATTATTGATTTTATTATCGTTACAGTAATAAGACACCTGTATTATAGAATTATTTTTTCCGAGATGATGCAAATCTTCTTCTTTTGTGAACATTATTCATTAAAATCACACAAAAATACAATTTAAACTTTCGCGGCAGATTTCTTACGAATCACACCGATACCTCAGTAAAGTTGGCACCCCGACCTCTCCCGATCACTTCCAAATTTGCCCTATGCTACATTAGTTCTGATCAGTGCTCGAGTTTCATAATTAGTGCTGGTAATATCAGGAACTTATGCTAATTTCTTTTTCGGGGTGCCAACTTGACCTGGCACCCCGACCTCTCCCGATCACTTCCAAATTTGCCCTATAATTAGTGCTGATTAGTGCCGAGTTTGGTAATTAGTGCTGGTAATCCACGGAACTTATGCTAATTTTTTTTCGGGGGCCGGGTAAAGTTGGCACCCCGACCTCTCCCGATCACTTCCAAATTTGCCCTATAATTAGTGCTACATTAGTGTTGATTAGTACCCGAGTTGTGTAATTAGTGCTGGTAATCTCAGGAACTTATCCTAATTTCTTTTTCGGAGCGCCAACTTTACCTGGCACCCCGACCTCTCCCGATCGCTTCCAAATTTGCCCTATAATTAGTGCTGATTAGTACCCGAGTTGTGCAATTAGTACTGGTAATCTCAGGAACTTATCCTAATTTCTTTTTCGGGGTGCCAACTTTACCTGGCACCCCGACCTCTCCCGATCACTTCCAAATTTGCCCTATAATTAGTGCTACATTATTGTTGATTGGTACCCGAGTTGTGTAATTAGTGCTGGTAATCTCAGGAACGTATGCTAATTTCTTTTTCGGAGCGCCAACTTTACCTGGCACCCCCACCTCTCCCGATCGCTTCCAAATTTGCCCTATAATTAGTGCTACATTAGTGCTGATTAGTACTCGAGTTGTGTAATTAGTACTGGTAATCTCAGGAACTTATCCTAATTTCTTTTTCGTGGTGCCCACTTTACCTGGCACCCCGACCTCTCCCGATCACTTCCAAATTTGCCCTATAATTAGTGCTACATTATTGTTGATTAGTACCCGAGTTGTGTAATTAGTGCTGGTAATCTCAGGAACGTATCCTAATTTCTTTTTCGGAGCGCCAACTTTACCTGGCACCCCGACCTCTCCCGATCGCTTCCAAATTTGCCCTATAATTAGTGCTACATTAGTGCTGATTGGTGCCCGAGTTTGGTATTTAGTGCTGGTAATCTCAGGAACGTATGCTAATTTCTTTTTCGGAGCGCCAACTTTACCTGGCACCCCGACCTCTCCCGATCACTTCCAAATTTGCCCTATAATTAGTGCTACATTAGTTCTGATTAGTACCCGAGTTGTGTAATTAGTACTGGTAATCTCAGGAACTTATCCTAATTTCTTTTTCGGGGTGCCAACTTTACCTGGCACCCCGACCTCTCCCGATCACTTCCAAATTTGCCCTATAATTAGTGCTACATTATTGTTGATTAGTACCCGAGTTGTGTAATTAGTGCTGGTAATCTCAGGAACGTATCCTAATTTCTTTTTCGGAGCGCCAACTTTACCTGGCACCCCGACCTCTCCCGATCGCTTCCAAATTTGCCCTATAATTAGTGCTACATTAGTGCTGATTGGTGCCCGAGTTTGGTATTTAGTGCTGGTAATCTCAGGAACGTATGCTAATTTCTTTTTCGGAGCGCCAACTTTACCTGGCACCCCGACCTCTCCCGATCACTTCCAAATTTGCCCTATAGTTTGGTAATTACTAATTAGTGCTGCTAATCCGAGGAACTTATGCTTTTGCAATGATTTTTGTGATTTTTCGTCACATTTCAAGTTCACAGTATAAAAAATGTCGGAAAACGACAAATTTGCCCGAAAATGGGTTCTCAAGAGTGTGCCAACTAGGGGCACTTGGGGGTCACTTCAAATGCAATCGTTAGGATATTAAATGTGCCGTTGCTTGAGGACAATCACAAAGTTGATAATATTTTTTTTTGTTAAGCAAGTAAGGAATAAGGAATGAACTCGACAGTTATGAAAATTTATAATTTCTTGTCAATAATCATGGTTCAGGTCTTTTAGGCTCATCACCTAGTTGACTGATGGTAACAGCTTTGCTCTTGAAACACTTTGAATTTAATAAAGCATTATTGTCCATTTTAGTATTTGCAGTGTCGTGTTCAAAAGCCACAAGGGTTCCAGTTAACGAACCAAAACCAGTTTTAGCTCTTGGTACTCCCACTCCCACAAAATACCGACTCAATTCAAAAAAGGTTTACAACAAAATGTTAGGATACTTTTAAATTTTGTGACCTTTGAGTGTAATCTTTTATTTTTCTCTTATCACGTATTTTGGGATTTGCTTATCCGATTCCAGGTTTCTTTTTAGGTGTTCTGCAATTTTATGCATGATACTGTTGTAGTTGGGTTTGGTTTGCCAGTGATTTCAAATGATTCCGCAATTATAATTTCTTTCATTTTGATCGTCATCATTGCGCCTTTTATTTATTTCGCCAATGCTGCATTACGATAACTATCTCTTCTTCTTTGTTCTTCCTATTGATTTGGAACTTGAAGCGATCTCTTTTGATGGTTCTATGTATCCCGTCTTTTGTTTTAATTTTCATTTATTCAAAGTTCTAACTTTCTTGTTTTTATATTCTCTCAAATCTCCTTCAATTTGGGGATTATGGGAGGAATGCAGAACCGTATTACACTAAATGCATTATAAATGTTTGTATTCTTGTTGGTACTTTGTCTTTGTATCTTGTATCATATAAAAATTTTTATAAGTGTTACAGAACGAATTCTTCTCTTTAGTGTGCCATAAGATAAACGCACAAAGGGGTTCCCCTTACCTAGCCCACTGTAATGAGTGTGGGTTATAGTTCTTAAATCCAGCAGTGGGGGGTAATCTCGGATAATCGTCTACTACCCCACTAACTTTAATTTCAAGAATTTGTCAAAAGGTAACACGTCACAAAAAGTCCCAGTTAAGAAGGAAATGCTGCGATGGCCATGACAAGAACGAAAACAAGGTTAATATAAAATCTTCACGCAGATTTGCCGCTTCTCGACGGAACTGAAATTTGCAGCTGATAATTTGATGCTTTCCGCGAGTGTTTTTTCAACAAAATCTCTCTTGCCATTCTCAAGCCTCGTTTTGCTTCTTGTAATTTAAATTACGAGTTACGAAGAAAAATTAAAGTGGAACGATTGGTTTGGTCTACAGTTCACCGCAAGGGCGGATCTAAGGCCATGGGCCCCCCTTGGGTCATTTTTTGGTTGATGATTTCATTCAACTTTCGGAAAAAAGGTGTATGTGTTGTGGAACGCCTATTGTGCAATGCATTTTGCATCACTAACATAGTGCCACCAAATAAATAAAAACCCCAGAAAATATGTGAACTAAATTTGAAGTAATTCAAACTGGCCAATAAAAAGTCTTGAAATGGGCATGGTACATTCAGCTCTAGAATATTTTGACAGTTTACGCATTTTGCTTCTTTATTTATGGAACAAATTTATTTTGCATTTGAATGTACTTCGTAAACATGTAGCTCCCTCGACCACGCCTTCTCTGGACTTTTGTTCACTTGGTGGCACTATACCTAAAATGATAGATTTACGTCAAAAAATCAACGTTGTTACATAATTATTTAAACATTGTATTTTCCTCGGTCAATACTGAGTACCGACTTATTAGTCGGCATCGTCGGCACTGGATATCGACCCTAATCAATTCAATATACAATAATTTGAACAATTTTCAATATTTTTCAAGAAAGGTATGTATGAAACCAAACGATACTGAATTTAAAAAAAAAGGTACGTAAGGGGTTCAAGTCTTGTTAGACCCAAAAAAAAGTTATTGCCCCCCCCCCCCCCCATAGACAATTTCTGGATCCGCCCTTGGTTCACCGACGGTGCAGAAGGACATTGTTCATAACCAGGCATCCTTATTAAGGTAGTTCCTCCGCGACAATCTCAACCAAAAGTTTCGTCCCATGTAACCATAGTAACTTCTATTATTAACCATTTTTGTCACGCCAGTGGAAGTACACCTTTTGTTCGGACTGTCCGCGTTGTCATGGAACAGATTGCGTATACAATCATTCGCTTGCCTAAACATATCTAATAATACCAAAAACGTCATGTTTCTCAAGGCTATATCTTCAAAGTAGACGGTAAACAATTCTCAAATGTTTTCACAATATTCGTATAATCCCTCTCTAGCATTCTTTAGTTTTTCATTAAATTCTGACATTTAGTTTTGACAGTACAATTGATTAATGTGTCAGTGCCCACATAACACGAGATCTGCAAGGGATGTCCTGTGGCCTTATGCGGACATTCAGAAGTTCTCAGATGTCTTTCGGATGTCCTGGGGACTTATGTGGACATATAGAAGTCCTTAGAATGTCTTGTGGGACGCCTTTGAAAGATATGTGCTACGTGGGCGGTGTTTTTTGTATATGGATTATATGTCAATTATGCCAATTTTAAGTGTAAATATCTCGACTTAGGGACGGTAAACCTCATTTAAACTCCACAGATGTTTGGATAACGTATTTAATTACGTATACGCCAAGTTTGAACAAATTCTGTCGCAAATCGTTCCGCGGAGGAACTACCTTAAATAAAGAACATTAGGTACTTAAAATGTCAATGCTACTTGTGAACTCTATACTTAATACGTATTTCCATCCACTTAACTTATTTTTCGAAATAACTCACCGTTCAATGTTTATATAAAACACATTACATTAAATGATAAACGCAAAGGTCGTGTGAAAACCAAAAACCAAATTTCTAAATATCATCACAATGTATGGAATAAAATTAATACAACTTTGCATAACTGTGCTAAAGTTACAAATTTGAAAGTAATATTTTGTGCTTCGGCATACGTACTGACGTCTCCTAGTATTTTTGTGAATTTGTCAAAATTGATACAGAAATGTAAGTTTGATTACCAATTTCCTGTATTTAAAATTTTCCTTTTCACGTCTTTGTATTAAATATTTTTAATCAAGGGAATGAAAAAAAAGCTTCTAAACCTATAGGTTTAAGCCGAATCAATACCGTAGGCAAACTAATTATCTGTGAAGTTCGTGATTTGAAGGAAATTGAACCCTACGTAAACAACAAATGTTTATAGGTCTTGTACTGTTTATGTTAGAGATGTTACCATGTTGAAATTATAGGAACTGATATTAAATTTATGATCATGGATAACGATCCACAGTATACAACGCATCGTAATAATTTGCATCTTACATTACGGAGATTTACAAATACAATACAAATTGAATGAAATATATTCAAATAACGACTATAAGACGCTTTTCAAAAAGCAAGCGAGATATCTGTATTTTCTCTACTCTAGAATTGCATGTTTGATTCGTTTTCTCTTTACAGAAAGGAAAAAGTCTTATTTTTCTCCATAAGAGTTGGTTTTATTATTATACATATGAACCGCACAAACCAGAAGACCACAACCCAAAAGCTATACTTAGTTGTTTATCATCCCAATCACGAGGAATTATGTACAGGAGTTATTGATTTATGGGCAACCCTTGGAGCTTAACTTGAAAGCTCACCCCTTTCAGTAATTTCGAGCTAAACTTATTTCTATAGACTCTACTCTTCAAATAACCTCAAAAAAAATTACCAGGAATTAAATCACATGAACGAAGACGCCAATTTTGAGACTACGCGTCCTGGGGAATGAATTTAAAGTAGGGAGATTGTTTATCTTACTGTATGGGTGGTGACACAGTCTTATAGAAACGAGAGGGTTAGAATCCTCCAATTTGTTCGATACAAAGTGAAAGTACTGATACCGAATACCTTAACTGTTTTAGCATTTTCAGTATCATCTTTCGGGAATGATGCCTAGTCTTCTGTCTGAGTTACATTTGCACTTAACAATAGTCATGTTTTTCTTCAAACACTTTGGACTAACACTGTGTTTACAGCCCCAATTTATTCAAATTTCCCTTTTCGTACAATAAAAATTAACATTTTTAAACTACGGTTAATTAAGCTTCCGAATGTCGATTGCGTGCTCTGAAATATACACGTAGTACACGATTTTTTCACGAACGCCCATTTTCATTAAGTCTTTACAATCTTAACATGTGGCTGGATAGCTCCATAACGATTTTGTTTACGTCTCAAGTTCGTGAATATACCGTAAGAGATGCTAATTTTTCACGAGCACCCATTTTCATAGTAAACCTTTACCATCTTGCGTTTCGGAATTGCATGCACCATGACTTATACTATGTGGAAATTGTTAACGAATCGCTCATTAAGTCGGAAAATATAATTTCTAGACAATAAAAATTTATATGGCTGAAAATGTAGTTGTCTAAAGGACCGAGGAAAAAGAAAAAAGTTACACAAATGTTGATTTGGCCAGTTTTGGTGGTATAAAATTTGTTACTGACTAAAATCTATAGTATTGTAAATTTCATAGAAATCGTGATCCACTTTTTGCTGAAAATTCAATATAAAGGACCTTATTATTATTATTATTATTATTGGTTCTGGGGGTGGTACCAATAGGTTCCCGCACTGCGACCTTTTGGTCTATTGTGCTCCCCGGTGTTGTCTACCCTTCAAGAATACCTGTATCTTTTACAAAGTCCAGGATTTTAGTAGGGCGAATCTTCGTTACTTCCTCTTGTGTAATTTTTTCATTTCCAAGTAGGAGTTCCCTTGCCTTTATGAATGCCTCACATTGGCAAATGACGTGATAGGGCGTTTCATCTGCCTCACCACAACCCCTGCATGTCGGACTTTCAGTCAGTCCCAGACAGTGGCCCGTGACCATTTCTGTCGCAAGTTTTATCTTCGTCCTGCTTAACTTTAAGATGGACGTAGCTAGGTCCCCGTTTGGGGTTTCCAGGAAGATCTTGGAATGACTCTGTCCTGGGATTTTCGACCAATGTCTGCAATGCTCTTTCGTGAGTATTGCTTGAATCTCCTTTTTGACTGTGTTATAAGTAATCCCACAAGCCGGTTCGGGTCCTATGAATGGTTTTGCGCTTGCCATTCTCGCAAGCTCGTCAGCAACCTGGTTACCTGCGATTCCCGCATGCCCAGGTGCCCACACTAGTGTGACTGAGTTGCACTTACCTAGTGCGTTTAGCATTTGTGTGCATTCAAGGACTAGCCCTGAATTTACCACATACGAGTCGATTGCTGCAATCGCTGCTTTGCTGTCTGTCACTATAAAGATTTTTCTTTTGATAAGGTTCTCTTTTAATAGTTGAGCAGCCGCCGTCAGGATTGCATATACCTCGGCTTGGAATATGGTCGCTTGTTGTCCTAGGCTTCAGAAATTCTGCAGCCCCGTCCATTGCTCCCGTATACTCCAGAGCCAGTGCTCTTTGTGGTTTTCGAGCCGTCTGTGTAATACACGATTCCATTCAGCTTCGCTTTACTGGAATTGCTCTCCCAG
This sequence comes from Pyrocoelia pectoralis, assembly GCA_036250285.1. Classification (NCBI taxonomy): domain Eukaryota; kingdom Metazoa; phylum Arthropoda; class Insecta; order Coleoptera; family Lampyridae; genus Pyrocoelia; species Pyrocoelia pectoralis. Next base: position 24,767,317 of record CM070077.1, on the reverse strand, counting down.
TCTTGCCGAGTGGGGATTGTTACGTCCCTCCACGCCATGGGTATGTATCCTAGGGCAATGCTTGCCCTTAGTAACGTACAGAGCGTGGTGGCTACCAGGTCGAGGCCTTGTTGTAATAGAGCAGGGAGAATCCCATCCATCCCTGGGGATTTGTACGGATGGAAATTCTTCACTGCCCACCTAATTTTTGTAAGGTTCACTATCTGACGAGCCAAACCCCAATCTCCTCTGTTCGCCCTCGAAAGGGGTTCCAGAATTATTGGTTCGTCTACGTCAGATTTTGAGAGGATCTTTGATCCCGGGTAGTGTGATTGAAGCAAAAGCTCCAGAGTCTCCTTCACGGTCTCTGTATAGCCCCCCTCAGATTTCTTCAAGGAACCGATTCTGCCCTCTGTTCCTCCTCGTAAAGCTCTTTGGGTTCTGGCACCTTCTGGAATTTCTTCAATTTCCTCGCAGTGCCTCCTCCACGAGTCGCGTTTTGCCTTTCTTATGGCCTTATTGTATTCCGTGAGTGTGATTCGGTATGAATCCCACTCTCCCGTGTTTTTTGCTCTATTAAAGAGCTTTTTAGTCTATACCCGCAATCGAGAGAGTCCCTCATGCCACCAGGGCACTTTACTTGAGGTTCTCCTCTCTTTTGTGGGACAGCTTGCCTCATAGGCATTTTTGATGGCCATGCGGAGGTTTTCCTCCATGGCCTCCAATTTCGCCGAGTTGGTAACTTCGGCTGGACAATTCTCGAGGTTGACCTTTAGGTTCTCTCTATAGAGGTCCCAGTTGGTTTTCCTCGGGTTTCTATAAACGGCCGTAGCCGCTTCCTTTGACTTAATGTCAAAGCGAATGTATCTATGGTCGGATAACGATGGCTCCTCCGACACATGCCATTTGTGTACTGAGCTGCAAGCAGTCACCGTTCCAAATGTTATGTCAAAGGACCTTAAATGTACCTACAAGAATTTACCTTTTAGCATCACATTAGACTAGTTGAGTATTGCGATAGATTCAGGAAGTGACTTCAAAGACAATTATCATATTCAAAATTGTACGATGGTTTCAGATATTAAGAAATATTGCTTATTACATAGGAACGCAAAACGAGTGGAGAGATAACTATAAAATTTGGGCGTAATACCTCATAGGTGTGCTTGGTCACAATTGCCTGAATCCACCACTCATTATTTACGTTCCATGTTGTAAATGCTCACATGTTGTTCAAATCCCACGAAAAGCACAAATGAGAAAGTAAATAAGTTAATTATCTGATTCTAGGTCCCGTCGTTCATCAGGGGCAACGGCTGGAACCACCCCACAGCCTCGGAACATCAATCCAGGCGGTAAGTAGAGAATTTCTTTCATTCCCATTCATTAATTAATGCTAGATATGAACAATTCACACGTTTTAATTTCCGTTCAGTTGAAAATAATTGCTGATAAAAGATCTCATTTGAAATTAACTTTAGAGTTATTTCATTACTTGGAACTTTCAGTGGTTACACTTGAATGTGTAGTTTATATTACAAATCCGGTATTAAAACTTAACAGCAGTTGCATGTTGTATGACATTAATTTACCCAAAGTTGTAATTTGACATTATTTTATTCGGTTGCATGAATTTGAAGCGTTAACTAACGAACATTTAACTATGTATTTATGTAAATCTGCACCACAAATTTAATTAAGAGATCAAAATAATTAAACTGGTATTTATAGTATAAGTATTTTTGTTGAATTTACTGCAATTTCTAAACTAATTAATGCATCCATGATTGCGGTATGTTCGAGAACATCACGCATTTTACCACTTTTTACTACTGCAACTACAGTTTACTTCTCCTTGGCGGCGGGTTAATTGGTACTTGTTAGGTGTAAAGATTCTGTTTAAGTATGTAATTACCTCAACAAATCAATTGTGTGAGAATTAAGGCTACTCAACTACACGTATGTGGTAAATAAGTCATTCAAAACTAAAACGGTTAGTTAATGCCAACCTATTTACTTCTTTTCGTAGCATAGACATGTACACATAAACCATTTTCGTAGTTACGTAAAATTTGAAACGCTCTTTTCATTATTAACAAACATATAAATACATATACCTACACATTGGCAGCTACCGTTCCGTGATTGTGGAGAGTGATAAAATTGAAGTTCTACATTCTGAATGACTTCAATCAAACTACACGTTCGCATATTCGGTCAACTTTATCTTTCCATCATTAATAACAAAAGCAAATTATTTGAGGCGAATATAATTATTAAAATAAATGATATGTTTTCAAAAAAATTATATTTAGGCTTGCAGTATGTTTTACGTCATAGTCAATCCGTAAGAGTTGCCACTGAATGATATATTAGCTGCTAGGACATTTTGTTCTCAAGCAGATGTTACAATTCCCAGTTCCCCTACCGTTAAATAAACCGTTCGTATTTATTGAAAATATCCTTTGTTTTCTTATTCGTCACACTTTACACTCTGCTTTATGTTTGGCTATAATGGCGGTAATTTTTTAGGCTTTGCACACTCGTCTGTAATTTATTATTGTACTGAATTAAACGATTAGAGATTTTATTATTTTTTTATAGTGTGGTATACGGAATAAGACTAATCGCACTGCTTTTACATGTAGTACCTACTAGTATATTGTGTATCGAGTTACGCTTTTCCTAAGAGGTACACATACTATTTTTCCGCCGATTGTTAAAAAACGGACTGAAAACATGGAAATTATAAAACTTATTTTATGAAGAAAAGAATAAGCGATGCCTTGAAAATAACGAACGAACGAAATGTCACAATTTTTGAACGATCGGCGGAAAACATTTTGTGATGGTTTTTTAAACGGTTTAATCACTTATGTCGACATGATCAATATTGCAAAATTGGTATTCGAATTAATGGGCACGGGAAAAATTGTTAAGTTCACCTATTAAGCTTAGATTTTACAAAATTGTAGACATAGGAGCTAATCAGTCAATTAAAATTTATTGTTTGTGCATTGCACCTTACAATGTTGTTAACTGAACATTTTTCTAAATAATATACTTATTAATTACTTTCTATTTCTTGCCTCCTTCCTCTTGTTGCCTCTTCTTCTCTTCTTCCATCCATCGCCCTCCGCCAGTAGTTGCCATCCCTCTACGTTTTCTTCCCTCAGCATGTGGTCTATGGTGTCCCACCCCTCGTGACATAGCCTACGTTTCCTTTCTTCATCTCCCATTCAATACTTGTTTCCACACCGACACTTTTCGATCATCTTTTTTATTCCTTTGTTCTTTCGCTCCTCTAAATATTTCTGTCTTCTTCGTTCTTTATTCTTTCATATCACTCATTGCGCCTGGCCTCTCTTGCCTTGGTTCTCCTCTTCTGCTTCTCTACGTCCATATCCCTGCTTACTACCTCTTCCAATACCTGTATCCTCCCTTCTTTCCACATCTTCGGTTGCATATCCGTTCCTCCTGTCATGTTCCTCCTGTCCTCTTGTTCGTGTCTTTCCTTTTTTTGCCTCTCCCCGGCATTCCTGCAATACCCTGCATTTCTTTTCTTGTGTTTGTAGATTTTCTTTTATGTTGCCTCTCTCATCCATTCCACTATCTCCTTCACATCTTCTTCCAATCTTCCAGTCAATTAACTTAATCACAAAATGAATAAAGCTTTGTGAAACTGTAAGTAGTAACTGTTAACTATTATTGAGCCGAACACATTATATTCGATAGGTATTTCACCTCAAACAGCCTCTAAATTGAATAGAATTGTACGTCTACAGTTCATTTTTGACGCCGAAGAGCAAAACTTCGAACAACTGTAAATCTCTTCATGTTCTTTTGTTGTAAAAACGAAAAATTTGTATTCCTATTGGTTTATTTTTCCCCATTACTTATGCTGTTAAAGATGGTTTTAGGAAAGTATTTTCATTTTCTAATTTTTAGTAAGACGTTAGGTACACTTGTTTGTAGTGGTTAACTAAATTTCAAAAATCGATCAACATTCAAACTAAAAAGATACAGGTCGCCAGGCAATGCCTTGTGAGAGATGGAGCAACATAACATTGGAGTGCAAATAGTTTAACTTTTGTGTAGGTACCTCTTGATAAGAGACTGAAAGTCGCAGCGGTGCTACTCATAGTATCTAGACTTAAGTGTTTTCCAGAATAGAGCTTTCTTTTTATACATCTTCAGTATAATACTGACCTCATGTACAAATGGTACATTATCATAAAATGGACATATGTGTTCGAAGGTATTGCTTCATGTGAGTGAACAGTGTCAGATCAAGGTGAACACTGAACTATGAGATGAGCGTACAGCAGTTATTAGGAGAGACTAAAGTAAAGACATAATGTGGAGAAAAGTATAAAGGATTTCTAGTTTCGAAAGTTGTGTGAGGGTGCATAAATGGGTATATACGACCTGTTGTTATAGGTTATAGGGTGGTTGCTGAAGTTAAGCTTGCTGTATGTACCTAAATGAATGGTTGAGTAGGATAAGCGACGGAGAGCTGTTTTATTTATCCAACATGACAAAAAATCAACTTACGTTCAACGATTACTTAGTTATGCTCAATGGCCGCAAATCTCCTTAATTACGTTAAAAAATTAAAAAAGCGACCCATCGGCATGAAATCCTCATTAAATTTCTGGATTTGGATTTCACAGCCAAGTCGTTAAGCCAAAAATGAGTTTCATCGCTAAAAATTAGCCACGAATGTTCAAAAAAATGCCCAGGATGTCTCTAGACGATGCTCAACTGAATGATTTAGGCTATCATTCAAAGACTAGCGCACTATTGCAATATTACTGACACATCCAGCATTTTTTATCTCGTCACAGTAAAATTATGAGTGCTCTGTTATATGTACATATAACGACTAGGGGTGAGAACGTGTACACGTGTACGCGTGTACACGTATATTTTTTAAGATACGTGTATAAAAACTAATACACGTTACATAAAAAGTTAGGTGAATCTCTGACTCTACTTTTTAAGAACCTAATTAAGTCCAAAAAATGCAGACATTACTTAAAAGTTGCGTTATTTTTGATTAAAAATAAATGTTAATGCTTACTTAAAGTAACCAAATGTATGCACCAAATGTTCAAATGAAGAAAATAAGTTGTATATATTTTAAGGCGCGTGTACACGGCTACACGCGTGTACAAGTGTCGTTTACACGTGTATAGAAAATGCGTAAAAATCCCACCCCTAATAACGACCCAAAATTCAAGTAAGTGCGCGTAAAATTGTCACAACTTTATCAACCAACACCACCTTATACCGTTGCTTATACCTAACACTAAGTAATAATATACATATAATTACGGGCCATTGAATGGAATTATTCAATGCTATGGCTATGAATCTTATAATCACCCTCTCACTGTCGCTTTAGTAGTCATTTTACCGAAGCTTGTATTTAATACGTTTACATTTTATGAAATGGAATTTGAATTTTGAACGTGTATTAAATAACTTTATCAAAGCCAAACATGTTTACATTTCCATCGTAGTAGGACATAAAAACTGAAAAATCGTTAACCTGCCTTTATAATCGCTCTGTAGGGGTTAAAAAGGGGTTCGATTAGATTTATGTGTTTACTTGTCACGAATACAAATCATTCTCTTTTAAAATAATTTTTCTTAAATTTGTGTACTAAAAGCAGTTAATTATACAGATCTTCCAAAATTTAGAAGTTTGTCGTACTACTGATTGCCAACTTCCTTATTATTTATTATGGCCCACTTTCATCCTACTTAAACCATGAATTTTTTTAAATGCACGTGAATTTACATAAAGTAAATAAACAGCAAATCAAACGATGAACTCGACTTAATAATAAAATAATGTGTCATGCCCTAATATTTTAGAAATTCCGATACTTTTTTCTCTCATTGTGGAGTCATCGGATTTTTATGAATTACAATAAGTTCATAAAAATATACGAGCCATTCGGGTCTTCTGTTCCATTTAATTTATGTGTATTAAGTATATGCTGTAATAAGTGAATCTACTAATTGATATAAAATTATGCAAGTTATGAAATATTTATGTAAACTTTTGAAGCTTCTTCAGATCCTATTAATTGCTTGAACAACTTCATTAATATGCATTAAATGTTGTTTACTTGTTAATTATTTCAACTTTTTCATGGACACTTATGCAACACACATCTCATGGTCACACTGAGTTCACTGTGATCATTTTAAAGCCTCATAGATTGTTCTATAACATTTCGCAGTAATTCATAATAATTATGCTGGTTCAATTTCGCCTTCAATTCATATATCTAACAAAAAAAAACGTGGCCTCTGGTACTTTAAGGACGTTGTAAGTGACTTAAAAGAATTTTGTCTCATCTAAACTCGACTTAATTGAAAAAGTTTTTGCGTTGTTTTTTATGGGTAATTTAAAGACGTACTGTAAACTAAAGTTGCAGGGCAATTTCTAAAGTGTCACCTTAGTTATTTATATCCTAATTTGATTGAATTTTTTTGTTATTCAGTTTTATGGCCCTTATCTCGTTGCAATTGTTTACATGCAACTATTTCACACACAATACAATGTTGGGTCAACGTTCGGTAAATGATAACATGAGTAAATAGCATTTATATTAAGGATGGGGAAATAATCTACCGAACTGCAATACAATACATTAGAAAATGAGGGTGGATTAGAAACGTCACGTAACACTACAAAGAATCTTGTTTTGTATTTATAACAAATATTAACTATAATAAATCATGGTTATATAATTATGCACAAGAAATTGGTGTAGGTTTTCAAAGGATCTTTATAGAGAAACAACCCCCCAATTTCCATTCAATTGAACACCAATGGGCAAGGAATCCAATGAGGTGCAACAAATAGAAGTCGATTCACATTTTTCCTACGTAATCGAAATAGAGTAAGTAGTGTAGTTCCCCGAAAAAAGCGAAAGGGTTGAAAAAGTATTCACTTACTTTAACCACGATATGTTCAGATAGAAAGCACAACTAGCTATAAAACAGGATTTATAAAGGGAGACAAAGACGGTGGCTGTGAAAGTTAATGGCGCTTAAAATACGTTTTTGATACTAAATAAAACTTGCATTGAATGGATCTGGATTTAGGGCTTACAATACCGGAATTCCGGGATTTCGAAAACCGGGATCCCGGAAAAAATTGATGCAGTATTTAAAACCGGTATTCATACGTAAATACAGGTATTTCGGTATTACTTTAATTTTATTTTAGTAGAAAATATTTTGGATTAATGATATTTATAACTAGTGCAAAATATTGTATGTATACAGGGTGGGCCAATAGTGTGTGGATCGAAGACCAACATTTCGTTCATGGGATATAGTAAGGCTACAAATCTAAAATATTTTCACATGAATCGCAAAGTTTATACCGGATGATTTACATCAAAGTTGCATTTTTTATAGAACCCCCCGTATATCCCTTGGTCAATTCTAGTGCGACTTATGTGTCACACATAGTACTTAAAACGAATCTTTTGGCCGCATGTGTCCAAAAAATTGAATATCACAGGGATCACAAAGCTTAGAAAGCCGTGACGATGCGATATTACCTAAAACATGAAATGTACTATCGTAAACCGGACGGTCAAATCCGAAATCTTCTTGTGTTCGGAGAAATTACTACGTTAATTGACAAAATGTCTATAAACGGTAACTTGATTTTGCAAATGGCACTGCTAATTTTTCTTTATTACGTTTTAATTTTTGAACTATGAATTTACAAAATTATAATTGCGAGTTTATTATTTACAATTTCAATATTGAATTTTTAACTTGAAGTAGCAGTAAGTAATGTTTTTCGTTTCGAATTTTGAAATTTGAATTTTCAAATTATAATTTAGGATTCATTAGCATTAATATTTTGAGTTTCAATTTTTTATTTCAAATTTCTATTTTGAATACGAAATTTTTGAATTTTATGTGGATTTATTTAATTTACATTTTATATTTACATCTTTGAATAACTTGAATACTTTGAATTTGGAACTTTGAACTTTGAATTTCTAAGCTATGCGTTTTTGCTTTTTCTTTTATAGTTTCAGCAGTAAAAAAGTCAATACCGGGATCCTGGGATTCGCTTGATTGAATATCGAAAACCGGTATTCAAAATTTCTTGCGGTATTGTAAGCCCTATCTGAATTAAATTACCTCAATTTACCCCGAAGGCATAAGCATAACAAAACACTATTAGTATGTTGCCGTCCCTTTACGCTACATGGGTATTGGGTAACTCTGGTAACACAGATCTTGTTTTCGCAAAAAAAGAAGGACATTTATTATCCTTAATAGTTATTTGTTTTTATTTATTATTTTAATTCCACATTATTGAGCGTTCAGTTTTATGTATCAAGCGTGTCTGGTTTACCTGCATAGATTAATAATTTGAAATAACCCCATAAAATGTAGTCTACACGTCTAGGGATTCACGGACTTGGCTTGAATTTTTAAAGCTTGACATAAAATCAAGTCAAGCCTACAAAAAACCAAGACAAGCTTAAGTATTATACCAGCCAAGCTTATCTGTGAAAAAGCTTGAGTTATCAAGCTTTTCCCAAGCTTTCAAGCTTATACTTCTAAGCATTTTTTTACTATTCCATGGAACATAATTCTTAGAACATCCAGCTGATTATTTTGCATTCTACCATAAAATTCGGTATAAAAGAAGTACCTACGTGTAATTCAGAGTATATTTGAGATAGTCTGTGCTCTACTCAAACAAAATAACCATTAGTAGGTATGTTGATTCGATTTAGTAAGAAAAGAATATTTTACTTAAAATCATTGTAAAAAAAATTAGCAGTAGATATATAGATATATATTTCCCAAAATCGCAATGGACGCAACAGTACCTTGTACAAAATCTGTTGCACGTCACGCTGTAACACTAGTTTTTAATTGTAAAAGGATACGGCTATCAGGTGATGTCCTGCACCGGTTTTTGATTTGTACGAAGTCAAAAATGATAAACATTATAAATTAGAAAATGTGAATGTGTAGATATTCTGGAAAATGTACGTTCTACTTAACGGTTCTTCGGAATTTTCAGATAATTTGTTAGAACTCATAGTTTCATAATCGCCCACTAACCAGCAGTTGAGTAATACTGCGAAAGTCCGACAATGAGCTATATACATATGTATGACGTAACGCGCAATGTGTTCCAACCTCACTACTATACGGGAGGAGCAAGACTAAGTTTGAAAAAGCTTGATAAAGCTTGGGAAAGCTTGGTAACCAAGGCAGGCCATGCTTTTCTCCTTAAAAAGCTTGCCTCTCAACTTCTCAAGCTCAAGCCAAGCTATTATATTTCAAGTCAAGCTACTTGGCTTGGTGAATCTCTGTACATGTCACTTAAATTGCGACTTTCTAATCCAGTGTGGCGTGTCGCACCATCTTGTTGAACCCACATCATCGTTCTAAACAATTTCATTAAATTTTGCTTAAAAAAAATATATTACTCGCTATACCACCATCTACCACCTACTAATCTTCATCGCCTCCTGTGATGGTCTATGTCATGCCAAAAACGACCATTATTCATTTATTTTTATATACACATTATTTTAAATGCGCATATTGAATGGCTGATAATAAAGTTGTGAGATAACTAATTATAAGTATAAAGGTTATCAAAACAAAAGAAGGATAGTTTAGATATAAATTACAATAATTGTGAATAAACTCTCATTTATCTAATAGATGGTGATAATACATAATTTCGATAGTACTGTATCATATAAAGATAATTAGAAGTGCTGATAATTAAATGCATTTTATGATTTAATTTAAATGTTTATTCGTAAGGTGAAAGCTCTTCAATTATATGTACTACATATAGTAAACCTTTTATACTCAAAATTGAATGCTCTTTCTATTTCCGTAGCAAAAAATACATCATCCAGTTAAAAAGGTAATTTGACCTTGAAATGACCTTGAGAATGGCATTTTAAAGACGAGTTAATGTCACTCAAAATTGAATGCTCTTTCCATTTCCGTAGAAAAAAATACATCATCCTATTTAAAAAAGTAATTTGACCTTGAAATGACCTTGAGAATGGCATTTTAAAGGCGAGTTAATGTCACTATCTTATGTCCCCTCATGAATACTGCAAATGTTGTATGAAACATTTTTCGATATTCTAAGTGATCTATGTCTTTTTTTGTGAGCACTCTGACATCGCGTGACCTACAGAAATTACGAAATTGTTTCCATGATCTTTTGTCCATATCGCCCTAATTGGAGAATCCTTGTATGGCCATCAATTTAATGACTGTTCCATTTTCATATTTGAAGTGCTTTCGTACTTTCATGCTAACAAAAGTATGAAAAGAATGTGTACTATTGTGACTAAAGAAATACAAATACGAGGGACAAACCATTATTATTGTTTAGAATAAAAGAACCAGTGTACCTTTCAAAATTTTATTTTAGGTGACTTGAAAGTAGTTGCCTTCTACTAAAGTGGCACTTAGCCATTCTTTCTTTCCACTGCTTAAATACTCCAAGCCAAGCAGCTTTAGGAATACTATTAAAATAAAACCAAATCGACCTTCTTCCTCGTAAGTTCTTTTTTGGCCAAAAAAGCAGCCAAATGTCGCACATTGCCGTTCGATTACATGACTCTTGTTTTTAGCCAAATACTGACGAGAAGAATTATCGTGATGTAGCATAATTCCCATGTTTGGCCCTAAACACTTTCGACAAACAGTGTTCGACGTACCATTTATCTGTGACAGTCTTCTGCTCCTCTAGCTTATTAGTGCTCACTAGAACGGTACGGTATTGAACACAGAGTACATACATTATTTTCTGCATTGCTCGCTGCTTTTTGATTAATGTTGGTGTGACTCTCTTGTCTAGTTGGCATGTCGAAAAATGATACGCAAGTTTCATCGCCTGTTGTCTACAAAATTTGGTGTCCACCATTTTTAAGCAATGTTAGAGTTTCGTATCAAATTCGTACTCGTTCTGTTTTTTGAAAATCTGTAAGATGATGGGGTACAAAACGACTTGCCCCTTTTTTCAGATGAGGATCAAATCCCCAGTTGAGCCTCTATTACGAGGTAACTAGTTCTGTTATCTGTGTCCATAATCTTCTTCATAGCAGGTTTCCTCTGTCACAGCGGTAATTGGAGGACCTGCGCCTTTCTGGTGATTAACTGTAGTTCTTCTACGTTCGAATTCCCCGTACCATCTGCACATTGTTGCCAAGGAAGCGGCCTGATAACAAATTGTTAATTTCAAACTTTCTTCGCATTCATACGCACTTAAACCTTTCTTAAAGTCATAATAAATCATTGTGCGAAAGTATTCTCGGATTAATTCAATTTTTTTTCACTACACTTGCGACACTTTCAAATGCAAATGAAGCGGCAAATGTCAAGTAAAGAGGCTACATTGTTTGTTTTCCATGGCCTACCTAATTTCTTCATTCTCAATAATAATGGCTTGTCCCTCGTATGAATCTCGTTATAAATTTACATTAGGAATTAACAGTTTTTTGGTACTGAAAAGTGTAATTTAATGTGCTTTATTATTCGTGAAAGTTGAACAAGACGGTGTTGTCTGTTGTCTCCACTGAACTCAATAATATTAGAGTTCAGTGGTTGTCTCACATTGCGGGCTCCTTGATTTATAAATTTATTATTGTCTTACGTAAACGTATTGAATATGATATGCCAAATTTGCTTACGTGAACCGCGACTTTACCCGACCTTTTGGTTCCACTCTATAGCGATTTATTCATAGTCGGGTTAACAAAACGAGAGTGCTGAAATAATTCAATGAAGTAAGTGAATGCCTCAAGGGTGGATACATCCGAAAAGCGACTTGTAATTAGTATGTTAATGCGACAGAGTTAAAATAACAGCAAATGGTATCAAAGCTTTCAACTTGACATTAAACATCTCCAGTACAAAGGAGGATAGATGAGCTTTGACTTGTCATTTGTACATCATTAAGCACAAGAAAATAAAATGTTCAACGTTCCAAATTTGTATTAATACATCCTTACGCATTAAATAAACCTCTAAAAGCCAACTAATTTATTCATGAGAGTATTGTGCAATAGGGCGTTAACGGACAACCTGTCAATTCAAATTAGCCCACGGTTGTCCCGATATCATGTATTTTGACTTAAAATTGCATGTAAGTATACCGTTAATTAAGATTCTATAAGTAGAAAATAAAAATAACGTCATATACAATTAAAACAATAGATCATTTGTTATTAACTACTATCGACGACACGTACCTTAAAATATTTGTAACAAATGACGTGCGTAATAGACGATTAATACTATTACGTATTCCTTTTATTTTCGAAACAACGTGTGGCAAACATAAAAGCATTATAATATTGTATTTGTTTGAAACTTGTGATATTTTTTATTTTGTTGGATGAAGGTTTCGAACGCGCAAACACATAAATTGATAATTGCGACAGGTACACGCGTAACCTTTGACAGTTCCACTAAACTTTACTAAAAATTTGTCCTGACGTTCAATAATGTGATATAGATACCTAATAAATTGACAGAGCAAAATAATGCTACCAATTGAATTTTATTCTTACTTAAAACTGAAATTCAGATCATAAATTAGTGACATCAACGTAATCTGTTTGTGTTCTGTTAACAATACGAACACATGGCATTACAGTTTTATTTTTGTTTTATTGACTGTGATTGCAACACGTACTGAGCCGAGTTCAATAGTTTTCGAAAATATCTGTAGTATTAATAAAAAATTCTTTTTCCTGTAAGGAAACAGATAACGAAAATAAGAAATTTGTCGTGCCACAGTAGATTCTGAACACAATACATAGGTATTAGTGATGGATATGTTTGGCTTTTGCACTTGAAGAGCTTTGAAACACAATTATTGCACATCATTCAAACGATCAACTGATTAAAGTTGATTTTGGTTCTTGGCATGAAGTCTCAATATTACTGAGAGACAACCACAAAAGTCCTTAGATTTCGATAACTTGCCGCAAGCTTGTCAGTAGTCTCTACTCAAAATTATACTGTTCTTCCGTTCGTTGTAAAACCTATAACATTTCCGCGAAGAAGTAATATTGTGATGTAACGCACCCAGCATCTTTGAATTTAAATGTTTCCGCTGAAAGTTTGCCTGATTGGGAAGCATTTCAGACACGACGCTTACGATACTGGGATTGGAACGCAGAAAAAAAATAATGGAAAAGGGCGGAAAGAAAGTAAGTAACGGAGGAGACTTGGTTACCGAGAGAAGAAAAGCAGGCGTGTGTGTCCTCGGCAAAGAATTTTTGTCCAGTTTCATTATATTGCGCAATGTTTTGGGAAAGTACCGGCTTTAGTAATTTATTATCACATTTTGACCTACGTGATGGCCTCTGAATTTATATGGAAAACTATTTAAGTTCTTTAAGACAGTTAATACCGCCTCTCTGTTCTTATTACGTGTTCATAGTTCAACCACTTGCACGTATCCCACGCCTCCCCTAGTTTGACTGATATGGCTTTTCTCTCGGCATTTCTGTACTGGCGTGCGATCTTATCTTACGATTTTCTTTTTATCTGTCGATTCACTGCTGAAGCTAATCTATTATTATTGTTCCGTTCGTTACATTTAAAGCTTGACATACTTATTGAATTCGTAATTTTGTTGTGTCTATATCCAGCTTACTCTACCATGTTGATTTCGGATCTTACTAACAATATTGCATGATAATGGTAAATTTTCGTATGTTCATCATGGAAGAAGTAATGTTTCAAGCGTGCTTGACAAAGTCTCTTGAAAATTTAAAACACGAGCAAGAGATTTTTTGTCAAACTTTTTCAAGTATAAATTACATAATAAATTATAAGTATAAATTGTTGCTACGGGATGCTATAACACTCGATTTTATCCTGTAATTGGGCCATAACATGACAATCTTCATTTTGAGTTGCATTAATGTTGATGGAATTGTCTGCGTAATCATGCGTACTCGGTCGTCAGCATTATTTTGTTCGACTTTAACTCAAAATAGTCACAGTAGTGTGAGCACCTGGGCACGCGGGAATCGCAGGTAACCAGGTTGCTGACGAGCTTGCGAGAATGGCACGCGCAAAACCACTCATAGGAGCCGATCCGGCCTGTAGGATTACATACAGTGTAGCCCATTTTGTAGGATACGAATCATTGCATATTTGTAAAATATTTATACCTATACATACAGGGTGCTTCGAATAATTGTGGCTACGTGTCGACCTGTTTTTTTTCAATGGAACACCCTATATTTGATGCTATAATCCGATTGCTCTCTTAAAATGCTCTATGTCCATATTTTTGTTTTTTTGTTTTAAATGCAGCGTTCTCAAGTTATAAATTTTTTTCATGAAAAAACAGTCTGATTAAAAATGCTTAGACTCGTTCAGTTTTAAAATTTTGAGTCAATTTTTGGAACACAAAATTAGTAAAGGTCGTTTCTGAGTGAATATACAAATATTTATCGATTTACTTATACAGGGTGGTTTGCATTAATTCATAAAGTTTTGTAAATTTCGAATAGGAAAAGCTTTGTTATTTTAAATGGAATTGGAGAAATTTACAAAACTTGGGAACGCTCCATTTAAAACAAAAATATGGCCATAGAGCATTTTAAGAGAGCAATCGGAATATGAAATCAAATATAGGGTGTTCCATTAAAAAAAAACAGGTCGGCACGGAGCTACGATTATTCGAAGCACCCTGTGTGTTTATTAATATTTTACGAATATGCAATGGTTCGTATCCTACAACTTTTATTTGAAACATTTTTTAATCCGTATGATATTGAATGAAATATTAGACTTCCTCTCACTAATGGGCTACCCTGATGTATAACAGCCAAAAAGGAGATTCAAGCAATACTCACGAAAGAGGATTGCAGACATTGGTCGAAAATCCCAGGACAGAGTCATAACTCATAACAAACTCCTGCATAACATTGGACTGATCGATAGCCCTATGTGAGGCATTCATAAAGGCAAGGGAACACCTACTACTACAACTACTAATAAGATTACACAAGAGAAAGTAACGAAGATTCACCCAACTAAATCCTGCACTTTGTTAAAGATACAGGTATTCTCGAAGGGTAGACAACAGCAGTAGTTAGCACAATAGATCAAAAGGTCGCAGTGTAGGAACCAATTGAGACCAACCAATATTTTTGGATAGAGTAGATATGGTATTCTTTGCTAATATTGTTCCCCTCTCTCTTTCTAAATTATTTGTATTATGATTGTACCAGTCGTAACCAATTTCTTCACGTGTAGCATGTTGGATTGGAACGTATTCAAAATTTCAGCAAGAATCATCAAAAGGTGGTTTCTTGTATTTAATTTTTAATAAAAATGGAGTGTTTCACAGTTATTCATAAACCAAAAATGGTAATTGAATGAATTAACAGAATTATCAAAAATTAGGATATGATAAAAAAGGAATGCGATTAAAATTAGACAATGCTTTATATCTATCTCAATCTTATTTTCTCTTGCTATAAAAATTCAAAATACATCCGGAAAAATTAGTTTCGTTCAATTTATTTATTTGCGGAAAATTTATGTGTATAAACATATTAATTTTAAATGTGTGTTTAAATAAGACATACTACAGACGTCACTGTATTTAACTACACTACGTATAAACTTCCTCCCTCTAGTAATAAAAACAAACGGAAATAGAACTTAACTGCCACAACGCCACTATAAAAAATAGTAAAAAATTACCGAGCCATAAGAAACGCAAACTTGCACATTTGCCAAAAATTTCATTAGTGAAATACCTTTCAACCATTTCAACCAATCATTAGATAGGTAGGTATCCCCAATTTTTCAATTCCTCTAAGAACATTCAACTTGAATAATTCAAATAACTTGATTACCGAAAAGAATGAGTTCTTTGAAAATATTATAAGTACATAGGGTTCGTTAACTTCTAAGCAAAATAATGTGAGCACTTACGATACATACCGATTTCGTCTTTCGGGGTGAAATTGTTTCAAAACACTAAGAGATCGATAGAACATTTCCCTTTTGCGTCATTTTCCATATAATTTAGGATATTGAACTGGAAACGATTATGTTTCAATTCCAATAAAATACCGTAATATCTCTTAAACCGAGAACGTTAAAAATAGAACGATTGTGGTATTTTGGATGTAATCCATGTTAAATTTTCTAACAGTTTTGTATACATCATGCAATATTTTAGTAAAATCAATAAACCTTGATCTACTTTTTTATTCTAAGACAATTCGTTGCGTATTGTAACGACAATAATTTAATAGCTTAGTGTGTGGGCTAACTTTCAGGAATTACTACGTTTGTTAGGACAAATTTCAAATGAAAGTTATAATGGAGAAAGTTCACAAACTACGAGCTCCTGATAAATCTTACAGTTGGGGTATGTAAATAAAATTAGTATATTATAATAAATTTTTATCAGTTTATTATAAATTCATACAAATTTCAATTTTAAAAGTTGTTCTCATTCTAAACCCGCTCCGGTAGTATATAAATTTACTTCTTTTAGCATTATTATAATGAGGATGAGGTCATATTCGTATATTGAATGTTTTGTGCATTATAAAACGAGGACTCTCAACAAATTGTTGCAATTACTTACAAAAACTCATTTCAACTATACGTAGTCTTTCAATAATACAGTTTTATGTAGAGAAAACAGTGTGATGATAAAATTATGCTGTAACCACATATTTACGTAATATATAAAATTATATAAACGTGCTTGGACAAACTGTCTAACATTTTGGCCTCATTGATTTGTTTTCTTATCGTTCAATTACGCAAATGAAGTTATTTATTACTAGATTTAAATGAAACAAAATGAGATTAATTTGACTTGCAGCTCATTGTAGGTACTTAAAGTAGCATATTGTTTTTATTTTCTTAATTATAATAGTCAAAACAAGTTAGTCCACCCAAATTTTGTATTTTAAATACAATCCAACGCGTTTCCACACATGTTAGCACATACAGGGTAGCAGCTTTTGACATATTAAAATTAAATAAGAGAAGTATCAAAATTCGTTGGGTTATATTTGTAATGCAAAAGTTGAATGGAATTATTTATTTTTATTATTATTCCACAAAGTTTAAAGAAAATTAATTCTATTCATAATTTTGTCACATGCCAAAAAATAATAAGATATCGAAACAATAGTACCATGACAGTAAATCAATCATCAACAGCTAAGTTAATTAATTTTTATTTAAATTCATCATCTCCAAAGTAAGGCGCGGATCCAATGAACATTTTTAATAGTTTAGATACATAATTTACCAATTTACGAAACTCAATTTGTTAAACAAATTAAATATAAAATATTATCTAACAACTTGAGATTCTAAAAAAGATGATTAAGAACTATTATTTGATTTATTATTCTGTTAAATAGCCAAAAATGAATGATTCCAAAGATGTTTTAATAAGTATGGTTGAATGTGATATACAGGGTATATAAGTTTCTGGGGTCCCTTACTACTTATGAATTTGAAACTTTCAGGTTAAGGATAACCCATAGCCTTCTTTTGTTCTAAAATATTGTCGATGTTGTACAACTTCCGGAAGGACCGGAAATCGCTACTCATCTTCTTATTTTAAATAGAACACCCTGCGTGCTATTGCATTTTTGGATTATACAATCGATTCTGCGTTACACTGTATTAGATTATCCTATACCTATCTTCAACTGTTTTTGAGATATGCTTTTTTTTTTTAATTTGCGTTTTGCGGGGGGATGTTTAATAGCCCACCTTTTGCTCTCCTTTAAATGCAAAACATTCATACTTTACAAACACCATAAGGGTTCACAAAATACATTTGCAAACCTATCACAGATTATACAGGGCGTTCAAAATTAGTGGCAAAGTTAAAAAACTACCAAAAAGTCGGTTTTTTTCAAATCGAGCACCCCGTATAATTTTACATATTTGGAAGGCGATTTAATTTACGCATCGATAAACTATAGGTATCCTTATACCTTTAGCGGTTTTGCAGTTATTAACACTTTTTATCTAATATTGATTAAAACTGCACTTACACTGCACTCTTTCAACGATTGGACCGTAACGCAATACACGGAGCAACTGTAAGGGAAACTGATTTAAGAATGATAAAATGTCTTGAACAGAATGGGGGCCATATTGAACATTTATAGCATTCTTCAGTTATTTTATCCATTGTTTTTACTTTTCTAGTTTTCTTTGACATTAAAGTCATTTTTATTTGTTTATTGTATAAATAAGATCATTAAATTCGTTTTGTAAAAGTAATTGTTTTTCCTGTTGTCATACTCACAGCCTACTTTCAAATGTGCATAGGTTTTAAGTGCAGTTTTAATCAATATTAGATAAAAAGCGTTAATAACTACAAAACCGCTGAAGATAGGTATGTAGTTATCGATGCGTAAATTAAATCGCCTTCCAAATATGTAAAAATATACGGGGTGTTCAATTTGAAAAAAACGACTTTTTGGTGTTTGAAGTTTTTTAACTTTGCCACTAATTTTGAACGCCCTGTATAATCTGTGATAGGTTTGCAAATGTGTTTTGTGAACCCTTATGGTTTTACTTGGTGTTTGTAAATTATGAATGTTTTCCATTCAAAGGAGAGCAAAAGGTGGGCTATTAAACATCCCTCCGCAAACGCAAATTTTTTTTTTAAAATCGTAATATCTCAAAAACAGTTGAAGATAGGTATAGGATAATCTAATACAGTGTAACGCATAATCGATTTTATAATCCAAAAATGCATAATACACAGGGTGTTCCATTTAAAATAAGAAGATGAATAGCGATTACCGGTCCTTCCGGAAGTTGTACAACATCGACAATAGTTTAGAACAAAAGAAGGCTGTGGGTTATCCTTAACCTGAAACTTTCAAATTCATAAGTAGTAAGAAACTTGTAATGAACGGGTTCCGTGATATACCCTGTATTGTGATTCGAAAGATCATGTAAAGCAGAATGTAATGTAATATGAGCGAATAAAACTTTTTTTGTACAACTGTCATTAAAAGTGACAGTTTTAACGGCTGTCAAGAGTGTTAAAAGATGACGTTTACAGAGTAGCGTGTTAAAAATACTTTTAACACTAGTGTTAAAAATATTTGCAAAACTAGCCAATAGTAGAGCTGTAACCAATATTTGTTTTCTTTCTAACTAAGGTAATACGGCGTCACATAACATGCCCACTTAACCTCAAAATGCGGTAATAATTGTTGAAACGTCAAAAAATAATTAACTGACAAGAGACGTCAAAATGACAGTTTATGGAAATATGTATTAATTTTTTTCTATTTTATTATTAAAATAGAACAGTTATACAAAAAACTTTGTATAATATTTGTGTTAAAAGTAACTTTTATTTTGTTCGTAAAATTGCTCCACTCGCTTCACTCGTTTCGCAAACTCTTCACTCACAAAATAAAATAGTACTTTTAACACTCATATCATAAATAGCTATTTTATATTCAGTTGGGCAATAACCCCCCCCCCCCTCCACGAAACAGAAATCATTCATGACCCCCCCCCCCCCCCCGATCTGAAGTCTGGGCCCGGCCCTGTCCAAAGTTATTGAATGTAGCATTTTCACATCATGATAAATGATTAAATATAGTTTTTTCCGCCTTTTTGAAAGTAAACTAATAGAACAACCGTATCAGAAGCTGCTTTAAAGTCTTCAATGTTGCCTGTAGCAAACAATATGACTGTGCTTATTGATCTGATCTTTCGGATAGGACTCAATCTGTTTGAGTTATTAATACTCGTATAACTTCTAGTGATTTTCATTTAAATCATGTTACCGTGGTTCTGGACCTTATTTCTGATCTGTCGAAACAATATGCCATTCTATTTAACATTTTTATTGTATCCAAGCGGTCGCACAACTTCAATTTTCATCTAAACTTTTGCTCTTCGTAATCTAGGGAGAAGCTTTCATTACCAAAATGGTGCTTGCTTTGCAAAAATAGCCGGAATACCATGTACAGAGTGGACCATTTTGGGCTTTTAAGAATTAATTATGTTACAGCAAAATTACTTTAGACTTTTGAATTTTATTTTTTGTATCTACCTAAATAACTTCTTTTTGTGTTCAAGAAATTTGTGGCTTCTGAAAATTTTTGGAATTCGTGAATGCCCAGTATTTTTACTATTTAGCAAGAACGTAAGGCTTATTTTTGAGAAGAACGCAATGGCGTACATAAAATTTTCTTAAGGTACTGTTTTCGAATTATAACGCAAATTTGTATTTTTTAAATGTTTCATAATTACCTGTGGCATTATGTGGTAAAATTGTCATTTATAACAAGTTATTTAATCAATTTTAACAATACATTGATGCGACGTTAATATTGAAAACATATTACATAACTTAGCTATTTACAGACGCATTATACAAAATCTACAAAAATATATAATTATTCAACAATAAACGTGATAATTTTTTTTGAAATATTTTTTCCAATGTGACGATGTTTCTAATTTTGATAAGACACTACCTACGTGAAATTCAACTGTTGAGTTTTTCACTATAATTTAAATTAATTGCCTGAAGAAAACTTTTTTAAGTCGAAACATTACACTTCATCTAATTTAATTTATGAATAAAGAAATCTGGGGGAGGTTGTGTGAACTATTATTAACCATCATCGTAATTACATGCATGGTTTTGACGTCTGGAAGTTAACATGCTCGATTATTAATTTTACAATCGCTCCTTTGTACCCACGCGCCACACGTGTATATTCGAAAATCTAATTAATAATTAAACAAGCAGAAGTTGAACGTCGTCTCAAGATTAGACCTAACAATAACCTCCCATACAAAAACAATGTCTCAATATTACATTTAATTTTACAACATGATAACAAATCGTTGTTGCATGCATTTTTAACATTAAATTACAATGTGCATATTTTATTTACAATATCGCACAATAATTCCAATGGAAAAATTTACAATCGATAGTAGCTGCAATTTTTAGTAATATTTTCCATGCCTTCTCCGTAATACAAAATTTCTATTGGTTTAAATTCCATTCAACAATAAAATGGTTTTTTCATCGAATAGTGGGCGTTTCATGTTTTGAAAAATACCTGTAGAGAGAGTAACAGTAATAAACTTATTTTGAAATTTTGTAATTATCAGCTGTCATATGGAGTATCATTGGATAAGTTTCCCAAAAAGGATTTTATTAGTGCTTCGTTGGTCCAAATATACTTATCTGCTAATTCGGTATTTTAAAAAAATAGTAACGTTTTTAGAATGATTACAAGCCAAATCAGAAACTGCGAACGATGAACTAGAGTTCGTCATAGTGATGCTATATTTTTATTTGATTTTTGCCTCAAACAAACAGCAGTAAGGATCTGGTTCTTAATTTTTTTATTTAATTTAATATTTTAATTAATAATTTAATAGTAATACTGTAACAAATTTGTTAACAATTTCTGAATTGTTTTGGAAGTGGGCAACAATCTCATTTTATTATTTTTTTTAAAAACGGATTAGCAGACAGATTTGAAAATTTGTCTCCAATTTAAAATGCTTATCCAGTGGCATTAAATTTTAAAATTGGCTGCGATTACTCCTTTTAACGCGATTTTCGGAGGATGGAATTGTTCAATCTTTTTGATAAGATTTGTACTACTACACGCTATTGAGTGCCAAATGATTTTTGTTGCTTGAGATGAAATAAGCAAAAGAGGCATCATATTTTACTAAGCGATTTTTGTTCATTAACGTTAGATTTGAGTAATCCTGGCAGCCAACTAACAATGTAATCCGTCATTACTTGAGCTCTATGCGGCGTAACACCGTCATGCTTATAATATAACGGTTCGATTGGTAATAAAACATCGTCCAAAAGAGTTTTCATTTCATGTTAGACACTCTTTTAAGGCAATATACGCAAGTTAATCGGATGTGAGTTATTGCACAACACATCTTGACTGAAAACCGTTCTTGAAAATGAGTTAACTTTTGGTTTTTCGGTTTCAGGTGATTTATGACCGGTATTTTTAGAATGAATTGGCAAAATAACAAATTTGGAGTCTCGTTAATTATGTGATGCAAAAGGTAACAGGTGGTTTGTAATGTGAATGTAAGCCAAAAACGGTGAACTGTTCGCTCTATTCCCAACTCAAACTCAACTCTCAAAACGGCTGAATATATTAGTTTATAAGCATTTTTATTTTAAAATAACCTCTCCTGGACAAATCCTGATTGCGGATATTGTTCTTCTTAATCGTACTTCCAGGAATGTGTCTAAATAAGAGACTGAAATCACTTGCTGCATTCTTCTTTCATTTTTGCATCTTGAAGGATTTGGGTTAGTTCATAAAAATAAATTTTAAAATAAACATAAGATTCTGCTTTTGAATCGTGTTTGTAAACTATTGCAGTTCAAAAAAGTTAAATAAAACGTACCATTTCCGAGAAAAAAAGAATTGAAGTGTTCAAACATGAGCGTTCGCGCTAAATCAGTTTTAAACAGATAGTGACGTCACGTACTGGGAAACGCCCACTGTCAGTCGGCTATCGTTGCGTTTTTGAAACTGATTCTTACGATGGTGGATGCAGGTTATTTGAAAGCTATGTCGGATAATCTTTCTCGAGTAGATGTTTTTATGTTGGCCGAGTTCTTAAAGAAGGATGATCGATTTAATACTGCAGAAATTCGTGGAGCAAAAGCTTGAATAAAACCTAACAATGTGAAATTCGTTTGCTTGACAGACTCTTACTACGCAGATATTTTGCATATTGCATTACTTTACTCGTTTACCACGTCTCATGTATATTTATTTTTGTCAATTACTTAAACATTTAGGTTTGCTTAGTAAGTAACTACATCTTACATCAAAGTGATCCTCGCAGCAGTCGAAATCCGAAGAAGTTATTTTAGAATAATCTCTTCTAGCTGCTTTGAACCACATTTTTCGAATTTTTACGTCTCGAGGCATTGTCAAAAATGTCTTTTCAGGTGTTGTAAAAGTCGTATTAGTGCACATAGGCACAAAACACCACTTGTAACACCTTTTCGACGGCTCCATGATCGCCAAACAATCATTCGTAAATACCAGTTTAGCTGAAACACCAGTATATGACGTCATGCCGTAGTCGGCACCTGTCGCTGAGTTGTCGTGCAGTTTCGACGCTTCGCGATTTAAAATTTGAAAAAAAGCTGTTTAAATTATTCTAACGCCGCTTATTTTTGCAATATCGAAGACATCTGACATCTTTGCATTTATTAAGCGTATAAAAAAATTATGTGAATTAACCCATGTGTCGTTTTCTTTATAGCCATCCCGATTATAATGTTGAAAAATGATTGCTCGTAGAATGTCTTTATCTGAGTCCCTTCTTGAATTGAGTTGGTTCAATTAGTCTATACAGTTTTTTCATAGCAGATGACCTTCTTTCATTTGTACGAGAGTAACTAGGGAAGTAATGAGGTGCAAACATGGGGGTAAAATTGCAATTTGAGAATAGTTTTTTATGAAGACATGATGGAGGTTCGCAACTCTCAAAGGGGGTGAATGGTAATAATAATAAAACTTTCAACCTTCCCCTTAAAAACCGATGAAATTTAATGAATACTTAATGAAAATGGAGTTATTTTTTATAAGATATTGAAACTATTCCCCAATGCAAGAGGAATAGGATTTTAAGTTTTGACCATTTTTTATTCAAAGGGCTGTCACTAAATCGTCGATACAATGTGGACAGCTGACTTTGATTCATTAAATCGTAGATGGTTACAAGGAGAAAAATATTTAAAAAATTGAAGCAAGGTGACGCAACATGTTTCGAAACCTAAACTGGTTTCATTATCAAGTGTGAGAAGAGTGACTTATAAAAAAATAACTCCATTTTCATTAAGTATTCATTAAATTTCATCGGTTTTTAAGGGGAAGGTTGAGAGTTTTATTATTATTATTATAGTTTTTTATGGTGAATCCAAAAGTGCAATAAAAAATAGGTGTTCCCATTTAAGTTTTCAAAACTCACCCCCGCTCCACCCCACAGGAGGGTGAGGATGATGTTTACGTATCATGACTCAATAGGTTTCAACAAATAAAGGAAACGTGTTTTTTCCTTTTTGTAGTTGGATGTGTCCTTCTCGAGATATTCAAGGGTGTATATTTTGACTTTAATGGCGCCCCGAAGGCCACCGGGTGATCCGATCAAAAAATTGACCGGAGATTTAGAATCAGTAAAGAATTTCCTATAAGATGACACCACTTCCAGCTTTCTAAACCCTGTAACATTGACCAACGCACAGACACACAGACATCCGGACGAATTTAGTAACCAACTTTTTTAAAATGGTTGAAAATACGTATAAAATAGGTCAAAAGATCTCGAGATTAGATCATCGTCAGTTAGTGAAAGTCTAAAAGTCTAAAATCAGAACTGAGAGGCATTTACCACGAAAAAGTGTCAGCTTGGAAACGGAAAGTTGTCGTATCCAATTTATATATTTGGCGAGAAAGTGCTGGCGGCATTTTTTGTGCCGGTGATCACGTGACAACAGTTTCTTTAGAAGATCGAAATACGGTAAATTTCGAATGGTACAATAACGTTTGCTTTCCTTTTGCGTGTGATCGTTTGAACGACACACTTCCAAAACCTAGACTGAGAGGGATTTTTCTACCATGACCACCCTCATTTTGTTTATTGTAATTTCCTCCTCATTCCGTAAATCAAACTTGGAGTTCGTGGAATTCGTTTCAAACATAACTTCTATTGTACTTTTCACACCGAGAATTCAGTATAGAAATCAGTATAAATAAAAAGCATTGTTTATTACAAGATTCTTGTTTATAAATAAAGTTAGATCCGAGCGGCGCATTTAGTTGTGGCCACACCTGATTCCTGACCGGCCCAGCCATGCAACATAAGGCAACAGGGCGCTCGATACTGAATTCTCAGTGTGAAAAGTATTCTTATTATTATTATTATTATTATTATTTATTATTATTATTATTTATTTATTTATTATTATTCTTATTTTATTTATTTATTTATTTTTTATTTATGTGAAAAGTATTCTTATTATTATTATTATTATTATTATTATTATTTATTATTATTATTATTTATTTATTTATTATTATTCTTATTTTCCCCTTCCTGGAGTAATAGTATAATCTAATCAGTTGTCGAATTATGGTGTTTACGTCATTTACACATTTTCAACATAACAAAAGCAATACAATAGGCAGTGCTACAATCTGTTAATCTTAAATTCTGTGTAATGTTTGCTTTGAACGAAACAGAAGGATATTCAATGTATCGTGTTCAATCTTCGAACATCAGAACTGAATTTTTCATAAAAACTTTACTTTGTGAATGTGAAGATTTTCTTTCTATATTTCACGACATTAGATACATAGTTATTTCCATAATCGTTAAAGAAAAATTTGTTATTTGCTAAGGTAGGCGCATAATGAGTCAAGTGCGTGAGGGTAGGTTAGCGCAATTCAAAGTTTATCTTGAATTTCCAACGGTATCGTTTTCATGCTACTAATAGCAATTTTTCATTGACCAATCATTTATACCAATTACTGTTAGAAAAAAATACTTGTTTATTAGCCCGGAAACTAAACCATCTGCTATCCGGTGTCACATTTCCACCTTACGGCTTAAATAACAAAAAGACGTAAAAAAACTACTTGTAATTACTTTTTGCAGCAATTTCTGTCAAACCTATAAAAATTAAACTTCTGTATCACTTGAAAACGCTTTTTTTATATCTAGGTATTTACAGGGCCGAACTGGGGGGGGGGGGGGGCTAGGGGAGACTACAGCCCCAGCCTCCATTAGATAGGGGGCCCCCATTTCATAGGGGGATACCACTTGAGCCTACAAAAAATAAATGCCGTAGTACATTTTCGAAATGCATTTTTACTTTCCCGTGAATATGCACACGTGTATATTATTATACATAGGGAAAGTAATGTAATCGAAAATAAATCGAACTCGAGATTTTGATGAATCTCGACGTTTTGAGTCCCCTGAGTCCTCTGTGGGTGGGTGCGTACGTTATGACTGTGGAGCCTTAAACTACTAGACCGATCTTGATGAAATTTAAAACTAAGGCATATAAAAAAACTTCGTCGGTAAAACAAGCGGGGCGTTATTTTGAGAGCAAACATTCAAATTTTCACCCAAACTAATTTCCCTCGGTGAAAAGTTAGTAGACATGGTTACAAGTAAAACGCCGTTTTTCGTTTGTTTCTAAATTCAAAATGGCTGGCAATATAACAATTCTCCAAGTTTATACTTTTTAGGATGTAGCTCAAGAACCGTTTAACTAATTAAAATTTGAAAATTGGAAATTATAGGCAAAGGTTGGCCAGAACTTTTACTTATAATTGGTAAAGAACAAAAATTTAACGTGGCCAATTTACTGGTGGCCAAAATTGGTCAAAAATTAACAATCGATTTTCTCAAAATCTGCTCCGAGCATTTTTTTTTATTTTTTGCAATGTTATTCATATACTTAGTTCATGAAAAACTATTGGTACTACATTTATTTCTTTATTTCCCATAGGGAAAGGGGGATTAATGTTTGAAGTTGAAAATTTTAAAAATCTATAACTATTTGTTAACAAAGATAATGAAGTACAAAATTGTACAGTGAAGTAGAGGACATACGACTCTTTTAATCGAGTACCTATAATTAAGTATAGCAATTTACAAAAATTAAAAATATTTATGACATACCCTGTGTATTATTTCAGGAGAAAATCAGAAATCGTTTTCTGATTACAACTACACTACAACACACTATATGTATATATTTCTTTTTTTATTTTTTTGAGTTATTACGCAAAAACTATTTTATTTAATACGTCATTGTAGTAAACCCGGGCAAGTTGTGTGCCAGTTTACTGGTCATTTAATTTGTAACTGCAATAAAATTCAAAAATAGAATAAACTACTCAAGCAGTTAGATTGTCCGCGTGCCAGTGTCGCATTGATAGAAGAACAGTAGCGGCGTTTTCGATGAGTTTAAAAAAAGGGCCCCTCAACTCTTTAATCCGGGCCTGGAATTTACTACGAGTATTTTGCATAATATGATTCTAGCATGAACTAGTACAAGAATTTACACCTTTTTAAGAAGCTCATACTCAAAGACCAGAAAAGTTTTGGATCACTGTTTATCGCGGTAACCTAAGCGAGAAACTTATCTGCAGCTTTTAGGAAATCATGCCGGCGGTCCCTTGATCACAGCGCAGCAATTGAAGAAGACGACATTCTCCACAAGAACCAACTGTTCCTTTGGCAAGATGGTGCCTCCTTCGCATTTTCTGCACATATTCTCGATTAATGTTTTCAAGGGCGACGGACATGCCGGCTAGGTGCAATGGACCTGTTCGAATAGATCTGCTCATTTGATACCTTTGAATTTTTTCACAAAGGCTACGTCCAGAATTGTCGATTAATCGTGCGAGAAATACTATGGTGATGGAGGGATACTTCGAAGAATAGAATAAGATCAAACGAATTTTCTTAATCAACGAGTTGCACAGTCTACAAAGTAAGAGGTCGGTAAATGTAATTCATGTTGTAACTGCGTAACCTTAAAAGTAAGGCATCTCAAAAATTAATTATAATTAAAATCAAGTGCAACGAAAACCGATAAACTCGTATAAATTTCATGCACGAAGACTTCTTTCAGTAATTCTGTTAATTAGCACGATCGTTTTGTTGTATTTCCATCACAAGTTGCATGGAGCGGTCTACAAAAAAAATAGTTTGAAAATCATAGATGTGATGTAATATTTTTTGCAAGGGATGCGAATGTCTGCCAGTTTCATTTAACGAACAATAAGCAGCTTCGTACAATTCGTTTCATTTGTATTCTAATAAAATATATATTAAGAATAAGTCTGGCTTTTACATGAAATTAAATTTTCTACCTATTTAGTATCGATCCTTTTGAGTATCCTTAGCGTCATCTTCTATTGTAAGAACACTTTGTCAGATGTTTAAACGTGAACGTTATAATAAGACGAAATAACAACAAAGGGATTCTGCTTTTTGTTCTTATCTAAGAGCAACATTCCTAATTATTCCTATGATTATTCAGCCCCTCTTCAATTCCGCTTGGAAATGTTGTTTCTATAAAACCAACAGCTTAATGATTGATTATTCTCTTTTACATTTTTGTGCAATTTGTTTTAATTCCCCTTATTCTCTTTTCCTCTATTCCTCTTCCTATATGCCATCTCTTTGTTTTTGCCCCACCTTAATCCTTTATCCATTTCCTATGCCCTTACTCTTTTCGTTTTTTACTTCGTTCAGTTCGTTTTATTTGATTCCATTTGATCAGTAGGATCGTGTTTCAGTTCATCTTTTTTGATTCTAGGTTATAATTGAGTAATTACTGTCTATAATATCATGATTCTGGCTTCCTCATTCTGCAACACTAACCTCAAAATCATTTGATTGCCTTTGTCATTAACATTTGAACCTTTGAACTAACTAAAGAGCCTTCTATACAGTCTCAGAGCTGCTTCTTATTTGCTTCTTGGAAAATATGCCCCAGTCTTCAAAGTGTGTAATTTCTGTACAATGAGTTTCTAATGTCGTGGGTGCTCTTTAACGTCATTAATAACTCCAGAAGGGGTTGTCTGCAATTTTACAGTGCATGGCAAGGAAGTTCTTTGTTAATTATTGATGTAAAAAACTGTATCGGAAAGCTGCTCTTGGCCGTTTTACGTAAATATTATGCAAGTTATCGTGTACCGTTATGCTAATTTAATATAAGTGTACTTGTTTTAATTGTTTTTATTGCATAGTTGCCCTGGTAATTTCCACTTTGTCCTCACTTTTACAGAACATATGCAGTTGCAATGTAAATAATGAAAATATATAACATTAAACGGAATATTTTATACAGGTCATGGTTCTATACACATTTACATGTGTAAACATACGGTGTAGGCAATTACTCAAACGTCTCCATTAATTCTAAAAATACCTGCCGAAAATTTCGGTCAGTCTATATTTTTATAAACGAACTTCGTATCTACATAAACAATTTTTGCGCACTTCATTGATTGCAATTATAACAAATAAACTGTACTGTAAATATATTTACCTACAGTTGTTTATGTCATACCCTAATGATCCGAAATCATGCACAAATAGTGTGTTGATTCGCCAACTGCTACGTTTACTCTAAATAGGTATAATCCAAGCGAGGTGACAATATCGTATAGGTAGATTTTTAATCACCGTTAATTAACTTTTGTCATCTACCTAAATGGAGGTTATTCACTTAAAAAGCTTTCGTTATATAAATTATGACGTAAACGTCTAAGACAATATTTACATTTTCAGCTTCTTTGTAGATTATTATTTGAAACATTTTTATTAGCCCAGTCACGTGTACGAAACAAATTATACCGAGAAGGCGAGAAAGATACAGAAGTGCTTAAATATCTGACAAAATTTTAATTGTTAAATAAACACACAACTTTTCTTGTATTTTTCAAAGCTCATAATTTAATAAACGTGGACTATTTTTTAATTAAACACGAAAAGTTTGAAACTTTTTTTTTGTTATGTTTAATTTCCATTTGTTCCTTGTTTGAAAGTCTGTTAACTTTTAATTGATTCCCAAGTTTTCTTTGAAAATGTTTCAACTTCTTTTTCCTACAAACCTATATTGTTGTACATTTTAGTCATCAATGCGATTAAGATGCTTGCTAACTTTCATTACCTTTTAATTGCAATTATATTAGTAATGATGATATTATTTACTTTTTATTAAGTTTAATTTTGATCGTAAAAAATTTACAGTTCCACTTTCACTTTTTATTAGGTAGTCAAAGAAGAATATAAAGTATCGTTGCTATTGAAATTATAAAGCAATAATAATTAAAGAAGACAAACATATTTTATGATTGCACAACTAAAAAAGTAATAAAATTATATATTTTTTTCGTAAAGTAAACTAATGTTATTCAGTTCTTACTGTTACACGTTAATGTTTTTTGTGTTAAATTTAACCAAAATTGTTTATTAATGTGTAAAAAGCTCATAGTGATGTTATAATTGACTAAATGAATTGATGCGTAAGTGGTACAATTTAGTTGTTGTAGTAGTTATTTTTGCATCACTAGCGTTATTTTTAGGCCTTTAAGTAGCATACCTTTTCCACATCCTATTTCTGTTTTACGTACCTTAAGTTAGTGTATAATTGGCTACAAAATTGTGACGTCATGAGATCACAAGTTTCAATTCTCCATTGATAGATAGACATGAATAAATGTATAGGTTTTTTCGGTTCATAGAAGGAATCTTTAAACGGGTATATTTCCACGCAGAAAAGTTTTGATGGAATCAGTGTCGAATTGGTAGGATTGCAGTTGGGAAATGGGTAATTTTTAGTGTCTCGTACTACTGAATCACAGCTTATAGGTTTCACCATTTATCATACTTTTACCCATTTGGGCACTCGATTCCTTAATGCAGACAAAGTGTAGTTGTTTGGATTCCATTAAATCTTTTCTTGCGCCGCCACGTTGAAGTTTTCCACTGAACTAGAATTCCAAGTTAGGAAAAATTAATGCTCCTAGTACCGTTAGAATTAGATAACGCACGCGTTGACTCCAGGCACAATAATTAAATATCACAGAAAGTTGGGCTAAAAATGAATTTAAATAAAACAAAAATTATGAGTCCACAGAACATCCAAGTAAAAATAAAAGAAA
This sequence comes from Pyrocoelia pectoralis, assembly GCA_036250285.1. NCBI lineage: Eukaryota > Metazoa > Arthropoda > Insecta > Coleoptera > Lampyridae > Pyrocoelia > Pyrocoelia pectoralis. Next base: position 24,736,532 of record CM070077.1, on the reverse strand, counting down.
CACAAATAGAAAACGTGACTGAGTAGGTACATATATCTAGGCCAAACGATACGAATTGGCAAGGAAAATAAAGATATAGAAATAGAAAGAAGAAGACGATTAGGATGGGCAGCTTTTGGAAAACTATCGAAAATGCTTAAAAACAAAAGAATTCCCCAACACATTAAGTCTAAAATATTAGACGAATGTGTGCTACCAGTACGTATGGAGCCCAAACATGGACACTTACGAAACAAACGATACACAAAGTAGAAGTTACGCAGAGAAAGATGGAAAGAGCTATGTTAGGTATCACAATAAAACACAGAAAGAGGAATGAATGGAATAGACAAAGAACAAGAATAACAGATATAACTAAAAGAGTTACTCAATTAAAATGGGACTTCGCAGGACATGTAGCAAGACTAAAAGACGACAGATGGAACGTAAGAATCATACAGTGGAGGCCCTGGGATGGAAGACGAGGAAGAGGAAGACCGATTACAAGATGGTACGACTACTTAAATAAAATTGCTGGATTAAAATGGATATCAACAGCTCAAAATAGAGAGAAATGGAAAGAGAAGAGGGATGTCTATGCTCAACACTGGGAGCACTGAGGACGGAAAGAAGAAGAAAGTACCGTTAGAAAATGTTGTTGCTTCTTTCATGTGAAAGGAAGCAATCGAAACCTTTTTAGGTGTTAACAGTGACTCGTATGACTTCCTGACTGACGTGAGCTGTCTTCTATCACCCACAGTTTTGTCACAATGTAACTTCGTTATGAACTAAGAAGTTGGATAGTTAAATATAATGCTGCAAAAAGAACAAAACTTTTACATTCGTATAAATATAAAAATATTAAAGATGTCTTTGTTACGTATGCGTTTTGTATATAGTGGAGCACAATTCCTTTCGCTCTTCCTCTTAAAGCTTCAGATGATTTGAATTCAGAGTGATGTACTTAAAAAAAATAATGATCATCTTCATCAAGACCACATATATTCAACTCATTCAAATCATCTTGTCATATATCCCTTTTAATAATGATGTAACAAAAATTCCGAAATGGATCACAAATCAAAAAATGAAAAGTGATTACCGGTTTGTTGATTCATTGTCAACACACTTCAGAGCTTTTTCCCCTGGTTGCTAAACTTCTCGGTAAAGTGGCCAACAGCAGTCTCCTTCCAGCGGCTCTGATAACATCGTTACATTACTTGATGAAAACACTTACCACTCTCTTTTTTAACATCGCTTAAATTGTTTTCAAATACATTAAGAAGATCGTTATACCTTTATTGTAAAATAGGCGTGCTGTTGATCCGAATGGCATATCGGCAGAACTATTAAAAGATGGATCTAACAAGTTAATCCAAATTATTGCATTACTATTCAATTAGATAGGTATATAAATGGACAACCAATACAGCAAACTGCTGATGACACCGGTCATACTGAGGAATTTGAAAAAACCTCATCTCTACAAGTCGGAAGAATACAATGGTTTTCTAGTTGGTGCATCAACAATCGATATTATTTTTTTTCTAATAGAACAGAGAAAAACTCTCTAGATCACAAGAACTTCACGTGTTTACCGTAGATTTAACAAAGGCATAAATAAATAGACCACACCTGTACACCAACTATGGCAAATTTTAGAAAAAACCGTCTGATAGACGCAAAGAAAGGATCTGACTGCTGCAGAGCCGCCAAAGGACTAAAGCAAGGTTGCCTCATATAACTAGTACTATTCTCGAAATTTTGAGACAGTAGAAAAGAAAATACAGTGGGAGACACCGCACGATATATACCCTCCGTTAAAGTCGATAAGGAAGGTTTGGAATATATTTATAACCAGGAAGCAGAAAGTGGGGACGAGAAGAATTTTTATTTGGAATAAAATTAACTACTGTAAGACGAAGTCACAAGTCACGTAAATATTAAAGATAGGCTAACAAAAAGAAAGCAAGTAATAGGGACATTGAATTCGATACAATGGCAGAAACTAAAAAGACTCCCTCAAAAACATTAACGGGGACGACCAGATACGGTGCCGGCGTGCATAGAGTGATGTCGAACAAAAGTAGTGTCTGAATGAAATCTAAGCGAAGAAAGTTGCCAAAACAGAAAAGCGTGGCGATTTGGAACAGAAAGGCGCATTAAATTATAAAACCGTTCCTAAAAAAGTCAATCTTCAGACTTTGTGAACCATCCGAACTTTTTGAACTTTTTCAGCATGTTCGCTCCAACACCAATCTGTTGTGTTGGACCCAAGATCTCTCTCTCTCTTTTACTCCAAATCATCCAATCTTCCGGGTGGAATAGTTTATTTCTTTTAAAAGTATATCGAGGTTTTTGCAGTTTCCGTTTATTGCACAGAATGATCAATAAGTAATTATGTATACCGCTGCACACTTTAATTAAGTTTTACAGGAATCTATTAACAGCCTTCACACCTGGATCCAAATCCAAAGTCGGCAGTATCTAAATACATACCTACATTACTTTTTTGTTTGAACAATTACTGCCCCCTTCTCCTATGAACATAAATGTCTCTTGCTACTACACTACTACCAGCAAATTCAGTTGTTGACTCTGAACATTTCAAATTTCTCCTTTGAATTTTTTTTAACTTAAATGGTTTTTACTGTAGGTACATTTGTACAGTAGAGTATCTAGGGTACAGCTTGCCAGATTAATTTTAATTAAATTATAATATAAATAATTGTATAATTCCACTAAGAAATATCTGTATTTTTGTTCAACGCCTTTTAACATAATGCGTCATTTGAAGGGTTTCGAAATGTAAAATAAGTTAACAATAAATGAAAATTGGAAAGTTTATGTGTTTGCATTTTGAAATCATTGATAATAGCACATTGTGTCGAAACGCGTTGAGTACCAAATGAAAATGTATTTAAAAACATAATCTAATCCATATTGAGTTCCGTAACGTAACATTGCTTACGTAAGGCGGCTGGCGTTTTGAAATCGACATCTACATGTTAGATTAGATTCATACACGCGTTAATTTGAGATATGAGGCTTGAATTCTTAAATCTTATCTAAAGCAACTCGATATCGTCTTTTCAAATGAAAGTGAAAATGGCAAAATTGGATAACTAAATCGGGATACCTTTTTATTGTATGTTTGGAAAAGCACCTCCGCTGTGGTGGCAAACAGTTTTCTAGGTGGGGCTTAAGAAAAAAGCATTGATAACGAAATTAGTATATCCCTGAACCCCTATTTAGAGTAACTCTTTTTTGATCAGCTAGGAATCATGTAGAATTCAACCATTTCATTTCCAGTTTTGATGCCACTGTAGTCTATGACGAACCTTTAGTGCCTTGCTGGCATGGTTAGTTGGACACTATCTCTGAAATGTTGTTGGGTATCCACTTCTGCTTTAAAAATTGAGCAATGAGCACTGTTAATATTCGGGAGTTGTAAACTCCATAATCTAGGGAGAGGGGGGGGGGGGGGGGGGGAGTATCTCCATTTATAGCTCTTGTTATTTCTAGGCAAGCCAGTCTTTGAATTTTACCTAGTTTCACTTTGGTGTCAACCTGAAGCGTTTTGGGTCCCACACAAAGGCTGCATACTAGGGTAACCTCCGTGTACCACCGGTGTAGCATGCTAGGTTTCTTGGTTTTCCTATACACGTGTCTGAGGTACATGGTAGTTGATGCATGGTTTACATCTTATTTTTCGCCTTATAAATTGAGCTTAGGCTTGAACATAATTTATAATTTCCAATTCTCTCTCGTCCATTTGTTTTGAATAGTTTCAAATTATGACTCTAGCTTTTGATCTCTAATCTCTAATTAGTTATTTTGAGATTTCCCTGCTGGTGCTGATTTGTAAATCATTTAGGTCAGTTTTAATTTGTAGTATTTGATGTAGACATGGACGTTGGCTAGTTTCTAATAGCGTACAAGCTCAATCCAAGATTTTAAGAGTAGGCTTAGTGCTCTTTTGGGCTATTGTAAAAACAGTTGCTACCTGTAGTTTCATTTGGTAACTCTGACATGTTTATGTATTTTCCTACAACCCTTATGGTACTTTGTATCTTAAGAAATTATCCACCAGAGTGACAACTTTTTGCTATGTAATTTTTCCAAAGTAGGAAAAATCGTAATTTGGTGCCCGCTATAATAAAAAGTCATTTAGTCATAATAGAAGGTGTGATGAATCACGTGGTGAGTAATTAGTTATTAAGATGTTTCACTTATATTATTGCGAAACAAACCATTCAAAAGTATTCATTTGTTCTTTAAGCCGCACGGACACGTTTCTGTGGTACTTCGACTTTTTGTTAAGTAGATTAATATTGATTACAATGCGTTATGTATTACTAATTCAGAAAGTAAAAATTAATATCCTCTCCGTAATTTTTTTATCATTCAAAATCTACTAAAGACAACGATAATTACCTAATACAGTTTTCTAAAATAATGATTCGTTGTTATTCTGAGTAATTAATCATGAGTAATTAATTCTATTTTTATGATTTAAGTAGTATTTAACTATTCACAATAGCGGCTACCTAATAATCATCCAAATTAACTGTAATATTTTATAGTTCGTTAATAAACCTAGATAGACCTTTTCTGTGGAATAACTCAAATATATTTCATGTGACAGTCATAATCGTGCTAATAAAACTATATTGTCAACGTATTAAGAAATTGTGCTTTACGGTGTAATTAAATTTATTCCTTTTCAGGAATGTGTAATATTGCTAAAGTTTATTTTCTTACACAGTTGTTACACAATTTTACGATAATATCATCCATTTAAATGATCCTTAATCAACATAATGATAACACATAATGTTCAATGGACTTTTCTTCGTCGTTGTCTACGACGGAAAAATTGACTAATAGTCATCATTTCGACAAAAGCGTCATTTAATGTCTACCAGTCTATCTATACAAACATACAGTCCAGTACTCGTATTTGAACCGAAGATTTGCTCGGCCATTGTTAAAACAATTTCCAATAACTAATAACGCACAGCCATCAGGCGTTTTTCACCCTTCCTTCAAAATTTTCCAGTATAATTGGACCCAAAACTCCTTTATTCTACAGGTAGAGAATCTAGAACATTCAGGGCGCGTTTTTTTCTTTTACTTATTTCAACCCGAATGTTGTCCGAATATTCCTTGAAGTTATGCTCATATTCTTCTTTATTATTCCACCGTTGAAGCATTTTCCAAAGATAGTTTTACGAAAATTATCTACCTCTTTTGTTAACGTGTCCATAGAAATATTAGTTGAATAACACGAAAGAATCAGCTTTTGAGCTTCTGCAACAAGATTTATTATCCAACTGAATGGCGAACCTCCATTATTGTTCCTAACAAATCAGACAAGGATCATAAATAACCCAGAAGTTACAAATCCATACTGCTTGGTCACGGCGGAGATGTATAACAGACGCTTTGGTTAAATTGGAAATGGCAATTCTCAACAATTTTACTAAGGAAAACACCACACTGCAGTTTTTGATATTATACCTATAAAAGCTTTTGACCTTAGTTGGAAGCACGGTTTTAAAAAATTTGCATGCATCAAAATTTAGAAATACCTAACTTACTCATTTTTGTAGTGGCATAACCTGCATACGGTTGGAGGGGGGGGGGGGGGGGGGGGGATAAAAGTAATACAGCATTTGACTTCGTTATCATAATAATAGGCATTAATAAAACGTTATTTGTTTAACACCTTTATTGGTAGGATTTAGGATTATACAACAATGTTAACTTACTTAAAGTAGATACCTAATTCATGTTATATGAATGAAGATAATACAACAATATTTTTTATTATTGTTATTTCATAATAAGGGATTACTGTATGTATGTATGTACTATACCATTAGTCTATGACTGTATTTTACTTAAGTGTAAGATTATGAGATCATGCGATACCGCGTAATTGTCATGTAACGTGTTGTTCCTGATATTAATTTTTTTTATTAAGGTAGTTCCTCCGCGGAACGATTTGCGACAGAATTTGTTCAAACTTGGCGTATACGTTATTAAATACGTTATCCAAACATCTGTGCAGTTTAAATGAGGTTTACCGTCCCTAAGTCGAGATATTTACACTTAAAATTGGCATAATTGACATATAACCCATATACAAAAAACACCGCCCACGTAGCACATATCTTTCAAAGGCGTTCCAAAGACATTCTAAGGACTTCTATATGTCCACATAAGTCCCCAGCACATCCGAAAGACATTCTGAGAACTTCTGAATGTCCGCATAAGGCCACAGGACATCCCTTGCAGATCTCGTGTTATGTGGGCACTGACAAATTATCAATTGTACTGTCAAAACTAAATGTCAGAATTTAATGAAAAACTAAAGAATGCTAGAGAGGGATTATACAAATATTGTGAAAACATTTGAGAAGTGTTTACCGTCTACTTTGAAGATATACCCTTGAGAAACATGACGTTTTTGGTATTATTACATATGTTTAGGCAAGCGAATGATTGTATACGCAATCTGTTCCATGACAACGTGGACAGTCCGAACAAAAAGTGTACTTCCGCTGGCGTGACAAAAATGGTTAATAATAGAAGTTACTATGGTTACATGGGACGAAACTTTTGGTTGAGATTGTCGCGGAGGAACTACCTTAAGTCAAATCCGCTGCATTTCAACGATAAAGGTCTTCGTTTTTCATTGGTTGGTATGCGGTCGGATTGTTCTTCAACCTTGTCCGGTATTATGATGTAAAAGAGTTTAAAGAACAGGTATATCGTTCATGTAGACGTGTTGATAGAACCATCAATATACAGGGTGATTCACGACTATTCCCTCGGTCTCTTGCCCCTAAAGGGTACAAGATATCAGCTTCATTTTTTGGTGACATATGTAAATTGATAACGACTATTTTTTAAAATTATTTTCAATTATACAGGATGCTTCACAAAATTGTAATATATCAAAGTTAGGTTTTTTTAAATGCAACCCCCTGTATTTTATTACATTTTTAGATTATACGTTAAAAACTAAGGTACCTTTATTAAACGTTCCCTATACCTATCGCTTACCAATTTTGAGAAAATTGTGATTTTAAGGAAAATATTCAATTTAAACAACCCCTAATAACACGGAAACCACTTACTTTCAGTAACACAAATTTATATCGATTTATCTTGACCTTTAAGGCTTTCATTTGCACTACGTAGAATTTCGATTTTTGTGTACAGGGTGTTTAGAAAAAGGATTCATATTTTATATTTTTCAAACATCAAAAACTCACTTAACTTAAATGGAACACCCTGTATGTTTTTATTCTATGTTGAATAACTTTTCATTTTCTATAAAAAACTATGAGTAATAGATATGTCTAAAATCAACGATTAAAAAGTTATTAAGATTTTTCAGTCTTGGAATTTTCCTAAATTTGGAACCCCATAGGTGACGTCGTACGCAACATAACTTTTTTTAAGTACACCAAAAGAAAGCCCTATTCCTCCTCTATGCGCTGGTGAAAAGTCGGTTGCCATAGCTACAACGGTTTTCAAGTAATGAATTCTTAAAGGACCGTCTGCATCCGCCATTTTTTTTAAATAAATGAAAATAACTTAAAAACCATAACTTGTAGATATTGACATGTTTATATCAAAGGTTATGAAATTTCACGTAGAATCCAAAAATGCAATAAAAAATAGGGGTACCCATTTAAAATAACGAAGTTAATAGCTATTTCCGGAAGTGCTGCCATTTTGAAAATATTTTAGATCGATTCGGCTTTCTGAGTAACCCCTAAGTACAAATTTTCAGAAACCTACCTATACCTAAAACTTTCCCAGAAACGTCTAACTAAAGTTCCTAAAAAAACACCCTGTATATATTTTCAAATGACCTCGTTGAGCTCTTTCCAAATGTAACCATTGCCCTAAGAATTTTTTTAACATCGCCCGTTACCGTGGCATCTGGAGAAAGAAGTTTTTCCAAATTTGAACTTATAAAAAATTATTTAAGATCCACTATGTCATAAGAAAATTACTAATTTATCTATTACTAGTATAGAAAATAAACTTGCTGCAGAAATGGACATTTCTGATTTAATACAAGAATTTGTTATAAGAGAAGCAAGAAAAGTCAATTTTTTATAAAACTATTAATTACCACATTTCGTTTTTTTTAGTTTTATATTTTATATACGTAGTACCTATACATACATATTATATGCACTATTTAAAAAAAATACTTTTATTTTTTATGCACTTTTTGAAAATATTACATAAAAAAATTTATGAAATTAAATATTAGTCTTATTTTTTTTTTGGAGAGGGCAGGGGGCGCTGTTTTAACGCGTATACCCGGCGCCCAGTAGGTATCCTTGCAACGGCCCTGGTAACCCTAACCCAACAGCGTGCCCCCCTGCCCATTGTTTAATGCCCAGTGTTTAAACTTAAAGGTATTTTTTATTTCTATTTATTTGGAAAGTGAGCTTCAAATAAATGCATGTGCGTCCAACGGACACATCACATTGCTATCTAAAATGCTTATAGTATAATAAGGAAAACGTGCCTTATTGCTTCATACCTACTGCAATGAATTTTAAATATGCCTTTTATAAGTAAAAACTTCGCTACTTTGTATAGCAAACTGCAAAAATAAACAAGCGAACAATATTTACTTAAACTCAAAATTTATTTCGCTGTAATTAAATTAAAAGGCGAAAGATAACGGTGTATCTTATTCTACATTCTACGTTGTAAGATCATTGTATTGTTAAAATTAATGTTACCATTTTTGCTCAATGTAAATTGTATCTTTTGTCATTAAAGATATATAAAAAATAACCAACATCCAGTTTGTTCTGATGATTCTTTAATGTTTTTATGCGATCTGTACATTAGTTAGCGTAACAAGCAATGCTAAAAATAAACAGCAAAGTATGTAAATAGAACCAAAAATTGTTATTTTTCAGCAAGTAGGTATAAAATAATTGTAAAAAAATATTATTTATTCTTCAAAAAATACGCTAACTTTACGTCATTACTTGCATCATCATTATTTATACAAAAATACATTTCTCATAATTATTTCGATTAGGTAGTATTTACTGGTAGTCTCCTGTCAATATGTAGTTGTACACCTTTTACTTTGTGAGCTGCTCACAGCAATAATTACTCTCGGCCTCTTGTCATCGGCGAAGGTAGCCATGGCTAGTTATTTCTGTTGCAGTTCGATTGTCTTCAGCATATATTTTTAGACTATTTGACGACGATTGACAGGAAAACGCTGTTAGAAAAACTAAAAAAATATGGTGTCCGTGGTATTGAACGCAAATGATTTCAAAATTATCTTAAATCGCGCAGTCAGATAATTTCATATAAAGGTGGCGAGCCTTCAGAAATTCAAAACAACTTGGGGGTGCCCCAAGGGTCTGTTTTAGGTCCTATATTGTTCTTAATATACATAAATTACTTAGAACTAAATATGGAACATAGTAAGAGTAACATTAATCTATTTGCGGATGTTACATTAGTGTCCAGTGCAAATGAAAACGCAAACTTAGCAATTAGTTAGCAAATGAACCGGTGTGGGGGCCATTCATCCTAAGCATTATAACTAACACCAGTGATTTATATATCATTAACATGTTACGAGATTCTACGAAATGATTCATTATGGAAAGGAAGACATTTTGAACTTTGTTAGTAGTTTCTGAATTGCGTACCTACTCTTATAACTTATAAGCTGAAAATATCAATGTAAATTGATCTTTTATTTTTATTAACAACTCGATATACATGGTGTCGTTAAAAACCAACACACATTACAAGAGCGTATTCTATAAGTACATCTAAATAAGTATTTGAGATATAAGATATTTGGCAAATTAAAAAAAATATATTAAAAAGTTTTTGATTTAATAAAAATAAACAGTAGTTTATGATATTTGAATACGATCCTCGCATACGGTTAGGTTTTTCGCGACACTCTGTATATTTAAACAATTCATGATAAATTTTAAGTTTAATATGAGTACCTACATTGAAGATATTTGGAAACTTTTTAATGAATTGCATGTGTATTTCAAAAGATGGGAAAATTCTATGACACTCTCTATTAAGGTACCGATTTTAAATGTTTTATAACGTTGTCAAAATGCGTAATGTGCCCTACACGTTTTGAAATGTTCTAAGCTAATGGAAGCATTACGCTGTCAACTTTTAAATGGCTTAAAATTATTCCAGACAAATTCCTTTTATTTTTTAACTTACTTCGAGTATTAAAAATTGAACACTTCCCTGTTCTGTACATTACTTAGTAAAAATAAACTCACGTTTTTAAATGTCACGTTTAAATTGATATTTAGTGACGTCTTCGTAATTTCAGTTTAAAAACCTTCCATCTTAATCTTTATTGTTGTTACAGATGAGGCTTACATGAAATTAGCTTTGGAGACTATGGAAGAATTGGATTGGTGCTTAGATCAGCTGGAAACCATACAGACGCATAGATCAGTTTCAGATATGGCGTCATTAAAGGTAAGGAATTTATGTTATTCATACCAAAATTACCTTTGTACCTTTACAATAATGAGTAAATGAAACAAACGCAATTACGTAGGTACTTACGTTTCCTAAAAGTGAGATGAGATAAATTAATCATTATTTACCGTTCTTCATTATATGCCTGAATCATAGCACAATTATTTAATTACATCAAGTAATTGTTTATAAAATACCACAATCGTCTTTCCTATGAATTTAGTGAATCAAGAGCATCATCCGTTTTCCCAGTTTTCATTGTGGGGAATGTCACCTGTACGTTATTTTAAACACCAAAAATTCGATTTTTCATTGTACGCACCCTGTACAATACTCACATGTGGATTTAAATTATTATCTAACGCTAATTAAACCATTAAACAGTTGTATAAACCTTATCAAGTTTATACTACATCGTATGCGATACCGCTATCAGAATGTAGTATTAAAACAAGGAAAAATTTATAATGTAGATAATACAACAATTAATTAGATTTTATCAGTATTACAGCATCTGTTCTTTTAGGATAATTAGGCAATATGGTTTGCCAAAATCAACAATTACGGATATGCGTATATTAATTCTTACGTTTGTGTGAAAATTTCTCACAGTAGCGTTTAAGTACATACATGGTATAGATACATTAAATTTCATTTTAATAGTAAAATGGAAGGGTTTATGTAGAACGTATTAGTGGCCCTTTTCGATATTTAATTGGGACGACCTATTTTAATTAAAGTTCATGATGAGAATTACATAGAATTACGAGAATGTCTGTTGTGAAGTTTTCGTGGAATGGGTTTAATGTGGTTACGTCTTTGGAGGAAGGGTGTGCAGTTACTTTCAAATTACTTGCATAATTATATCAAATAATAGTATATTAAAAAACAAGTATCATAAGGTACGTTTTACGGCACGAATCAAAGTTTAGAAAACGAGTGGCGCAGCCACGAGTTTTCTTAATGATGAGTGCCATAAAAGCCTTATGAATGAGTTTTTTATACTATTTTTTAGAATTTGCGCCTTTTGCAAGCAATTTTAAATAAATATTTGACAATATCAAAATCTAGGGAATTTTTTAGAGATTGGAACTACTACTTTTCAAATTGTCAATTTAAAATTTATTTAAAGGTTAACTACAGTATTTGCTATGAATTAATTCGGTAAATACCAACTTAGTAAAATTAAATTGTACCGGTTTTATTAAAACACCCAAATGTCTATTAAAGCACGCAAATGACGTCATTTGAGTGCTTTAATAGGATCTATTAAAGCACTCAAATGACGCGAATTCTAAAAAGTACGTTTGAAACTTGATTAGCTTCATTCGATTTTCATATTAAAGGCTGAACAGATAAATGATCCATAAATTAGTTAAAAATAGTAATAATTAACTAATCAATTTTTTCACATTCCATATCAAAAATTATAAAAAACCTACAATTTTTATAATCAAAATTAATTTTTTTTTGGAATAATTTCGTTTTTCAAAAACATTCACTCTTTCTTTAGTCGGACAAAATGGGAAGTCATTAGGTCTAAAAACAGTGAATTCATTGTTACTGTCACGGCGTTGGACCGAATTCAATTCCCGGCCGCACCGGAAAAACTATGGCACCTTTTCCTGCTCGAGGCCTCGAGGTCAATTCAGTCTCCCAAAATGAGTACCTGGGGATTTTTTCTGGAGTATGAACAATAATAGCCGGCTAAGGAACGCAGTGCTTTCCACACTGCCTTGCTGCATATATTACGAATATGGCTGGACTACGATTAAGTGGTCCTAACACACTCAACCCGTATAACAACGTAAGATGTGTTCAAGAAACGAGATTATTATTATCTTTAAATAATGCTATCTACTATATAATCCTCGCTTCATTCCCTTTTTTTTGTGCTTAATTTTTATTTTATGATGTTCTAGAGTTCTAGACTCACAACGTTCGATGACGTAACGTATAGTTAACGTCTCGTTATAGTGCTACTCACACCATCGTTTGATCCCAACCGTAGATTATTCTTCACCATATTTATAAAGTACGGCCCTATTCTTCTAATTTACTTAATGTTAGGTGGCCCTATAATGGGCGAAGCACATTATATGCCAATAATTCTCACTTACGCCATCACAAATCAGTCGTCGAGCTCTCCACTCTAACGTCATATTGGAGACCTTTACCTTCTTTATGTATCGCGCAGCAACAACTTTTTTATTTAAACCCGCCCTTTTTAGGGAAGTTGAAGCCTTCCTTCTTAAAATTATTAGGCTTATGTACTTACACGCCTCCATATCCGAATACCGAATATACTTGTATACAATTATTGGAACCAACCATCGACATATAGAAATGGACTGCGCGTGGTTATGCTAAGCCGGGATACTGCAGGTGAGAGAGAGGGTAAACGTGGAGGCCTAGTTCTAGCTTTATCTGTCGCCCATCTATTGGTCGCTGCATTCCCATAGCTTTATCTGTCGCGTATCTATTGGTCGCTGCATTCCCATGAAAATGCAGCAACCAATAGATACGCGACAGATAAAGCTAGAACTAGGCCTCCACGTTTACCCTCTCTCTCACCTGCAGTATCCCGGCTTAGCATAACCACGCGCAGTCCATTTCTATATGTCGATGGAACCAACACATTACGGACGTGCCAGCGGCGTAACTACCGATGCGCAATGGTGTGCAAAGCAAACGGGCCCAAAGCGCCAAGGGGCCCAACGGGCCAAGTTGGCCGTGTCACGTTATTTCAATTGTCGAGACGTCTACTAGCAACTATACTTATACTAACAAGTTTTCCCGACACCATCAATCCTGCAGTCATCACCTCTTCCAGTTTTCCGCGCTTACAGCTCAATGGCTGATGATTAATTACGAGTCTTAGGCCTCTTTCAGACCAAGATTCGGAGATACTAGCCCCACTGGCGAAGGTAGGATGGATGATAAAAAAAATGAGAGAGGTACTATGTGGATACACCCTATAGTAGAATTGAGGAAGAAGAAAGGGGTGTACAGTTTACTTGCGAGCGAGGCGTGAGCTTTTCAACTGTTCAATCACTACTAGTAATAAGTCTGTATCCGAGAGGCGGATACCGTCGCGAGCGGCTAAATGTGCAAGATACGGAAATTTTGCAGCGGGATAGTATATTCGGCCAGCAGCTCTATTTGCGCACATGTATTGGCTGTATGGGATTCCGTACCTCACACACGGTATCTCAAATACAGTATCCCCGTCTGAAAGGGCCCTAAATGGGGCCCTAAAGGAGGAGTCTAATATGCATTTGGCACACGGGCCCAAAAGGCTCTTGCTAAGCCACTGCGGACGTCCATTGTAAATCATTATTATCAAAAACCGAAATAAATAGGTTATGCAATTCTCTATTTTTGAGTTATAAATCAAAGTCCGTAAACAGTCCTATTTTTAGGTAACAACCTTGAAGTTTACATTTAATTTTCATTTGTTTTTCATTAGCAATACATCAGGTAACCAAATAAGTTCGTGCGGTTTTTTATAATAAAATAAAACAATTTATTAACAAACAATAGTTCATTATTACTCAGCGAAGCAGGCACGATCACAATTTTACCAACGTAACACCAATTTTTGTATGTCGCTCTTGTAAAATTCTATGGATTTTGATTTAAAAAATTGAAGGACTGCATTTATAACATCAAGTCTTGTCTTGAACTGTCTATGTCTCATGCAGTTGTCAAGAGACAAAAAAAGGTGGTAATCACTTGGTGAAATGTCTGGACAATATGTAGGCTGGGATGGCGTTTCCCAGCCAAGTTCAAAAATTTTTTCCCGGATTAATATTGCGGCATGCGGTCTGGCATGTTCCTTTAAGAATTCTTCCGATTGACTAAAGAAGGCTGTTTTTGGATGAGTACTGCTTGTACTCGCTGTTATCGTTGTCGTTGTTTATTATGATCTTCGGTCTACCAGATTGTACTTCATCGGTCAAGCTGAAATCTCCCGAAGAAAATTTCTTGAACCACTTCTGTGCTGTTCGATCACTCCGATCATCTCCGAATGCGGAACATATTTTTTCTCACCACCATTGCGGTTTTACTACCATCGTTGTACAATTGTACTCACAGAGTAAACAACCACTCATTATTCGTTTCCATTTTCAACGATTCAAATTTGGAACTAATCAATTGTCGCCAAATACATACGTGCCCGACAAAAGAAGAATTCATACTAAAGTGAATGGCACATAACAAACAACTGCTGTCGATGAAATATTCAAGGCACTCTGCTGTATACAAACACCGCACGAACTTTTTTGGTTCGCTGATGCTTTCCAATATTAACAGATTACGCGATTGCACCATTCACAGAAACTGTATGTAGGTAGTGGATGAACGTCAATAGTATGTCATATATAATATATAATATGTAAATATGACTAAGACATTACAATACATAATCTTCAAATTACTTCCTTTAGACTCATTGCCGCAAAGTGATGCAAATAGAATTTTTTTTATTGGTGTCCTATTCACATTACGAATTCAACCATTTCACATTATTAGTTCTTATTTCCATTTTAATACCAGTATTTATTATTTCAAAGTGAACCAATAAAAAAAATAGCATAAAATATTCGTGGATAACTGGTCTTTAAAACACTTGCTCGCGCGTGCTTTAATATACTATTCTTAAGAGGAGATATTTGAACCTAGAGTGCCGAAAGAATCAAAGAATCGCCAAGGGCGATTCATTTTGTAGACAAAACTCTCAACTCTCTCAAAATGCGAGAAGAAAAATATCGAAGGTGCTATGCTTTCTTAAATCCGGGGGATGGTGTTTGTCCCTTATGATGATTGGACTTTGGTTTCTAAATTGTGTCCGTAAATTCCTTTGAAAAATATTCCCACATTCCGTCTTGCGATGGAGTAATACGACGAACGTAATGCTGTACTCTTATAATATCTCGAAGGACTAGTCGAATTATTTTCTCCGCACACGTATTTTCAGTCGCAACACATTGATATTGACGTTTGTGCAGAGCGATCGTGATAATCCCTATCACCCTCATCGCTTATACGGCTCAAAACTTCATACCCGTAAACAGTTTCTGGCACACAGCTTAATATTAATACATTGCGTATTGATCGAATGTATTCATAATACATTAACAAAAAACAGTAGAGCTCGACAGCTATATTCTATAACATGGACTGCTTTTGTTCTTGTGCCAATCCCACTCGTCCATTTTGATCATATTTCGTACTCGATTAATTTCATCAAATAGCAACACGGAACCGGGAGGGTTTTGCGGACAGCTGGCGACACTAACATAAAACACGACTTCATAAATTTCAAAGAAACCACACTGTTGTATTAAGAGAAGTATCTGCTATGCTCTGCTCTTACTGAACATTTCTTCTGGGAAAAGTAAAATGTCATTGTTTAAAAAGTAATTAGCGCACAAATATTGAACGAAGAAGTTATATATTTTTATGGTACCTAGAGTTTGCTTAAATGATTCACAATTTACGTTTAACCGAATATCTTATGATCTCATCGTTATCATCGCGTCCTTTATCTAAATTCATTGCATTTTTTCGTAACGCATAATGTGGAAATAAATTCTGTTTTGTGGTTAATGGTCCTAATAGCTTGGGAATTGAGGTGTGAAGGGTCTAAGCACAGATGAATCTATGGCCTACTAACTAAGGTAAACGGAAAGCGATAACTTACGATTAAAATTAATAACACTATTTACTTAATGCTAACCCAAATGTGTATTTGAAGGTAATTACGAAAATGGAAACGTAGACGAACTCTTTTAATGGATTTGGCTGAGAACTACAGGGTGTTTATTTGTTTAAATTTGACCTTTCGATCGAAATTAACCACCGTTTATCACCAATCTTCATTGACAGTGTTTCTAAAGTGACATTTCTCAAGTATAAACTTTGCGAGCACATCTGTTAACATTATTGAGAATTTTATTAAGAAATTTCAACAGTACGGTCTAGTGCTGATAAAAACCCAAAAATTTGACTTCGTAAACATTCACAGCAAGTCAACACCAAAAGATCAAGTCTACATAACATTTTAAAGAATGATTTCCATTAAAAAACTTACAAGACACAGTTCACTCACGAAATAAAACGTCTCAAAATTGGTGTATATGTCAATAAACAGAACTGCAGAATATGGAATATGGAAAATCCATTTCACAAGCTTTAGATCTGTATTGACACCTACTACCGTTGTATAACAGTTAGAGGCGACTTGAATTTTGAAACGTACTACCAGCTACAATACAAAGAACTACCTGAAAGATGAACGATTGAAATCTCATAGCTAGGTAGAATTATGATAAACTAAACGTTTGAGTATTTGCATAACATACCGTAACAAAAGCCCTGCTAAAATCAAACATGTTTAAAATAGTTTAAGGGACTCAATTTTCTTCTCTAATACTATTAACAAAATTGTGTAATGCTAATATTGAAATAAATCCATGAGTTGTGAGAATATGTCTTTCAGCACATTTTCCAAGTGTCCCATCAAAGAATGTTCCTCTCCTGTTATCATCCAACTTGCAAAAGAAAAACATTCAGATCCGGACCATTGAGAGTTTCCAAAGAATAATTTTTATTCTCGCTTAACTTCACCGTTCCGAGATTCATCTTGTTTTTTAATGATCATTCTCATTACTGTAAAATAAACCAGTATTTCAACATACTCTAGCTAGATTGTTTTTATAATTCGATCAAACTGATCATCTGTACGAAACACTCATAATTTGAACCAGATTACGTAATATCATCTTCATCTAAATACCACAATCTGGCATTGATATTCAAGGTGGGCTTCATGGAAAGGTATCAGGCTAGCAGCCGTCAGTCTTTTAATTTCAACTAATCTTAACTATACATACAGGTATTGCTTTGGCAACGTTTCACAATTTTGGATGCGATATGTCCTTGCTCTCTTGAGATAATTTTTCTGGTCTTCCCTCACCGAATTGTATTGCGTTCTTCCAAGTTATGTATCGTTCACTTCGATACAACTTTTTACCAATTCTGTTTATAAACCGCCAATTTAGGTTGCCTGTCGATGTGCGTTAGCACGTATACAGAACATACCTTTCTTTTTCGGTGTCATTCACTATTCCATTCATACTCTATAGTGACCTGGCATCTTGCCGTAGTACCGCTTTACCCCCTGGGCAAAAGGTTATGCCTGACCCACTGCAGTATTTTATATGTGCGATTAAAACGGTAAGGTTATCAATAGTTTTCTTAAATTGAAAGATTCGATAAATAACGTTTTTAATTTTTCGTTAATTTAGGTTAGTATGTATTCTAATTTATTATTCTGTGTCTTGGACTATGTTGAACATAACTGTCAAACTGTGCCGTCATAATAAATATAATATGTTTATGTTTCTGCTTCACAAAATAATCATCTCTTTAGTTGGAGCAATCACATTTTAAGGAAGGAAAGTACGCAATATATTTATCTCACCAAAGGATAATGATCATCCCGATATTGCAATTTATTTCTTGTCAAGGCTTCTGTTAATAAACCAATATTTATGCGAATTAGCTTATACTGCCAATAGGTTATTATAACCTTCAATGGCAACATGAAATATTACGTTTTAATTTTTACATAAGTATAAATAGTTCAGAAAGTTTATACTTTATCTCATGTTGTTAAACATACTATCAAATTCTTGTCATCCTAACCACCACCCCACAACCTTTCCTATCAGACAATTGCGTTTCCAACTTATGCTGCTGCTGCCTACTGTTCTTATCATACTATGAGAAAGATTGAATGTTGGGTAAAGTGGACACACGGACACACCAGAAAAACTTCTCGGCATTCTCGCCAAACTGATTTTGAATGCATCTATGCTACGCTACAGAATGGAGTTGGATGTATATTGTGTAGTGTATCTAGATCTACTTTAAATCAAGACAAACATCTCATTTTATCAAATTTAAGGCATCTCACAGATCTAGGTTAAATAAATACCTACTGTACAATATCAAGTTCCATTTATTTATGGCAACGTACTCATAAAATACACTTCCAAATCAAAATGTAGTCTCAAAACATCGTTATGCCTATATATTTTTCTGGCTTTCAATTTTGCATAATATACATACTATGTATATTACGTCCAAGGACATCTTACTTGATTACACCACACTTTATTTATGTAATAGTGAGAGACCTTTAACCTTGATTGAACCATTATCGATCACAATTTTTTTAATTGCGAAAAATATCCACTCGAATACATATGTATTTTGTAGTGTATTTGTAGATTTAGAAAATTTGCAGTAAACTGATGATAGTTGGAAGAATTTAAAATAAATCAGACAAAAAGGTGCGAGGACAAATTTTGTGAAAGTCCTTGTACTTGAACTTATTTTATGAATACGTACTGTCTTACTCCAACACCAAATGTACATCCATTTGCATTAACGTGGAATATAAGGTACAATTATTTGTCAGTTACGCTAGTCACGTATATGTGACGTTATAAGTACGTCATCTGTTTGAGGAAATTAATTTTTCAGTTTTGATGACATCACGCAGTCACGCAGAGCAGAATATAAAATTTTAGTATTTAAGCGTACTGTATTTACTAATTGGTTATACGTGGCAGAACTAAATAAATTTACATGTGTAAACTTCTAATATTTAAAAATTTTTGAAAAGAAGTTACTTTGTGGATTGGATTTATATGCTTTCTTTTATATACTTTCCAAATACATAAACTATGCTTATTACTACTTCACATCGTTGTTACTTCATAAGGTTAGACAATTGACAAAGGTACGTAAATAAATAAAAATACAATAATAAGAAGTGACATGTTGTGCATAGCGCTCGATATATATTTTTTTTATTGGTGTCCTATTTTAGCCTTTTAAACCACGCCCCAGCGTGTTTAAATCGCGTTTTATAACACGCGCGTGTTTTAAAGTTGCCATGCCAACATCAACAAATTTAAAAAGCGGGAATTCTATTGGTTATTGATCTGACAGGAGTATTTTGTTACGTCAAATAAAATGACAGATTGCATCACCAATTTGAAAACGTAAATTCTATTGGTTATTGATCTGACAGGAATACTTTGTTACTTCAAATAAAATGACAGATTGCAAATTAATTTCCATTTTTCTCATTTCCATGACAACGAAAGGTATACTGATTTCACATACGAATTCAACCATTTCACATTATTAGTCCTTATTTCCATTTTAATGCCAGATTTCAAAGTGAACCAATAAAAAAAATAGCGTAAAGTATTCGTGGATAACTGGTCTTTAAAACACTTGCTCTATTTCAAGCACTCGGCTGCGCAGTCGTGCTTGAAAACTCGCGCGTGTTTTAAAGACCTGTTTATGTACTTTAATATACTATTACGTAGGACATTTTTGAAAATGACTTTTCTGTTTCATAACTGTATTTAGTAGTAACCAAAATGCTAATGTCAATTTTGGGAATATATCTTGTTCTTTTCTTATAAATAAAAGGTCAAATATACGTACAGGTATGTTATTTTAGTAAATGTCCGTAATTTTCAAATGTTCTTTGAATCAAAGTAATCGGATAAACCAAAAATTCATATACCTATTCATAGGAGATACATGAGTTGATGCAAAGCTGTAAGCACTATGATTCATTTTTTAATTTTTGATTGGTGCTTTGTTTAGTGCCTTATAATGCTTCAAACGGTTTGTGACTTTAAAATGTACTAATGAAGCACTACTATAAATGTTATTCTGATCATAAACGTTTTTTGCTATTAGAAAGGTAGTTAGATATGGTGCATCATAGTAAAGGTATTTGGAGAACTTTTGAAGCACAATGAAGAACGATCCATCGGTAAATTTTTGTTCATGGCGAGAGGTGCACTGAAACATACTGTGTAGCACATTTTTTCATTACGAATCAAGTTACATAGAACATTTTCAAAGCACTAACGAGGTACTAAAAATATACATAGCTGGATTTCATTGCTTGCGAAATGTGAAGCTAGTGCGAACCTAATCCAACATCTTAAACATGTGGCATGCTGACTGATGAGGCACTAATCGCTAAGAAATTAACTTTAGGTTTTTTTAAATTTTTGCCAACTTTAGGGATCTGTTCATAGTAGGCACTGTTTTTTTCTGTAACCATCTTTAGAAAACCTACCACCACTGATCACGTGATCCCTTTCCACTCTTTTTTCATCCCCTTTCACATAAATTGGCAGCTTTTAGGTTCCTTTTTACCAGATTCCTACAATTACCCCTCAGTCATATTAGTTTTCAAAAAGAATTAAACATAATCTACTACTTAGCCACTAGAAATGGTTACCCGGGGCACCTTATTCACAAGCTTTACATTCATCTCCGTCGGAAATTTAATTTGAAAAATTTGACCAAGTTAGAACCGATCACAGAATCTCCTCAATTGAAATTTTTCTCACTCCCCTATATAGGACCATCGGCCCTGTTCTTCAAGAACCTGTACAAAAAGCGCGAGATCAATATCTCCTTCACTTCCAACCCCAATTTAAACAACCCCCTTGTCCACATTAAGGACAAAAGCGATGTACTGGATAAATCTGGGGTTTATACGCTCTTCTGTGATATTTGCAATGCTTCCTACATTGAGCAAACTGGCCGCAAATTTAAAACCAGATTCGCTGAACACTATTCTTGTATCAAGAACATCAACCTTTTCTATTCCAAATCTTCCTTTTGTAACGGAAGTTACAAACATGTTGATAAACTTCTTCAGGTTCGTGGTTAAAATGTTCGATAATCTTGCTATCTTGGCAGTACGCTTGGACCTACCTTTTTCGTACTTTTCCTTCCCAGGCTAGCTCAGTTGGGGATGAAAAGGATTAAATATAAATTTGATAAAACTTTCTCAATTTACTCAGGTTCGATCTTATTAAAAATGCTATCATCGATTAATTTGGAAGACAGTGATTTTAGTTACATGCAACGCTTATTTATAATCACTCAAGTACATGTGATGGGGTCCTTAACCTTTCATTTAGCGTCAAACTTTATGAAAAATACGTTTTTACTTTCCTTACACTTAGGTAAGAATCATTGAAAAATTCCATAAAATCAAGAACAACATCAATTTATTACAAAGTTATTCAAAATGAAACAAAATGTACAACTCCTAAAAAAATAAACTTAATTTCTACCTACACAAAAGATGAACTGGGTAAATTTTATCGCTTGCTAGCAAGGCGTTGACATCAAGATTAAAAAATGCTACTTTACATCCGCTTAGATTTCCATTTCGCTTATATTTTAATTTTAATCCGAACTCAATACTATAAATACTACGCATAAAATTCAGTTTTTCTTCACTATTAGTTCAAATCAATACGTAAATAAAACTTTGGTACAGTACCTTAATGTTTCTCTACCTTATTGCAATAACGTAGTCTTCTCGTGGTACCTTCCAACGGCCGCTCGATTCATGGGTCGCTTGACGATAAGTTGCCTTAAAATTCTTCTTCTCACTGGGGTCAAATTCACTTGGAAAAGTTAAGATTTAACACAAAGCGGGTCTCTCATTCACAACTAAAACGCGACTACTCTTACGATAAAGCGATATTAAAACAACTAAGCGATACTAAAACGACTAAGCGAGCGTTTTACCCCTTGAGGATTTTCCCTGGTAAACTAACTTCGGAAGCTCACCCTTATTTATTGAGGTAGCTCCGTTTTCACGTTTCGATATCTCAATTCCACTACTTCGAGTTCATTAACAGTTCACGCACATTAAATGCACCTTTGGTTCATATACGCCGATATAAAACTGTTTATTAAAACGTAATTTCGCTTCTAAATCACCTTAGTGACACTTTTAATCGCACTTAATGGTACCTTTTAGGTACCTTTCCGCTTTGTTCCGCAAAATCTCTTAATAAATTCAGAATTCTGGTGCGAGTCTTTACTTGAGCACCTTCCGCTACTACAGTCTTATTATAACTCACTTGTCCACTAACACTCACTTCCCCGCTCCCTTCATATACACTTTTATAAGCTGTTATCTTATTCTGCACATTCCAGATAAGACACTTGTGCTTTTATACTATCCGTTCTGCTTCACTTTTCTAAATCTATCATTGAAAACTTACTCACTTTTCTAAAAACATTTTCTATATATACAAACTTGAAAAGTAAAAAGTAATTAATTTAATTTAATCAAAAATAACGCCCGTTACAGTACCCCCTCTTGTTTTTGAGACAACTGAACGGTTGAATCGAAAACAACATACTTAGAGTTTAGGTTTATACATCATATAACAAATTTAACACTATATACAAACACCCTCAGTGAAACTGAAAGTTTTCCAAATGGATATAAGGAAATTAGGGCAATATGTTTGGGTTGGGTTAGACAGAGGTAGCTGCCTGTAAGTTTTCTGTACGATTGGGTTGTTCTGACACAACATATCTTTTTAAATTCACCACATTGTGTACACCTCTATTTGCTTCTTGATTTGGGTATTTTATTAGATAAGCATTTATTCCCGTTTCGCTCACTATTTCGTAGGGTCCTTCATATAATAGAAAAAATTTCTTTATTTCGTGGCTCAGTGACGACGATTGGTGATGTGTCTTCAGTAGCACCAACTCTCCTGGCCTATATTTCACTGGAATCTTCACTTGGTCATCATGTTTTATCTTTCGCTTTTCGGCCCGACTTCTGAGTCTCTCGTGTGCAAATATTATTTTAGTTTCCACATCCGGATCAGTTCGGATTGGGAATTCTATTAAGCTTTCAATAACGTGATTAAATCTTCGGCCTTTCAACAGCTCTATCGGTGTGAACCCGGTACTGTCGTGTTCAGACATGTTCAGCCACCTTTCAATTTGATTCACCCACCTGCTCCAGTTCGTATGTTTATCATGGCAGTAGGTTCGGAATAATCTTCCCAGTTCTCTCATAACCCTCTCCACGGGATTCGATGCGGGGTGATATACTGATGTCATTTTAACTTGTATGTTATTGTTCTTTAACTCTTCTTGCCATCTCTTTGCCGTGAATTGGCTTCCATGGTCCGACAATATCATCTTGGGTTGACCTACAGTGGGTATAAAATCATTCATCACTTTGTTCAAGAGCGTTCGTGTATTCGCTTTTTTAATGGGATAAAGTTTCACATATTTCGTAAATATGTCTAACATCACAAATATATATTCCACGCCTCCTTGGGCTCTAGGTAGGGGACCAAACAGGTCAACTGACACCATCTCTAATGGTTTTTCAACGAGTACATTTTCCATGAGTGATTCTTGTTTCTTATTAGTGACCTTAGCTTTTTGACATATGTCACACGATGACACCACTTTTCTTACTTTTTTCCCTAGATTCGTAATATAACAATTTTCCTTTATTGCTGATAATATCTTCTGTGTTCCGAAATGTCCTAGCATATCGTGGTAGACTTTTATGACTTCTTTTTCAATTTTAGACGGTACACATATGGTCCACCAGTCTTCAGATCTACTGCCTCTTCTAAACAGTATTCCTCCGTGTATTCTAAAATTGTTTCCTAGCTCTTCTCTTTTGTTCATATTATTTTCTTCTAACTCTCTTCTAATCCAATTTAAATGTTCGTCTTCCTTTTGTTTCTCTTCCAAATTTCTCAGTAATTCCTTTAATTTCTTCTGCTCTTCATTTTTCTTCAAAACACCTATTGTCAACTTATTGTTAGTTCGATTTCCCTTTCCATATCTTGACAAAAAATCGGCAATTTTATTCTCACTGCCCTTGCAGTATCTGATTTGTAAATTAAATTCCTGTATTAGTAATGCCCAGCGTTGCAATCTCGAATTCAGGTGTTTGCATGTAAATAAAAAGGATAACGCCTTATGATCTGTATATAAGATTACCGGATAACCCAGTATGAGATTCCTAAACTTGTTGCAAGCGAAGACTACACCCAGCAATTCCAATTCTGTTATGGTGTATCTCCTTTCAGCATCTTTAAGACTTCTACTGGCAAATGCAATATTCAAAATTTCTTCATTCTCTCCTTCTTGGAAGAGATGAGCTCCCACGGCATTAATTGATGCGTCAGTGTATAAAAAGAAAGTTTTTCCAAAATCTGGGAATTTGAGAATCATATCATCACTGAAAGCATTTTGTATTTCTTCAAAAGCCCCTTGATGTTCAGCGTTCCATATCCAGGGTGCATTCTTCTTTAATAATGATGACAATCTACATACTGTCTCTGAGTAATGGTCTTTAAAACGACGGTAAAAGTTGCATACTCCTAAAAAGGACTGAAGTTCTTTTTTGTTCTTTGGAGGTGAGCAGTTCTTTATACTTTTTAATCTGGCGGGATCCATGGTGATGCCCTCGCCTTTCTTTATAATGTGTCCCAAAAACTTTATTTCTGATTGCAGAAATTTCGACTTCTTAAAATTGACTGTCATATTTGCTTTCCTTAATTTCGAAAATATGGTTCTTAACTGTTCGTAATGTTCATTTAACGTTCTTGACGTTATTAGTATGTCATCGACATATATTGTTGCAAAAGATAATACTTCGGGGCCTAGCACAAAGTCTAAGCATCTGTTGAATACCGCTACGGACACGTTTAAGCCAAATGGCAATACCTTGAAATGGTAGCTTCGTCCATTACTAGAAACGCGGTGTATTTTCTCGAATTGGTATGTAGTGGCACTTGCCAATAACCTGCGGTCAAATCCAGTGAGCTAATGAATTGTGGGTTTCCAAATTTTTCTAAAGTTTCTTCTAGTACCGGAGGTGAATTCCTATCTTCCTCTATTATTTGATTGAGCCTTCTTGCATCTAGGCATATTCTCACAGCCCCTTCCGGTTTGCTCACAATTACAATTGGATTTGAGAACGGTGAATCTGACCGTTCAATTATGTTGTAATCCAACATCCTCTGTATCTCTTTCTCTACTGCTTCCCGCTTTGAAAAGGGGATTGGATAGCTCTTCTGTATGAAAGGAGTTGGGTTTTTTATTTTTAATTCTGCTACAAAATCATGTACTAGTCCTGGTCGACTTGAAAATACTCCTTCAGCGTCTTGAAATAATTTCTCCAACATTTCTGTCTCTTCCTGATTCTCCCTTTCTTCACATACTTTCATATTTCTGGACTTATACATACGAGATCCGTTTTCCTTAAACTTCACATAATAATCTGCCTCTTCATGTATAAACTTCATTTTCTTCTCTTTGACTTCTATCGTGGCCTTCTTTTCGTACATCCAGTCAACTCCCAAAATAATGGGCGGATCAATTCCCTTTACTACGTAAAAACCGTGGTCGTGGTCGCTTTCACCCACTTCAATCCTCATGAGGACGTGTTTTGTCACTTTGGAGATTCTTCCATTCACTCCCTGTATTGTTAACCCCTTGGTGGGTAACATTATTGCATTTTTAGGTTCAAGTTGTTTATATAATTCTTCGGACATGAGGCTTATTTGACTCCCTGTATCTACTAAAAATTGTTGAGTCACCCCCTCCATCTTTCCTAAGACCATTGGTTGGTAAGTGTTCTCTTCTTCTTCGCTGTTATCACCAATTCCTTCGATATCGGACTCTTCTGTAATACTTGCGGTTTCTTCTTGAGCCTGTACCTGATTTTCTTCTAATTTTTGTGTGGTTTTGCATTGGTTATAAAATACTTTGACGAAATTAATTAATTGTTGTTGCTCCCGCTGTTGCCGCTGGACAAGTGGAGCTCCTCGTCCAGTCGAATCTAGTTTTCCGCCTCGCTGTCTGGCCGACGTTCTTCAGCCTCTTCATTTCGTCGACGATCTTCGTAATATCTTCCGGGTGGTCCATAGTGGCCTCCCCTTCCTCTTCTGTAATTAACGTGGTTCGCATTCCTTCTGTCATTATGTTGGTAATTATTTCGGTTTTGACTGTTTCGCTGGTCGCGGCCTTGCGATTCTTGTCTTGATGAATCTCTTCGCCAATCTCGGTTGGTCTCTTGTATTTTTTCGAGAATTTCTGTTAAATTCTTGATGGTTTTGGCCTGGGCAGCATACAGCACCATTTGCACGTCTCTTGGGAAATGACCCACTAGTGCTTCTATCAACTGGTCTTCGTTTATTCTCGGTTCTAGGTGTGCGGTCTTCGAGACCCAGTACCATACGTGGTCTGTATAGGTACCATTTCTTGCCTCATACAGCCTTGGTGTGTTCAGTCGATGTCTAATTTTATTCTGTTTTTCGGTTGACCAAAACTGTTGTAAAAATTTGTTCTTTAATTCTCTAAAGTCTCTCCATTGGCCTTGGTGCAGATCGGCCCATGCTTTCGCACAACCTTCTAAATAATCCTCCATGATGTTCATCTTTTGCTCTTCTTGTAAGTGCATATTCATCCAATAATTTTCTAATGACTTCACAAAATTCACGGGGTGCACACTTCTCGAACTTCCATCGAATTTCTTCGGTTTCTGTGCCCCTACTCCTTCGGTCTTGTAGATCACTGTGGTTGCATTGGTGTTGGCCGTCGTTTTCTCTTCCTTAATTTTCTCTTTGATCGTTTCGATCTCTTCTATATTTTTTTCTACTTTGTTGTCTAATACTTTCATATTTTGTTCGACGATTCTTTCATTCCTAATGAATTTCTGATCCATTTTCTGAAATTCGTAATCTACTTGCTGCGTGAAGCCCACGTGTTGTTGGTTTAAATCTTCAATTTTCTTTTCTTGGATGTTAAATCTCCTTTCGCATTCTTGCCTTTGGCTTCTTATTTCGCTTCTCAATTGTTCCATATTTCTGTCTTGTCGTCTAATGATTTGTTCTTGCCCTGCTTTCATTTCTTCTTGTCCTGATTTCATATCTTCTTGTCCCGATTTTATTTCTTTTTTCATTTCTTCTTGTCCCTTTTGGATCGCTTGCATTATTTGGGCTAACATTGACATATCCATTTTTTGCGTTGGTGCTTCTTGAGCTGCCGTAATTTCTTGACTCTCTTCACTAAAGATAATATCCTCACTGTCTTGAACGTTGGCCATTCTACTCGTTTCAATTATTCGAGGAGCCTTCTTAAAACCGGATCGTAATTCCATAAAATAATTATTTAATATTTATTGGTTTCTGTTCTCTTTTCAAATATTTTTTTTTTTCTTTGTTTAATTTTTTCGTGTTACGCCACTGGTTAAATTTCTTTTTCTTAAAATTTGTTTTCAGATGAGCATGAGACTATTGGTTTCGGGGCGTTAATCGAGCCCTCCAGTTGCGGCGCCATTTGTAACGGAAGTTACAAACATGTTGATAAACTTCTTCAGGTTCGTGGTTAAAATGTTCGATAATCTTGCTATCTTGGCAGTACGCTTGGACCTACCTTTTTCGTACTTTTCCTTCCCAGGCTAGCTCAGTTGGGGATGAAAAGGATTAAATATAAATTTGATAAAACTTTCTCAATTTACTCAGGTTCGATCTTATTAAAAATGCTATCATCGATTAATTTGGAAGACAGTGATTTTAGTTACATGCAACGCTTATTTATAATCACTCAAGTACATGTGATGGGGTCCTTAACCTTTCATTTAGCGTCAAACTTTATGAAAAATACGTTTTTACTTTCCTTACACTTAGGTAAGAATCATTGAAAAATTCCATAAAATCAAGAACAACATCAATTTATTACAAAGTTATTCAAAATGAAACAAAATGTACAACTCCTAAAAAAAATAAACTTAATTTCTACCTACACAAAAGATGAACTGGGTAAATTTTATCGCTTGCTAGCAAGGCGTTGACATCAAGATTAAAAAATGCTACTTTACATCCGCTTAGATTTCCATTTCGCTTATATTTTAATTTTAATCCGAACTCAATACTATAAATACTACGCATAAAATTCAGTTTTTCTTCACTATTAGTTCAAATCAATACGTAAATAAAACTTTGGTACAGTACCTTAATGTTTCTCTACCTTATTGCAATAACGTAGTCTTCTCGTGGTACCTTCCAACGGCCGCTCGATTCATGGGTCGCTTGACGATAAGTTGCCTTAAAATTCTTCTTCTCACTGGGGTCAAATTCACTTGGAAAAGTTAAGATTTAACACAAAGCGGGTCTCTCATTCACAACTAAAACGCGACTACTCTTACGATAAAGCGATATTAAAACAACTAAGCGATACTAAAACGACTAAGCGAGCGTTTTACCCCTTGAGGATTTTCCCTGGTAAACTAACTTCGGAAGCTCACCCTTATTTATTGAGGTAGCTCCGTTTTCACGTTTCGATATCTCAATTCCACTACTTCGAGTTCATTAACAGTTCACGCACATTAAATGCACCTTTGGTTCATATACGCCGATATAAAACTGTTTATTAAAACGTAATTTCGCTTCTAAATCACCTTAGTGACACTTTTAATCGCACTTAATGGTACCTTTTAGGTACCTTTCCGCTTTGTTCCGCAAAATCTCTTAATAAATTCAGAATTCTGGTGCGAGTCTTTACTTGAGCACCTTCCGCTACTACAGTCTTATTATAACTCACTTGTCCACTAACACTCACTTCCCCGCTCCCTTCATATACACTTTTATAAGCTGTTATCTTATTCTGCACATTCCAGATAAGACACTTGTGCTTTTATACTATCCGTTCTGCTTCACTTTTCTAAATCTATCATTGAAAACTTACTCACTTTTCTAAAAACATTTTCTATATATACAAACTTGAAAAGTAAAAAGTAATTAATTTAATTTAATCAAAAATAACGCCCGTTACACTTTGCTGATCACATTTTGGAGTCGGGCCATTCCTTTGATCCCAAGGTAAATTTTCAAATACTACATGTCTGCGAGAAAGGTATCAAACTTAACCTGATTGAAGGTAGAGACATCACAATCAACCACAACAAGAACCCCACAGGCTGTCTAAACCAAATCATCAATATTAACCAAAATTTTTCTCCGCCCTATATGCTTCCACCCTGTATATTCGCCCCTTATCAACCTATTTAATTCTAAGTACTCAATTTGTAGCAAATGACCTATCTATGTTATAATTTTAGTAATGTAGTAATAAGTATCGGCCTGAAGATGATAAAATTGTGCTTCCGTTTTAACTTTCATTCAATAAATGTTCATCCATGGGGAAGGTTTTGTGAGCTTATTACGCACCTTTGGTGATACATATTATAATTTGCTACCCCATTTCGAGCTATATTGACACTTCAAACTTCGGAATCAATTAGTCACTTCGAAGGTTTGAATTTAATCTACATCCAACTACAAGTTATGGACCCATATATCGTGTTATGGACTCACCAAGTTCTGTTAAGATCCTTCAAATTTAAACCCTTGTGAACATTTTGCAAACTCTATCTGCGATTGAAAGTATTGTGGCTTGATGGCCAGAAATTATTATAACCCCGATATCTGTTTAATTAAATTCCTACCCTTTCTTCGTGTTACATTATTTTGTGACGACTAACATTATTAACTTTTACATCATTTAAAAAATTGCGGAAAATGTGACCGTCAGTATTAAAAAAGGTAAAAAAATGAAAAAAAAGAGTTATGTGATCCATTACTTCCGTTAGGTAGGGCAATCACCGCACATTTATATGCAGATTTCACGAGTTCCTTTTTTCTAACGCTTATTTTTACAGATTTATAGCTCCTTTACGACTACTTTTTTCTTGTAAAATGGGACGTAAAATAAGGTAATTGTGTAATTTTGATGCAGTTCGTATGAAATAAGTAAGTGCGTAGGTCATGGTTTTAGAAGTTGCACAAAACCAGGGAATAAAAAAAGTGCATCAACTTTATTCTTACAAATTGTTACATCAGCAATTGTCATTATGATAACCTTTCATAACTTTCGTCCTCGTTATGTGAGATAGGTATCTACATACCTAACGGTACAAATTTTCTACAATTTCTAATAAATTATTTTTACACGGTATGATACTCAATTAGTATACCTTTTATCAATACAAAACACACGCTCTATTTACAACAAATCTATGTTTTGTCCTCCTAACGCTGACTTGTACTTGTACCGATTAAATTAATTGTAATTTTAGGTTAGGTGAACGTACTCTAAGTCGAAAACACCAACGGAAGCATATTACCATCGGCAGAATGAGGAAATACTTCAGGATGACATTCATTAATTCCTAATCTTACATAAAATGTTCCATTTATTTAACATTTTCACAAAACTTGAGAAGGTCACAACAAATTAAAGACGCTCAAAGAATTCACTTTATAAAAGTAATTTAAAAGTGATTTTCTGCGCTTGACAACATCCTTTCAATGGACACTTTCTATGTATATAAATTGCCAAATTTAGTACTTTACCAAGGGTTATTTTGTAGGTAGGTATAACCTTCATACACGATACAATAGAATATTTTCCCTAATTATAGATTCTCGTTATTTTGCGTTAGGTAAGTCACGTATACACATAAAAGCAAAGTCCTTTAATCTCAAGTATGATGTAAAACGTAAAGAGACTTCAAGCAAATATGTTTGGTTCAGATAACGTTCCCGAACTGTTTCTCATTAATTGCTGACTACGTTTTTTTTTTAAATATAACGTGTTAAAAAAAATAGTATAAACAGGAATGGTAACGTCAGCAAATTGTTATGCAATTTGTAAATTTTTTTTCAATGAAACAATAACATTAAATTACCTGTATTGTACTTGATATGATGACAAGGATTTCATTTTTTGGATTCCGCCCAACGAATGAATATAATTGTTTTCAAGATTTTTATTTATACATTAAACAAATGTAATTGAAAGCTGATCTCAGACGTACGTAAAAATCTCGTGCCTTTAAATTAATTTGTTTTGTTGGCACTTTGTTTTCCTTATGAGAAAAAAATCTAAGTTAGAAATGCCCTAAAAATACCAATGTAGAGTATTGCCAGCAGTCTTTGTTTGTTGTACATGTCGGTATCACAAATCACTTTCAGGAATTTCGTGAAAGAATTTTAAACAGAAGTCACACCTACAAATAGAGGTTGTAAACCTGTTGAAAAAATTGAATTAAAATATAAAATATTTTTGTGCAAGTACCCCAGAGTTTCCTTTTCTATAAGGGTATTATTTACGTAAGGGAGTCCAAAAATACTATCTACCCTCAATTTTAGATCGACTTGAAAACCTCTCATCTCTTTGTGCTAGTAATCAACAAAATGAAGCGAAAGCACTTTTGTCTACTACTACTCTACTATACAAGGTGTAGAATTGGCCGATGCACCATAGGGATTTCAATGTAAAAATCTTAAAATTCGATTATTTGCTTCCCTAATTATTTTATACAAAAAGTCTATTTAACTTTTTTGTAGAGACAAAAATTCTGAATCCTCTTATTTTTACTTTGAATTTTTCAGAAAGCAATTTAGGCCAATCAAAATTTTCACTTCCCAAAAATCGGTGATGCCTTAAAAATTAAAATTGTTGACAGGTATTAATTTAATAAAAAATAAACTTTTACACAATACAATTAAAATCGTTTAATTAACAATACTAAATAAATAAAATAACTTAACGATTCTTAATGGTAACCAGTTTCCAGAATAATTCTGGATTCTGGATTTCGACTGTTTCGTTTGTAGAATAAATAGTTGAACCTTGTTGCAAGGACGCTCAACTATTGTTTTTACGTCAACCATTCCATGGCACCATTATTTTTTTGTCAAATTATCACTTTTAATTTTCAATTTTTCTTCATGCTATATTAAGTAAAATAAAAACAAGACGTGTAGAATTTTTTAATCTACAAAAAAGTTAAATAGCCTTTTTGTCTAAAATAATTAAGGAATCAAATAATCGAATATTCAGATTTTTACATTGAAATCCCTATGGTGCATCGGCTAATTCTACACCCTGTATATGGAATTAAGTATTGTAACAAGCGTAACTCGATTTGGAGTGCCTGTGATCGAATATCCCAGGTGTCAATTTGAAAACCTACCATACCTCATATTTTCGAAACTATAACAGATATAAGTAAATTTCTCGAAAACGTTTCTAGAACATTGAGGGGGACTCATATAGACATTTTGTGCAACTAACCCCTTAGGTTCCACCCACCCCACCTCTATTTTTTTTAAATAGCACTACTGAAATCGTACTAAAATTAGATCATTTGTGCAATTATTTGCGAGCGTAAATAGTACCTTTTGCGCTCTAAGCCTAAGGCCTACAAAACCAGCAATGAATGTTTTTCTTGTTCATTTATCACATTTAAACAACTTAATTTTTGAGAACGAATCGTGCCATTTATTTTTTCAAAGCTTTAAGGTAGATTTAAACGATTTTACACAAAATCTTGTTTGCATTTCGGGCGTGAACGACGATTTTGTCCCTTTGGCGTCTTATAATTCCGCCGCCGGCCATAATCGCCTCCTTCACGCCCTTAATACAAAAATAGCTATTTAAATCAGTTTATTCAAATTTATTGTTTTAAATGTCAAATTAGATAGTATTTTCCAAAAACAGCTTATCTTTGAAAGTAATTATGTCTGATGTCAAATTTTAATAAAAAGGCGCCTACTTTATATCTAGCATAGCGATTTGATTTTTTGATTTTGATATTAGTAGCGATAAATACAAGAACATAAGTTACTGAAATCTTTTTTTCCTTTTTTCAACAAAATAATCGATTAATTAACACGTTGTTTAGTACTGATAAATAAAGAGCTTTCCAATGATACGTCACACATGGGGTAGTGCAATTTAAAAAATAGGGGAAGATGGCTGGAACCTAACTGGTGGATTGCAGAAGATTGCCCTACAGGTCATAATGGTTCCTCCTCCGTGTTCTAGAAACGGTTTCGAGAAATTTTACTTACTTATCTATTATAATTTCGAAGATATGAGCTCTGGCAAAAATGTAACTCATACAGTCATACTGAGCTCCATAGAAATGTGCACATTACATCACCGATCATGAACTATTCTAAACATACTGGCCCAACGTAATGGCTACATATCGGCTTTAGACAAATACAAGAAACAAAACGATTGTGAATTCTATGAAACCCACCCAAGGCCGATTGAAAAACCTTGCGGGCTTCATCGGCTAGCCTACATTACTCTAACAGAGAAGTAAGAACATAAAAAATGTACTGAACCATCGCGGGGGATGCGGGTATGTGGTTCCTAGCTCACATACTGCGTGGCCTCGTGACAAATAATGATTCAGGCATTCAGGCTAAGGATCCCTTGAGATCTCATTTTTACGGAATACAAATTCGTCATAGTTATACAATTAGAGTTTTCATCTTTATTATAAGTTTTTCATTAGGTTCGTGGTATATTGAAGGAATTGCTTTAGAAGTATATAATTTAAGCAACACAGAGTTTGCTTTTTTTTGTTTGAAGCGAATGGAATACGTTTCTAAAAATAAACGACGGAAACAATGGATAGCCTTTGATTCAAATCTCTGATTCAGTAACATAATCCGTTTGTACATTAGTAGGTATTGTAATATGTTGCCAAAAATGGCATAGGTACACAATTAGTATACATGTCACCGTTTCTTGCTACAAATCCTACCAGGATGAGACAATAAAACTGCTTACGCCACCATCGTTTTTGGAAGCATGACTCTTAATTGATCATAAGTGTTGTACTGCGCAAGGATTTTTTCTTTGTAAACTTCAATTTTGTGAGTAACCTCAACTTGAAATATATTTTTAAGTTTGGCCACTTTCATTAATTTTATTTTTAAAACACATTATATACCATGTCGATATTGGTATTCAAACTTTTGGATAAATATTTTGCTCTTTTGAGAAGTTTTATTTTTTTTTCTCAGAAATGTAAATCAATTTGAATTTTCCATCAGAATTGAAATTCATTTGACTGAAAAACGTGAAAAGTGGGTAATCATGTTACCAGTTTCGTCATTTTTAACTTGAGTAGTCTCCTATTATATTGCACTATACGGTGAGTGTCTCCTTACATTACTGGTGAAGCCTTCTTGAGGAGTTCTGGGTAATGGTTTTAATAAAACTCAATGCGCTTGATTAGGCCATCGTTCCGACTAGATAAGCCTAGCCTTCTTCAAGAACCACTCTAATTCTTCTGACGCCTTGAAGAAGACTGAGCTTATCTAGTCGAAACGCCGAGTTTGATTAAAACCATTACTCCGATCTCCTCCAAGAAGGCTCTCCACCGGTAGGCGACACTCACGGTATAGTCATTTTTTAGGTTTTTCCTTATATACATATACTAAAATGCAACCGGTGATATTTTCAACCAACATCTGTCTTATTAACTATTACGAACTATGATCAAATGAAAAAGAAAAACAAAAAATTTTAAAAAGTTTGCCCCTCAACGTTACAAAACATCCCACTAGGTAAAAGAAATGGCATAATTTCAATTAATTGATTAATTTCAATTGTAAATTAGTTGAGCGCATTGTATTTAAATTCTTCCTTGGCAATAGCTTGGGAAAATGAAGAGCTTATCGAAGAATATTATAAACTTGTTTTGGGAACTGAGCAGTGGAGTTCTCTATCATAGTATTCCTGTTTTTGATGTTTAATATTGCCTCTTTCGTTTTTAACATAGAGACTAGCAGTTTCCAAAAATAGGGCGTTGTTTAGAGTAGTAACGGTAAAGTGAAAAGCAGTTTGTGTAGGTAAGAGGTTACTATCCATTTTTCACATTCCTAAGCTTTTTTCTCACTAATTTTCATTTCCAAATAATTCGTAAATGATGGTTGAGGTTATGTTTTTTAAGGTTTTAAGGTTAATTAAACACTTAAAGGCGATAAAATAACCTTAAAAACATAACCTTATTCATCGTCCATTGCATATTTAAGTAGCCTTAACTCGATTTGCTTAACAAAAATATTATATGTATATGTAATATTTCAAACCCGATGATGACATTTGAGGGTGGTGTTCTTGAGCTAGGTATTCTGAATTTATTTAATCGAACTTATAAATCATGGGCAAGACTTTCATATTATATTGAAGAGGTCGAGTTTGAGATTTCCAGCTATTGCAATTTATCCTCCATCGTTTTGGCATCCCAAAATTCGATGTTGTTTGTTAGAACATTCCTCTGCAGAGGCGAATTGGAGTTTCAGATCTTCATTTCCGTATGGGTGGCTGTCCTTGCACCGTAGAATTCGTAATTATTGGTCATGGATCCAAAACTAATTTTACTTGCGGGATTCATGTGAATTAGCGCATTCCATTTCATTAAATTTCTCAAACTCCTAGTCGTACGAAATTAAGATTAACTGGGACAAAATTTCAATTTATCCAAACAGTATTATCTAACTTGAGTAAATAATGTGAATAATTATGGTGCGAAATTGTACGTAGGAGGTCCTATCATAAAAGGACGAACGAATACTTTCCCAAATTATGTTATTAGAAAACAAATTAGAAATGTGCAAACATTTGCGTGTAGCCTGAAGATTGCAATCAGCGGCAGTAATTTGTTTTGTTTTGTAAAAATATTAACTTGGCAAATTTTGGGAAACGAAAAACAATGAATTATTGGTATTGAAACTGTAATTGCGTGTCATTTAAGTTGAATGAGGGAAAGTCCCATTGTGTGTTCATTTTTAATGAAGCTCATCGAAACATGACCTTAAAAAACCATAAAGGCGTCGCAAATGGTGCGCTTTACTTTCATTTTAATAAAGTTTATGATAATTTATTAATTATGGATTAAAACTAGAAAGTTTTGCATTCTCGGTGGCAATATAGTTACTTTTTGTTTAATTATACCGTATACTCTACATGCGAATTTCACTTGGAAGAAAATTAAATTAATAATGTTAATTTGTATAAAAATATAAATAAACAAAAAGTATCATGATCCTTTGACGTCATCAGTATGCTATTTTCTCTTTGTTCGTAAGGATCTTTTGTTGTCGGCATTTGAGTAAATCAAGCTGTATTATTTGCGCAATTCCTTCCCAATACAAAAATTTTTTAGTAGCGTTAGTCATTAACTCATCAATCTTGGGGCTCAAGGATAAATTTGCGAACCGTATTAACAAAAACAATACTTATCAAAATATATTTTTCTGCATATGAAATTATTACAGCTAGATGAATATAATTCCTTTAAAAAAAATTAATGAATATAAATGACTCTTTCAATTTTCCTATTTTTGCGATGAGTTTATTTGTATAGGTAGATTTTCCAGTTTTTTATCCGAATGTCTATTGAAAATGTTCGCACGAGTTTGGTCCACAGTTACCAACAACAAACATTTTTTCACGTACATTCATGAAAATTAACTCTAAACTATATTACGGCTTCACAGTTTCTAGTTATTGATTTTACAGATTCCCTCAAATGAGGTTTTATCATTCCCTTTTCTAATTAGATTATAAGCCTCCGGGCTGGCGGAGCGTGAATAATGCAGATTAAACTTTTGCAATCATCCGCCGCAATTTCATGCTCTCATATCTACTATGTATTTAATCGTAGATTTTTAAAATTATTACGAACAAAATGTAAATTTTTCATAGGTTAGATCAAATTTTAGTTGCCTATACTAAGATCGTTGTATGATCAAAACATTTTCGTTATTTTCAAATTGGAATGCTATTAAAGATCGCATTGTCATGAATTTAGAATATGTACGATGCTAAAGGTCAATTTAAGTTAAGCAATGAATACCGATAAAATTAATGTTTATTAAAACAACATTGAATATATTATGTAAGGTCTACAATAACTCCGGGCGAGAAATTTGTAATTCGAGGTATTCGAACTTTCCTAGGCTCTGAAAAATGTAAAATTTTCTGAAAGATTCCTTATGGTTATTAATAGTTTTCACAGTAGCAGTTGAGATTATATAGGGGTAAAAGTAATTTTTTTAGCGAGTACATTTTTGCAAAAGTGGTTCATTTCTCACTTATAATGCGGTTTCTCTTTGTAACTACAATCAATAAGACAATTAAACGGAGAGCTGTTTTTGATATAACCAACTATATCCAGAAAAATCGTTTCGTTATCATTTACCATTTAACTTATTTTCCAGTCGATAACCTCTAAATGAGGCAAGAGCTGTCTTTTTTTCCTCGTGGCGTATTACTCTAACGTCACACAAGCATGATTTACATTCGTGTATTTATCATCATTTAACGCCATTGTTTCAGCCATGGGGGGTTACGAAAAAGTGTCGATAATTTCGTTTTTATCAATTTTAAAAGTGTTATTCCATACGAATTATCACAATTTTCTTTACTTAAAGCCTCTAAATCAGGTAACGGAAAAGTCATGGTTATCGCACACGTGATTCAGTGGCGTAACTGCCTAACCCGCAGACCCTGCAATGCGGGGGGGCCCACCATACAGGGGGCCCACATGCTATGAAAGAAAAAAGGTTACGCCAGCCAGTTCGACATTCCAAAATAACTTAAAATTACAATGCTCTTTATTATAGTTATATTACTAATTCACTTAGTATTGTATGGTAAAATATTCTTCCTTTTTAATTTGAACAAACGGGAGCGAGTCAGCGTAGGGGTGAGCTGAATGTTGAAAGACTGTTAACTGTTGAGTCACAGTCTAAAATTGTATTCAGACTGTGGTTGAGTATTGAGCAAGTACACAGCAAATAGGCACACGGGTTTACTGTAGTTAAATATTTGGCATGTTATATAAATTATTAATTAAACAAACCTTAAAAGGATGAGACTGTAAACAAGTGAACAAAATTATATAAAAATTGATAGTTTACCGATTCATATTGTGTAGGGAAGGGTAGGGGCCCAGAACAATGTTTGCAGGGGGGCCCAAAAATAGCAGTTACGCCACTGACGTGATTCAAGATTTTAGTTAATCGCACGGAATTAATCATCTCACATTGACTACCTAATTTCCAAAAATGAAAAGTTTTCTAAAACAGGAAGTGAAATTGTGCCAAACTACTACCTTTTCTCATCGCACACTCTTACCTAATATCTACTTGTAAACAATTGAGGTCATGGCTAAAATTTATTTAAAAGAGTGATACTACGTTTAACTAGATGTTACTAGTTCATGCAGAAACATTGATAATACAAAATTGATTATCTGAATTTAAAAATTTGCAATTTCAATTTAAAAAAAAAATACAATTAGGTTTCAATTTTTTGGAAAACTTGAACGTCGTGTTACCAGGGATACGAGTTCGAATCTAATTTTCGAATTATCAAACGACAATAACAGCCTGCCAACACTCATCTAGTTTATTTGAATTATCTTATCTCTCTCTTTTGCTCTAGCAAACATTTGTTTAGGTAACTACGAAAATAATGACATTTTATTACGTTTTTTGTTTGTTATCGATTACAAACATCAGTAGTTATACGACTAATTACATTAAATGAATGAAATGGAAAAGTACGTCGTTTTTATTTCGAAAATGTGCGATATTTACGTTTACGTATTACGGTTTATCAAAATAAGATTTGGTCGCCTTCAAGAGAGAGCATGCGATAGAACGTCGTCTAAACTAAAGCTTGAATCTCACTGAAATACCCAGTGTGTGAAATTGGAAATATGATGAGATGTTACGTGCGTTTATTCCTATTTGGTGTTGCTTATACAGTCTATGCAGTGAAAATTAGATAGATAATTGTAGACCTCCTTGTCCTTTCGCAGTTGGAGTGAGGGACGGTATTTTACGATATTATTACAAAACTTATTTTCTATTTGTTTTCGTCCCTTTGTAGGACTTCTTGTAAACCTCATCCTTTTGATTTCGGCCCGAAAACGATTACCGACCTATTGATATAAATTTTATTTATGTCATACTACCTTATTATTACACCATAACAACTGCTGAAACAAGAAACATTAATGACTAAATAACGCCTCTTTACATGACAACCGGATTTTAGATAGCAACGGGCGTTATTTTTTATAAAGCTAGCTTATAACGCCCGCAAATGTTAAATTATGCCTCATCACTATAGATACGGTCAAGGATGTTAAGTACCTGTATTTTTAAAGATAAATAAGGAAATGTAAATTTAAAAAAGAGTGTCAGGGATGTTTTATTTTGCCTTCTTCTATCTAACATGGGAAAACAGCATCTCTAGTGCCGGGTAAATCATAAGCAACATAATAAATAGGAAATATTTAAAGGTTGCTGAGGTAATAATAGCTCCGCAAATGAACACATTCCAATGGGAGGACGGGAAACTACAAGACGCAATAAGTCAATTACAAAAGCTTTCAAGGTGTGAAAAGATTACACTGTTAACGAACTGTGCATTTGATAATCATTTGCATCACTTTTTCATAAAATGGCGTGAAAAGAAACACGCAGTTGAAATTTTCCTTTTAATGGTATTTTGCTAAACTTTTGGGTTTAGTATAACTTCCTTTCTTCACTGAAGTTTGCAGAACTCTTCAACTTTTATTATGTAATGAAAAGTATATATAGGTGGCGAGATTTTATAAATTTGAGCATTTCATCTAGTTCCTTCTATTCTGTATCGAACAAGGTAAAATAACACAGAAATAACATAAGGAACATGAAAAGTTAAAAAGCTGTAGTCACTGGCGAAATTCAGTAAACCGTCCACTTACAAAATAAGCATCAGCTTGCGTTTAGTACGAATAAAGCCGGATGCAATTACAGTGTTGCAATTGCCTTTTTTATGTGTACAAAAATCCGTATAGGTGGCCTTTTACTGCATTCAAATTGGATGTAAAGCTCATTTTGGCCCAACTTATTTTCGCGAAAAATAATACATCACATAACGTAAGGCCCTAAAGTTTTCGGAACATTTTTAAAAGCCTTATTAAAATGTTTGGAAAATTTTTGAAAGCCTTATTAAAGTTTTCGGAAAATTTTTGAAAAACCTATAAATATTATTAAATAGGTTTTATTTCTTAACTTAATATTATTATAATTAACATCGTAACAATAACAATGGATCATTATCTTCGATTGCTCTCAATTTTCTTTTGGCATGTTGCATTGTTCCCTGGACAACAGAATTAATTTCTCTAATCTTTTGAAAAATGCGACGCCGTAATTGGTCCTCATTTGCAGCTTCCCATCTCTTGTCGTATACTTCTCTGCTCAACATTGACAAAAAATCTTCTATTGGTCCAGCTTGCATTACATTAGGAGGATTACCCATTTTAGGGACATTTATGTTAGGTATTTGCATTATACCATTCTCTAGTTAATTTTGCATAATGGCATGACGCCAGATCAGGCCAAAACATTATATCCTCATTGGCATGATGTGTGTTTAAAAATCGAAGTAGTTTAGATAAACATCTTTGAAAAGGTCTGCAGTTAGGGCTTCTCTGCGAACGCGAAATAATAGTGAAAGAACCAAAATACAGGGCAATTTCCAGCGTTTTATCAATTTTTTACCTTTCCCGGACGTTTTGTTTCCTGCAAATTTGGATTTAGTACCTGGGGTACTACCTAAATCTAAATATCCAGTTTACAGTGATTTCAGCAGTTCGTTCGTTGACTAGACTAAAAAGGACGCGTCTTAGCGCACGACAACATCTGGGAATTCTTTTTAACTGGGCCAAGGTATATTTTGGAACCTTCTTTCTCTTTAGAAACTTCATATTATGTCGGGAAATTGTTCTTTGAAACTCCGAATCTTCGCGCTAATCTTCGTTGCCAAACTCCAACTCTGTCTTTTGCATCATCAACTAGTCTTTTTTCTCTTGCGTGGTTCAGGATTCTCGGTCTACCACCAATATTACGACAAAGTAATTGTCATTTGATACAGTCTTAGTATATTTACAAAATTTTCCGAAAACTTTACGACCATGCGTTAATGCTTGGATGTAAATAAAGCAACATTTTGACTGGCAAAGAACAACATACTCATTTCAAAATTAACGTTATGTGGAAATCTTTATGGAAACGACAGGAAAAGCACATGACGGCTTTATTGTTTTTCGAAATACCTATTTGCGTTTTGTATACGCTCTGAAGCTGATACCTCTGAAACTAATGTGCGATATGCTCGAAACTTTCCCACCATTTTATTTTTTATCGTTAGAAACAGTAACATTAGGTGATAGATATGGACAATGAGTAATTATTTCAAAAACGTTGCTCAATTAGGTAATTATTTAATTAACGTTGAGACGTTCTGAATGGGTGCTAGCATGAGGAATAATAACGTCGTAGCACTGCGTCAATGAATAACTGTTGTCGGTTTATATCCAAACGGTAGATTCCCTATCGTAGGAATAAACCCAAGCTTTGTGGCCAATTGAATCTAACAAAGTAAGTAAGTACGTGCCAAAACTACCGTATTGCTTTTGCGTCAATGATCAAGGATGCTTAAATCTCACGTTACGTCACATGCCTCTTTCTATGTCAAATTTGTCACTTATCATAATATACTACGTTTTTACGAACTGTCAAGTGAATTATAAAACAACCACAAACATTGGATAATTATCGATTCCTAAAAGTATTGCTCAATTATTATTGGCCAATTAAATACCTCGACCAAACCTATAAGTTATTGTAAATTGTAGAATTATTTATTTTGTTCATCCAAAACTGAAGCAATTCAGGATCCTTCAAACTCGGCAATAAGATAACACTTAAAGTGACTACATGGTGTTCAACGGGAAAGTTATTAAGGATGCTTATATTCCTAAGTTCCATATACAATGTAAGGGCATATAACTTACATAGACGCATTACAGACAAACTTTACAGCCGTAACGTGGACCAATACAGAAGTGTCCTTTCCCAAAACATCAGCTGCGAAGATCTCTGCCTTTTCGATCTTTGCCTTTCAAAAATACAATGCCATCTACGCTCTTTCCTTCGTAATTTTTTGCCTTCTTTCGTATTTCATAGTTTACCTTCCCTTAGAGTTCCATATGGATAGATATAATTTTCTGTAAATCAAGTGAATTTTGAAGTACAACAAAAATCTGATATTTCACCGATATACATTTTGGAAGTGGCAAACATGCCAACTTTCATTCATTATAATCCGTACCCCACACTCTTTTTTGATCGAATTCACCGGCAAGAGCTACGTCCTTTGACTTTCATGCACTTTCAAGAGGCTGTATTTGTGACATGAAAGAAATACGTCTTACAGCTTGTCGAACATTGAGCTAACTTTATTCATGTAATTTGTTTTCATTCCGATTAGGTATGTTGCACAGAATTATGAAATAAAGATCTCTGATAGTATTTCATACTTGGAAGTGGTTTTGTTTGTTGTCCAAACAATTTTATTCTTGTACCCAATTGAAAGGTATCATAGGATGTACTCGCTCTCATCTAGCAGGGAGTTCTGTACTTTTGATCTTCGTTGATTATCGGCATCGCAATGGCACATTGATTCTCATTGTCGTCGGAAAAATTATTGCCTTCAGAATGATTGTGTTTCTTTCTAAAAAGCAAGATATTTATCATACGACATCTGTTCTGGGCTAGGTATTTGCGTTGTAATAAATTTGGCGGTGAAAACACATCCTTTTGTATTCTAAACCAACTTGTTCTAAACTAATAATTTCCCAAAACACTCATTTACTATACAAACAACATATTTTCATTATGTTACTTACACAGGGTACCTACCATGTGAATATTCACAAAAACAAACAACAATGGGCATTCAATCATGAGTTTGACTGCAAAATAATAAAACTTTGAACTTGTTTACAGAGCTATGCAAAGAGACCATATGTTACTGTGGATGCATAACGTTACACCAAGCACTTATAATAATTAAATATTGCTTGAATTGTGTGTGGTGTGTCTGTATTTTAGTCACGAGGACACAACGCGTATTCTTGATTTTCAACATTTTTCTATTTCTATCATGTTCGTATACACCCCAATATTTAGTTTCCCCAAAGGAAA
Organism: Pyrocoelia pectoralis; assembly: GCA_036250285.1. Lineage (NCBI taxonomy): Eukaryota > Metazoa > Arthropoda > Insecta > Coleoptera > Lampyridae > Pyrocoelia > Pyrocoelia pectoralis. The sequence continues at coordinate 24,693,189 of CM070077.1, read as the reverse complement.
TAGTTCACTGTCATAACAGGGATATGCTGTGGTCATTCGCCGGTCAATTCGTCCAATCCATGACTGCGCTGAAATATTCACACACTTCCAGACAAAAATATGGAGGTCTTGCTGGAACCCGACCTTTGGATCAATAAGGATAACATTTTCAGGATTTTGGATTGGCGTGTTTCGTCCATAAAAATGATCAGACAGTTTAGCCGTCCCGAATTCCACATCAAACATATGCATTTCAAGATTTACGTGAAGAAGAATATGACTTCAGACTAAATATAGGTATTATTTACAAAATTTGGATTTTCGCTAGCTCTTCCAAAAATAATTTGAGCAAACTACTCTGTTATTAGGTCAAAATCGTTTCCAGACAATTCTTGTAACTGAGTGTGGCTTATAGGGTTTAAAGCTACCGTTTTTTAAAATTCTGTACACATATTACAGAAATATTACGATCTCAGTTTCAATCAATTTCACAGAACAAAATATCTATCTACATTTATATATGTAGATATATTGGTATAAGCAAAGACCATTGGTCTTTGGTATAAGTATCGATTTATTTTTTAGGCCGGTATGGCACTCCGCATTTTTGTGCAGAAAATTGTACAAAATGCAAGACTTTTATTGTGGTACTCAAAAATTTCATGCATAAGTTGCATTTTATACAATTTTTTGCATTTCTGGGATTTTAGTTTTCAGTAACGTTAGTGGTAATGCGGAAGATGCCTAGGTTAACAGCATTCCAAAGCGAACTATGAAAACACCTTCTTTTAGTTCATAGAAATTTCATTATTATGGAGAAATATTCCTCTTTTCTTCTGGATTTACCTTATATCAGTTGCACAGTAGATTTATAATAAAATTCGTCGTCACATGAACTATATCTATACATATATTGCAATTAAAAAAATTGCCTATGATTCCACCATTCTGAAGCTGATGTCAGTAATCATTAGAAAATTACCTCACATAGTGACATTTACCTCTTGTAATACATCGTGTTTAAAATTAAACGCTTTGTGCAATACTCTTGATACAACCAGTATATATTACTCTTCCAAATATTCAGGAATTTGGACCCCCTTTAAGAATTCTGAAAACCGTGGGTGTCTTAAGGCTAACAAATTCTTTGGGCGTACACCACCGTTGTCCAACCAGTGACTGTTGTAGTATTTGGAAGAATAACAAGAAAGAATTCCTCGGTTTATCAGTTACACTCGTATAATATCTATGTAAAATAAAATGCGTATCTCGCCACTATAAGTCTACAAAATTCATTGCGATAGTATCTACTTACATTTTTATCCAAACTCGATAGATAAGTAACAGATTTTCTTCACTGGCACAAAAATTAATAGAGGTCATGATGTCAACTGATATTTTTGTTATGGTTTTGCTTTGCATACGTTGAGAAGCAAAGTCCATCATTTTTATAAATAATTTTGTACACTACACATATTTAAGCGAGTAGCGACTCCTGCCCGTTAATACATTTTGGATAGATTTGATTTTCTCGAAACCAAATTACGTTGCTGTGTTTTTTGTCACTTCTTTAAGTAAAAAAGCTTACAAATTTGAAACGTAATATAATGACATGACGAATTCAAAAATTTTCCACGTGACCCTGATTTTTATTTCCTAGCAGCAAGGCTCGAATGTCGAAGTTATACTTACGTTTTTATACACACACAATTTGATTTGGTAGATTCTATTTTTTGGCCTTTATCTTATAGATCGTGAATAGAAAGAAAGAATGAAAGAACCTCTTCCATAAGATTATGCCAGTCATTGAACTGAAGAATGTCGCTTAGTTTCTGATACGATTTTCTTTGTATTAACGACTGAATTTATTGGAATCTGTTGATTTATACACGCATTATGTTAATGTGTTACTTTCTTCTTTGCTTCTACTTTTTAGATCACGTTCAACGGATGCAGGTGCAAATTACATCCTTTGAATTGCTAACTTTTTGATGCGTTTTCCGAGTTTTCCAGCACTTTTCTTAACCTATGAGAATTGAAACAACATAGACATAAATCCAAGACATCGACGTGCAATGACCTAATGAGTATGTAGGTTTATTTCTGAAACTGTCATCGACTAAACCCTTCTGCTCCAATTGTATGGTCATGGTGTAGCTTTTTTTGTGTCTCTCGTACACAAATTAAATTAACACCATCCGTATAATTTGTCTCAATTTTTATCTCAATGAGGGACGAGAAAGTGGCAATAATTTAATTTCGTCTATGAGTTGCGCGCGATTCGTGATATAACAGCATAGGTAAATCAATAAGTTATCGGGTGTTAAAATACAAGGTATCAAGAGCAACATTTAACGCCCGTACAGATCCCCTCGCGACTACTTATTGACGTAGACACCACTTCACCTTTCTAAATTTTCCTTGTTTTACTTCATTTTCACGAAAATATAAATTTCTCGTGTTGTACCTACTTTACTCAATTATGTCATGATGAGTATCCTTTTCATGTGGAATCCTTAGGCCATTTAAATGTATGAGAATATTCGAGGAACACTGCCGTATTAAATGTCAACGTAGGTAGTCATTAGACAATCTGTAATATTATTGTAGGTGGGCATGAATCAGTGTACACAATTCTAGTTACGTACCACACATTTTCGGAAAAACTTCGTAATTAGGGCAAATAAAAATTATCGCTTAGAGACGCTGACAAATTTTTGTACGCGCATGAAATGATTCAAAATTTTGTTGTTGAATGCGAAAATTTTATTTTGAACAAATTTTCAAATGTATTGAGACTATCTATTTTTTTTAGTTTCCATTTTTTCCGTAATTATGGTTGTCTCGGAAAAATGTGTAAGTCCACATTATTGAACTGTTTGTGGGCCAAAAGTATACAAAATTAAACGAATATAAAAGTCCATAACTGTAAACTCTTACTGTTAACGTTTCTCCTCGAACTCCACCATCATAGGGTGCCAAAATGCAACTTCTGAAATTGCGCACGGGACTAGAATTTGGTTATAAAATTTCGCCTTAAACATGGAGCGCTGTCGTTACTAATGTCACTGTCAAATTGTCAGTTCACAGTTTACCTTTGCTATGGCTGCTCCTCGGCAAAAAGCTGGCGTGTCGTCCCAGCAAGCCGAATCTCAGAAAGCCCTTTTCCCAGGGAGGTGTATAGGTAAATTATTTAATTTTTGCACTTCTTCTTTTAACAAATTCTGGATAAGATGATTTAAGTAGGCTCCGTATCATTACTAGCCCAGGGCATCTCGATAGCACGATCTGCCCCTGCTCCTAGGCATCATGAATGACACTTCATTTGTTTATTTAATTACTTTTTCTTACTCTACTCCTTACTTCTATTTATGTGCGTAACGTGTTTTCTCATGAAACTGCTACTCCACCCTGTTAGGTTTGAATGGGTAGAAAATATAGATATGGAAGATTGTGATGAACAAAATTTATTCCAATATTACTCAATCTACATAACCCAATATCCACTAGAAAAGCGTTATACAATACTCCATAGAGGGCAATACTATCGGCAGTCTATACTCATGCTAATATATTCAATATTTATTTATATTTGCTGTTTTAATCAACATAAGTATGACATTAGATGCAATAGTACAATTATAGGCCGGGAGGTAAGCGTTTCAACCTTATAAAGTACGTAACAAATGAATATCGTAATGCCATATTTGTAGTTTAACCACATGAAATACTTGCCACAAAAAATCAAAGGATTGGGACTGCCTACGGCTAGAAAGTAAATTAGTTCAGTAGCAATAAACATTAGAACTTTTGCCCGTGCGGTCCCCTATGAACACACCATAATCATTATAGTAACTTCACAACAGATCTCCAACTTGTTTATCACTATGCAACGAGATTAACCTCGACAATTATTTATTATTTCAAAGTGACCAAAACTGCCTCGGCCCGTATAGTTTAGTTAAAAATATGAATATGAGATTATATAACAAAAATAACAACAACAACAATGACATGAATAATCGCGTTTATTGTCGTCAAGGATTACTTAATATGCAATAAGAATTTTTTTAATTAATACTACCACTTTCGGGGATTAAGGGAATGGAATGCTAATGTTTTTTCTACAAATATTATGGTTTTATGAAATACGCGTGACGATATGTTATTGGACGAACTAAGGGAGTGGAAGCTCTACACAGCAAATACCAAAAGCGAAAAATAAAATTTAATTAATCGAACGCGTTTCGGCAGCAATGGTACCATCATCAGCGATCACTTCTTACAATCATATTACAATTAATATGTATCGTTTAACTGCAGTTTTTGGACACGCAAATGCAAAATTAATAGACTTCAATGTTTTCGAAATTACTAGCAATGGCAACTACGTACGTAGGACAAGGACATTTTTTGCGCTTTATTATTATAAAGGATAATGTAGGTAAACCTGTAAAAAGTCATACATTTTGCATATAAAATTATGGAATATTATATGAAAATATTTCTGTCAAAATGTGTCCAACCCAATTTAGAAAACAAAATTAGACGTTAAACATTATTTTTTTATGTCCAAAACTTGAAACTGCACAATACACGTTAATTGTAACAGAAAATTGGTTTGTAGAAGGTTGGTAATAAAATTTTAAAAGAAGTTATATTAAATTTTTTTAATTATACACATATCTCACTTTTTTACGATTTTTTACCTCTTCTTATTAACGTAGTACTAGGTATAATAAAAAATAAACAAAATATTGCGTCATCTTGTCAACTTCTATGTAATATGCAAATAATGTGCTTCCCCAACGTACGTTGCCATTACATACTAGCTTATATTTTTTATTATACATTTTTACCTATCTCATTAAGGTACTCCCGCTACTTATAAAGTAATAACATAATAAATGAAAGGCATAACGGAAATGCCTTAGGAGTAATCTATTTATATTTTGTTGTAGTTTTCTGAAAATTTCTTTCCTTTATTAATAACAAACAAAAAAAATGTATAACAAATGACATTGATAACTATTAATTAATTAAATTTAATGGATTTTTAAATGTATAATGGACTATAATAATATAACATTCAAATTTTGACAGATCCCTTATTTAGCTAACTCCATATCCCTATTCAGTTCTACTAAAGGCGCTTTTAAATGCTTCTGGTTTGTACAACGGATTTACTTTTTGTCTTTTGAAAGATGATCCAGAACAGACCTTACCATGCCTTCACTTTTGTAAATGTAACTTAAAATTTCACCTTTATTCTTCATCGGCCGTTATTATCTTCACTCAAAATCTGTAGATGGCCTTATGTCGAAACTTGTCTCTATATCAGAATTAATCTGGCCATGTTATAAGATATGTTAAATTCAAAGAGGGTTTTAGATGTAAAACCTGGAGAAAGTTAATTGATTTTGAGAAATGTAGCAGCTCAGTGATAATGTGTTCCAAACATCTACAATGCAATTTCAATACAGAGCTGGACAGGAATCGTGGGAACTGTGTTTACCACGGCAATGGATTTCCAGGGGTATACGGAGACATGTGGTTTGGATGCATTGGTTAAATATTCGGGCAAATCATTAGATCTTCGCGGGAGACATGTTTCGGGATTAAAAGACCGTCGGGATCCGGAGATCCCGTATACAGATTTTGACAATAAGGTCTGGTTGAACAAATCAGGCGTTTTGAAGGTTTCATCGAAGTGTTGGACGAAAATTTCCCGAGCTAGTCGGTGAACTGGGCAACCATTTTCCTCTGATACTCCATTGGTTTCTCTTGTTGGGATAACTATACTCATATTTTCAGAGCAGCGTCTTCTAGAAAACGAGAGTGTGATTTCTGATGGCGGTCATTGACGGTGGAGGTTGCGAGTTTTCATTAGAATGGAGTTAGGAATTGTGACAATAGTAAGGTGTCAAGATCGTATGGCATGTAAATGATGAATTTTATTTGTTACTTGCTGAGAGAAAACTGCCCCGTCAGCGTTGAAGAAGTTTCTTCTACTTTTGACCGTCGTAGATGGAGGATGGGGAGGACAAAAGTTTGTCTTAACCAATAGAGAAAGGTGATCAAAGAATTCAGTATTTGAATTGCTAAGTCTAATTGCTTTTCTTCGACATCCTCTTCGGTAAATAAAAACATCGACTAGAGCATAACATCAATCAAAGAATGTGCAACCATCTTGATCTCGAAATCGCGATGAAGATCCCTATTACGAATAACTCTGGCTCGTTCACTACGCACTTTATTTTGGTATCTTCGAATCAATTTGGATGTTAGAATCACTGACGCGACCTATAAATTCTATAATTCCAAACTGGTCGTAAAACTTACTGCATCCAAGCATTCAACTACATTTTTCTAAACTTGATGTTGAGAGTTCGTCCGCTTCTTCTTGATATGTTCTTTCCCACAGTTTCGCATCGAAAGTCATATCAATCAAAATATTGTGCTCTGTTGACATTATGTAGTTGACTGTAATTAATCCAGATCTGGTTGTTCTTCTTATTAATGTTGATCGTCAATGACATGATTACTGTATTATCAACAAAAATGACTGTTATCCTGTTGGAGCAGTGTTAATGTAAATTAAACTTATCCCAAGACCCTCTCTTGTACACCAGCTCTAATCAATTTCAGTTCACAGTATTTTTTCCATGTCTAAACACGAAGATTACTCAAGTAAGATCTACAAAATGCATTGAATTAACGAGACAGGAATGATCTTGTAATATGTATTAGGCCTTCATCTTCATGCCATACTTTATGAGAGGTCTGCGCAAAGAAGACAGTTTTCTATAATCTTTCAAAGTCAATGACAGGATGCACTTGGTCAGTTGTCGAATAGTTATTTCTGAAGACGAATTCATGTGGTGGTATCACATTTCTTTGATCAAGAATAGGTTCGGGGCGCTTTAATATCAATTTCTCAAACGGTATAAGGCATTACTGGGTCGATTACATTTTTGCCCGGTTTTGATATCATAATATCTTTAGTTGCGTATTCGATATATCTGGTACATGGTTTATATAAATGAATGGGAGCGTTGATCACGGTAATTAATTTAATCTTTGAAAGCTTCTTATACCTGTACAAGGTCGACTTGAGATTTTTTCAAAAATTTTTAAAATTTAATTTATAAAAAACATCACACTTGTATACATATAGTAAATACAAAACAATTCTTCATGCATGTAATTAAATTTTTGACGTCAATGTACCTAATGTACTATTGTCTCCTTAAATTTCATTAAGATTATGTCCAAAAATGAATATTAATGTTAAATTTTGCCAAGTAGGTAATATAACAATGACCGTCATTTGGCGACGTACACGTAGATTAATATTGAATCGGTATAAGAAGTTCTCCATTTTTCTCATTTCAATTTTGTACAAAAGTCCTGTAATTATGACGTCTTTGCAGTGCGCAATGTGAGAAACAATTCAAGTATACACGTTTCTATTTTTTATTATTGAATATGTATGTATGTCATATTTTTTGGGAGTTTTCCGACGGAAATTTCTTTTAAAGATGTTGTTACTGTTTTTTTCAAATTGATTATTAAAAGGTATATTAAAAGAAGAGAAAACTTATGAATACTGTATGAATATATTCTAAAAGAAAACAAAAAACATATTAGCAAACAACTGATTTCCTCCTCCATTTTCTACGTTACAAAAAAATGTTTTACGTCGATTAAATAATTTTTACGTTGTTCACCTTATACGTAAATATTTTACATACATTTTGAGAAAGAATTCGAATAGATTATTGTTGTTTATTCCGTTTATCTCAAGCTTAAAGTTACTCTAATATTAAGTAGGTACCTACGTTTCATTTAAAAAATGATTAGTCATATAAGTATTATAAGTGACTTTAATGACGACATTAATTACAAAACAAATAGTGCATGTTACAATTAATGCAAAAACGACGTGTAATGTCTATGTAAAAACAAACGTTGCAGTGAGAGAGAAATAATAGTTTCCCATAATTTGCAATTAAGTATAGTTCGCACTTGTTTCTTGTAAAGTAATCCAAAATTATGCTTTTACATATTTATTTTGACTGGCAAGAACGTTCACCTCTAATATTGTCGAGAGTTCAGTATTGAGTGGTACCTATAATTTCACAAAAAATTCTTGTTTTGGAATTTACGAAAACTCATTTACTATTGACCTTTGCAGAATGTATTATTTATTATTTTTAATGGTTTTGTGAAAATATATTTTTCAATACCCCAACTCTTACCATAGGATTGCGTAATACTAGAGAACGTACGTACTTTTGGCATCCCGTCTAGTATTTTAAGTTAAACATTAAAACCATACGCAAATTATTTTTAAAAAATGCGTCAAAAATATTGAATTATGTCTACAGATCGGAATCTTTAATCGTATCACTTCTTAACGATCTATTTTATTAGAAAGGATGTATTTATTATTCTTATTATTTTAATTTTAAGGGGCTTATTTTGATTCACTTTTATTTCTATAAAAAAATTAGAACTTTATGCATTTATTATTAATTTTTGTAAACTACGAAATTATTCTGTGCTTCAACAATGTACCTAATGCAACATTTTGGGAGCAATTTTAGGCCTTCTCGCGTGTTGTCACTGATTTGCTAGTTTTTAAATGGTTGAACTTAAACAGACTAAGTTCAAAAAGTGTAGGATTTTTTTCAATGGTCTTCTAAAATAAAATACAACACACCCCACTGCGCTCATGTGTGGACCCGAGGAAGAAAGGTCCCAAATTTATTTTGACGGGATTGATGATCGAACCTGAGGCAATGGCGTCGCAGTCAAATGCTCTACCAACCTACTATACAGGGTGTCTCACGGTGATCGTCGGTTAGAAGTATATCACGAACAGTAAAAGCTAGAAATTTGAAATTTTGCACATGCGTCATACCGTGTTTAATCTATTAAATAAAAATATTTTCCAAATGGCAGCACTTCCGTAAATACCGGAAGTGAGCATCAACATCTTTGTTTTAAATACAAACCAGGCAATTTTTTTTCACATTCTGATGTGTCATAAAATGTTTAGTAAGTATGCTTAAAATAATCGGCGTATCAATTTCCATTGTTGAGAAAAAAATTCTTTTTCACTGAAAAATTTGAAATCTTGTTTAGGAAATAAAATTGAAAGTCGAAAGTGGTAAAAGTTAGGGAAATGGGATTTTAGGTTCTCAATGTCAAAAGATTGAGACACAATTGTCTGTAACGGATAATAAAAAATTGCCCGCGGTTACTGATCTATTTGACGTTAATTCCAGGCTTAAGAAAAACTTTAAAAAGTCTCTTTTTTCAAATGGAATGCCTATTTAATTATCAGCCCATTCGATGCAGAAATAAATTTCCTTTAAATTGATATACCATGTTCCTATACCTAAAATCAATGATTACAGAGTTATTTACATTTTTCTATTTAAATTTATAATTACATACTTTACAAAACATGGTTGGCTTTGAAAATTTTCAAAAAAATGTTTATTCAATTGTTTCTTATGATTCTTATGTTTTCATTTTTATTTGACAGTTGTCAGTTAGCTATCAGTTTGAAACTTTACGCTACATTTACGTTTATCATTCAATCTGTTTGAATTTTGATTTTTGCGCTTGATATTTGTTTTTAATTGGGCAATATGGACTACACAAATGCTGATATTCTAAATTTGTTTTACATTCATGGCGAGTCTGCTCGTATTATTTTTGGACCTGCAGAACCTTTAATCATTGAATAAAGAATCACTCAACACTTTAACGAAAGATATCCGCATTTACAGAAAAAAAAATCAGGATAGAATTTTCTAAACTTGGGCGAAGTAAATGCGCTACGAAATTTGGCAAAGCCAATTGTCCCCAATGACACTGCAAAAACCAATGTATATTTTACTGTTTTCCCTGAAGGTTCTGTTCGTTCGGCGGAAAGAGACCTTGGATACTCAAGAAGTTCCATAGATAGAATTTTAAATAATCATAAAAGCATAAGAAACAATTGCATAAACATTTTTTGGAAATTTTCAAAGCCAACCTTGTTTTATAAAGTATGTAATTATAAATTTAAATAGAAAAATGTAAATAACTCTGTAATCATTGATTTTAGGTATGGGAACACGTTATATCAATTTAAAGGAAGTTTATTTCTGCATCGAATGGGCTGATAATTAAATATTCATTCCATTTGAAAAAAGAGACTTTTTAAAGTTTTTTTTAAGTCTGGAATTAACGTCAAATATATCAGTAACCGCGAGCACTTTTTTATTATCCATTACAGACAATTGTGTCTCAATCTTTTGACATTGAGAACCTAAAATCCTATTCCCCTAACTTTTACCACTCTCGACTTTCAATTTTGTTTCCTAAACAAAATTTTCAAATTGGAAATTGATACGTCGATTATTTTAAGCATACTTACTAAACATTTTATGACACATCAGAATGTGAAAAAAAATTGCCTGGTTTGTATTTAAAATAAAGATGTTGATGCTCACTTCCGGTATTACCGGAAGTGCTGCCATTTGGAAAATATTTTTATTTAATAGATTAAACACGGCATGTCGCATGTGCAAAATTTCAAATTTCTAGCTTTTACCGTTCTTGATATACTTCTAACCGACGGTCACCGTGACGGACGAAGTATTTGAGTTAACCCCCCTTTTTCATATGGAGAAATTTTGTGGGGGAAAAAGGCTCCCATGTGCACTATACAAGTCTGTGCCAAAACAGGTTGAGGAAGTCCTAGATTATCGCTTTGAATTCACATTAGCTTTTCATCTTTAATGTTTTTCTGTAACTGTATTACTGGTTACATTTGCCGAAGCTCACAAGGTAGCCTTTTTTCGGAGCTATTTTATTGTTTAAATTAATTTTCTGGGGTAACTTTAGATTTCTTCTTATTTTCCTTCAACGTGGTTATTAAGAAGGAAAAGGTATTGTATTTTATGGAGGCGGGCTGCTTAGGTTTTTCTAAAGGTTCTTCAAGTAGAGAACGAGAATGTAAGAATCGGTAAACGAGGATGAGTTCGAAAGGAATTAGTTTGTACCGTGGGGACTTCGTATCGTTCCCACATTCGCCGTCTAGACTTCACGTTGTGTGAGGCTACTTTTGTGTGAAGAAATCCCCTAAAAAACTTCATACACAACATTCGCCCATTGTGAAATCGAACTGTGGACACCCGCTTTTCTCCATAAACCTTTTTTAAAACGCAGGGGGCGGGGCTGCGCGGTCGAAAGACGCATTGACAAGTTTTCTTACTACTATTGGAGCGTAAGTTGAACCCAGGGGCAATGTCATGAACTGTTAGGTCGTCGTCTAAGAATGTGAAACCCTTACCTTGCCTTTCCCGTATACTGCTGACGTAGTACCACTCCCGATAACGGCATGAAGAAAAAGTGGGCCATATTCATACATAACGCACCGGTACTTTAGCTTCGTTATTGTATTGCTCCTTGTGTTATATGTGTTTTGAACAGTACGAGTCTATGTCGAAACACTTGCTCGCTGATGTGAGATATCTAACGTCAAGTACAGGGTGGCCCAACGAAAAGGTAACAGACGGGTTTCTGGCCAGAGGGAACTTTTTTTTGGGAAACGCAAAAACACGTCAATTTTTATATCAAGGGGGACAACTTTCGCCATGATTTTCAACCTGAAGTGATTTTGAGTTTTTAAATGCCTCAATCTCTTTCCTCATTTTCCATTTTGGAACTCCAATTTTTTTGGTTAAAAATTAAAAAAATATAAAAAGAACTAGTTCACTGAAATCAGAAAAGAAAGACCTTTCAAATGACATATCACTTGCCCCATCACCCCTATTTAAATTTTAGGGGTTGTTCTCACAGCGCTAAGGGATGAAATCACTTCAGGTTGAAAATCATGGCGAAAGTTGTCCCCCTTGATATAAAAGTTGACGTGTTTTTGCGTTTCCCAAAAAAAAGTTCCCTCTGGCCGGAAACCCGTCTATTACCTTTTCGTTGGGCCACCCTGTATATGATTGCTCGTATATTCCGTTATCCTATTTTATGTTCTTCCAAATCTTCGTGTCCATTTGTGTTTATCCTTATTCCTTTTACTTGTTGTCATCATATTAGTCCATCCGGCATCCAAGCACGAAATGAGATGAAAATGTCAGATTTACCCATTTGAGATGGACTGCCAAGATCTTATTAAAGTGCAATACTATTCGACTAGCTTGTTATATTTGGTCAATTAAAGGATAACTTGTTACATTATCACAATAATGGTCTTTTTGGATGTTCGTTGACCTCGCAATTAATTTGAAAGTTATTTTTTTTTCTAAATATTATAATGAAATGATAATGAACAATTCAAAATAATTCAAAGGTCTTTTAATTTAGCATTTTACTATTTCAAGCTTGATAATGTTTTGAACTAGTTGTACTTTGTACTTGAGGACGAGGCATAAGAAAATGGGCGTTTCGTAAATAGGACTTTTTTCTCCAATTAAATTATTCTTCCCATTAACAAGTTTGTAAAGAAAGCACAGAACAGAGGGGTCCCTTCTCACTGAGAGTGAACTTCAGAGTCTTGTCTTAACATGTCAGAAGGTGTGTCCGATGGACAATAACTTTTATTAATTTTTTAAAACAGATATCTTAACATGATTTTTCATTATTTCCAGTTTTTTGCTTCACTAGCACAACTACGGGACCACACACTGCAGCAGTACTCAGTCTACTTCTTGTCTGTGAAAAATAAAACATGGCAATTCCTTTAGTACTTTTACAGTTTCGCATAGTTCTCTTAATAAAACCGATTATGACCACTAATAAAGCACATATAGACTTTAAGCCTCGTCAACCCGTACTAATATCACCATAATACCCATAGAAGTGGTGAAGATTTTATTTTTCCTACACTTTAACTTATCATTCGGTCAACCTTCGTTCTGGGTACATTCCTTAAAAATATTAGGTGGGCATAGGTCAAATTTTGTTTAATTTATAACCCGAAAACATATTGTTTTGGTTTAGCTGCCAACAAATTTAGAATGATTTCAATTTCTCTATCAGCTTTGAAATAACTGATTTTTGAAACTTCAATAACATTCACTACAGTGACTTTATACAGGACAGTGATGACAATGGGTGTCTCATTTTTTATTGGTTGTGATCCTGGCAGCCATGTTGCGACTAAAATTTGAATAGTTTGCATTACATTCTTATAGTGTCGGTTTAGTTTTTGTGTAAATTGTTAAAATCTAGACAATATAATGTGGTTTTAAGTGCTAGGATATTGAACGGTGTTTATGTTTTATCACCTGTTTGGACGTTTTTAAGTTTAACTTAGATTTTATAAGAAAAATTAAGTATCTGCTGTTTTTTTATTTCCCACCTACCTACTCCATTTTATTTATTTAACTTAAAATTAGGAACTGTATGTATATACACAATGTTTAAATATTTTCGTTAAGGTTTCCACGGATGTATATATTGTTTGTATTTTCTTCTGGAGTTTCTCCGTGTTGGTTTTTATGTAGAAAATGCCTACGTTTCGATTCCAAAGACCTTAAATTAAATTTGAAAACTTCAGAATTGATAAAAAAGTCTTGATAATAAGATTCCATAGATGGAATCGAAACGTAGGCATTTTCTACATAAAAACCAACACGGAGAAACTCCAGAAGAAAATACAAACAATGCTTAAATATCATATACAATTACATATATAGTCGACCAACGTATCTTGTGACATCCAGTAAAAATATCGACGTTTCGACATCCCCCCTTAGAAATAAAAATAAATGAAAATTAAAAATATGACTCTTTGGGTATCAATAATGCTTTCTAATGGACGAAAAATAATACAACCATACACGAACGAATGTATATTTTCGTCCTATCTTTGTGAGCTCCGAAATATATCAGATATACGTTTTTAATTCATGTTTTACGTGACATCCGTAGATAACTTTCATACGTTACGACATCTTTACGGTGTTGCCGTTTTTTTGAGACCGCTCACAATGATACACTGACCGACTGACCTGTATTTTGTCAGTGCAATGATATTAGAATATAGTTAAGTACGGAGAGTTTATTACTTTAAAGATTTTTTTTGCTAAATTATTTGCGCCAAAAAGTCGGCACCAAATGGATTTTTTTATTTTTGATTTTTTTAAAAACTTTTTACGGCAATAATTTGTGCTTGTCTGAAAACCTATGTAGCCCCTATCAAATATACCGAGTGATTTTCACTTAGCTAAGAAATGGCGTTTTTCGAAATTGTCTAAATTTGGTGGATTTCGTAAATTAAGCAAGATTTCAATGAGATTTTTTCATCGTCTATCAGTTTTAGCTTACCGAACAACCTCAAGACCAGAAAAATTTTTTTTCTTTAACTTCTGCTAAAACATACATAGTTTTAATTTTTTGGAATATTTTCAAATGTTCACATACCAAGACATGATTTCAAAATTCAATTTCGTTAAAAACGTTAAAGATTGGACGAAACAATAGAAATTGCTAATAGGTTTGTTATTATTTACAGAAAATTAATATTGTTGCATAATCTTTACGTTTTTGGTGCAAGATACTTTGTGGGGGAATTAATGTTTTTCAATGATAATGAATATCTACTTACGTGGCTTCTAAAAACTCTAATTTAAAAAGTTTCTTTTTAAATCAAACATTTAAAAAAAGTCCCGATAGCTTGTGCTAGGAGCTAGAAACTTCATTTGAGCAAAAAATGTTATTTGGGAAACTTTCATAATTAAATGCGTTGTATTCGAAAATGCAGTAAAAAACTTTTTATTTCAAAGAGATATAGGCAGCTTGTGCTGGGAGCTGGAAACTTCGATTGAGCAAAAAATGTTATTTGGGAAACTTTCATAACTAAATAGGTTGTATTCAGAAATGTAGTAAAAAACTTTTGATTTCAAAGAGATATGATGACAGCTTGTGCTGGGAGCTAGAACTTCGTTTGAGTAAAAAATTTTATTTGGGAAACTTTCATAACTAAATAGGTTGTATTCGAAAATGCAGTAAAAAGCTTTTGATTTCAGAGAGATATGGCGACAGCTTGAGCTGGGAGCTAAAAACTTCGTTTGAGTAAAAAATGTTATTTGGGAAACTTTCATAACTAAATAGGTTGTATTCGAAAATGCAGTAAAAAACTTTTGATTTCAAAGGGATATGGTGACAGCTTGTGCTGGGAGCTAGAAACTTCGTTTGAGTAAAAAATGTTATTTGGAAAACTTTCATAACTAAATAGGCTGTATTCGAAAATGCAGTAAAAAGCTTTTGATTTCAAAGAGATATGGCGACAGCTTGAGCTGGGAGCTAAAAACTTCGTTTGAGTAAAAAATGTTATTTGGGAAACTTTCATAACTAAATGCGTTGTATTCGAAAATGCAGTTAAAAAGTTTTTATTTCAAAGAGATATAGGCAGCTTGTGCTGGGTGCTGGAAACTTCGATTGAGCAAAAAATGTTATTTGGGAAACTTTCATAACTAAATAGGTTGTATTCGAACGGTTGAGCAAAAAATGTTATTTGGGAAACTTTCATAACTAAATAGGTTGTATTCGGAAATGTAGTAAAAAACTTTTGATTTCAAAGAGATATGGTGACAGCTTGTGCTGGGAGCTAGAACTTCGTTTGAGTAAAAAATGTTATTTGGGAAACTTTCATAACTAAATAGGTTGTATTCGGAAATGTAGTAAAAAACTTTTGATTTCAAAGAGATATGGTGACAGCTTGTGCTGGGAGCTAGAACTTCGTTTGAGTAAAAAATGTTATTTGGGAAATTTTCATAACTAAATAGGTTGTATTCGAAAATGCAGTAAAAAACTTTTGATTTCAAAGAGATATCGTGACAGCTTGTGCTGGGAGCTAGAAACTTCGTTTGAGTAAAAAATGTTATTTGGGAAACTTTCATAACTAAATAGGTTGTATTCGAAAATGCAGTAAAAACCTTTTGATTTCAAAGAGATATGGCGACAGCTTGAGCTGGGAGCTAAAAACTTCGTTTGAGTAAAAAATGTTATTTGGGAAACTTTCATAACTAAATAGGTTGTATTCGAAAATGCAGTAAAAAACTTTTGATTTCAAAGAGATATGGTGACAGCTTGTGCTGGGAGTTAGAAACTTCGTTTGAGTAAAAAATGTTATTTGGGAAACTTTCATAACTAAATAGGTTGTATTCGAAAATGCAGTAAAAAACTTTTGATTTCAAAGAGATATGGTGACAGCTTGTGCTGGAAGCTAGAAACTTCGTTTGAGTAAAAAATGTTATTTGGGAAACTTTCATAACTAAATAGGTTGTATTCGAAAATGCAGTAAAAAACTTTTGATTTTAAAGAGATATGGCGACAGCTTGAGCTGGGAGCTAAAAACTTCGTTTGAGCAAAAAATGTTATTTGGGAAATTTTCGTAACTAAATAGGTTGTATTCGAAAATGCAGTAAAAAACTTTTGATTTTAAAGAGATATGGCGACAGCTTGAGCTGGGAGCTAAAAACTTCGTTTGAGCAAAAAATGATATTTGAGAAATTTTCGTAACTAAATAGGTTGTATTCGAAAATGCAGTAAAAAACTTTTGATTTTAAAGAGATATGGCGACAGCTTGAGCTGGGAGCTAAAAACTTCGTTTGAGCAAAAAATGTTATTTGGGAAATTTTCGTAACTAAATAGGTTGTATTCGAAAATGCAGTAAAAAACTTTTGATTTCAAAGAGATATGGCTTTATGAGTGTTCCGTACTTGTCGAATTAAGACGATCCATGTTGGGAGATTCCTGGCCGGACATGGCTAAGATTAAAGCCGCTTCTCCGTTCAGCATCCTCAGGTTTATCTCACGTGTGGGATGGCTTGAGTGACGTTGCGGAGGTCGGACAACTTGCTTAATTTACAAAAAATAGCACTTTCGAATTTGGACAAATTCGAAAAACGCCATTTCCTAGCTAAGTAAAAATCACTCGGTATATCTGATAGGGGCTAAATAGGTTTTCAGACTAGCACAAATTATTGCCGTGAAAAGTTTTTTTAAAAAATCAAAAATTAAAAAAAAGTCCCTTTGGTGCCGACTTTTTGGCGAGCACTGTATAGTTGATTTGAAAAAAAAATGTAAACTCTGTCACTCTGATTGAAAAAGAGCTCCCGGTATCTTCTCCGATTCGGGAGGTGCCGGACCCGAGGTTTTTTCACAGGTTGACGTCGCTGAAGGAAACAAAGAGTTTCGGCGGGTGGCGGTTGACGAAAAATCTTTGGAAGTGTTCAATCGAAGAAATACGATAGCTATGTACGATGTTGGTACGAAGACGGATGAACCCCCGCGATCCCGACCGGTGCGATTGAAAAGGAGAGTCGATAGTCCGATTTGGAAGGAACCGAGTCCTTCGCGATCGAGGTCATTTTTCACTAGAACAAGATATCGAGGATTTTGTGTCATATCATCGATGGTCATAAGAGTCGCCCGATGTCACGTAAACAAAAAGCAGGTATAAAAAGTTGAAAATTGTGGGCGCCATCACAGCTTATCCAATGATAGCCTACTGTGACGAGCAACCTCAATCATAATAGTATATTATTCAACGAGCGTATAATAATGGCTATTATTCACGAGGTAAGTTTATGGCCACGAGACGCAGGCGAGTGGCATAAATTACCGAGATAAACCATAAATAAAATAATACATAAAATAAATCATAAAGTATGATTATAAACCAAAATTGAATAATTGAAGGTTACATTATGAGAGTAATGGCGACATGTTTCGAAAACCTTACTGGTTTCATTTGCAAGTATAAATTAACAATGGAAATTAAATGAAGGCTTAGGGAAAAAACATGATGGTTTGAAGACTACTTAAAAATACAACGTGCCCAAGATAAGGATGAACTTCATGGGGATCTTGAAAACGTTAAGAGATACGAAGGTCGTTAAATTAGAAAAAAGTTGTATAATTTAGGGCATGTTCACATGTAGTTTGCAAAAGTTCTTTATTGTTTATCGTTTCCGAGATTTAAAACAAAATGCGATTTTTGGGTTTTTATTATTTCGTAATTCCTTCCTTTATTTTGAAAGATTTTTAAAAACCAAAGATACTTCTTCATTGCCACTTTTTGAATTCCATTAGATGGCGTTGTCCAATTTTTTATTCGACGTTTCGTCTCCGAGGAACCATCATCAACTTTATTTTTTTATATCGCCCCAACCAACGGAACACCCTGAAAGCTATGAAATTTATTTTACTTTTTTCAAAATAATGTACATTTTGATACAGTGGCAGTGGCAGAATAGCTTATTGCTAAACTTCGCCTCATGTATTTGTGGTATTTGTGATGTTTTTTTTTTAGTTACTTCATGTCTATTTGAATTTCTGCGTATCATCTATGTTCTATGAACATATTTTGTTTTGTTATTCATGTTCACCAGAACCTTAATAAAGACGATTATTATTATATTTTAAAGATACAAGGGAAAAAGGCTAAGGCCCACTTATAATAAATACTAGTCGTTAATTGTGATACTTATTTATAATAAAACCACCAGTTTTCAAAACTATAGACATATAATTAGGTACAATTCTTTAATATAAGTGCGTATCCTGTCCAATATCAGTTCTATCCTATCAGCATTTTTAAATTTATTATTCAAATGGAGAAAAATGACCTTTAACCTTCAACACAGGCATGTAACATAACACTAACACTGTTGTCAAGTTTATGTCGTCACAAAGTACACCACATGAGAAAAAATATACTCTTTAAAAAGAAGGATGTCACATATACCGTGGTGAATAATAATGAAATATACAAAACCAACTCTCCGATGCGCCCCCTATACGATATACAGAAGAAACTATCAATTTTAAAAAACGACATTTTGACATCCATCTGAATTTTCGCCAACAGCGTCGTGACATCCACTAGACATAATTTACATCAAATTCCGTTGTGACATCCATTTTTGGATGTCACAACGTCAGCGGATGTCAAAGAGTCGACAGAAATTATGCATATGGATGTCACAAAGATAGCTGGATAAATCTATAGATACAATTTCTGTAAAAATTAAACATTACCTGCATCTTCAATCGTCAGTTTCTCGCCGCTGTTTATAGAAAAACATACGCGCCAGTGTTTTTTATAGCAAATTTTCTAAGCTTTCAATTAGTTTATATAAAAGTTTGTCGTAAAATAAATGGAAACGAAGATATTTAAGAAAAACTTAATACAAATATACATTTTAGTTAAATTCTGTGAAAATATATGTATAGTTTTCAAAGATGTATTTTTACAATAAAGTGCAACTTACGAACGATTTTTTGTATTGTATTGCCTTTGTATAGATATATATATAAAGTACTGAAAATAGGATAAAACCAATTTTTAACAAAAATTTAACGGCCATTTTTTAGCGAAAATCGGGATTCTTAATAAAATGTCAATTTTTGAGTAGGTATACCTTTAAAGAGCTGTAACTAGCGAACTGTTTGTCGTACGAACTTCTGCCTGCGCTTATTTTACAGGTCCATTATATCTTTAAAAAAACTAATAAGGCACTTTACTGTCTACAAGTAGGTAGTCAAAACATAACTATTTGCAAAGAAACGCTGGAAAATGAGGAGAATTTTTCATTATTTCTTCCTCTATCGCCTTATATAAATTACCACAATGATATTTCGTGTATTCATATAGATTCAAAATTTAATTCTCTACAACTTTTATTATATGCACTAAGTACATAGAATCAATAGTTTTCGACGTACCTATTATTGATTTTATTATGCAAAACGAGCAGCGATTGTGTCTTAGAAAAAGGTTTAAATGATTATATCTCTGTCAATATTAATCGTATGGAAATGTTTAAAAAAGAAAATTATTCGTAATTAAATTCTCTACAACTTTTATTTGAAGCATTTTGCGTTACGAATGGCTATTCTCGAGATATAAGCGAAATAAGCGCGATGTGCGCACGTGTTACCGTTTCGCCGCAAAACAGTCGACATTTTAAAACAAATCTATCTCGGCTCCTATTAGTCGTAGAGACAAAAATAAAACACGAAAATGTGCGGAATTTTGTCAGCTACAATTTTCTTAACGTTTTTGTTTTTGATAAAATTGATACTTTTTCAGTTATTTACGAAAATCTGTTTTTTGACACTTTTTCGCCCCCTCCATTTATCTCGGAGGGGGGGTACGGGTGGGGACTTTTGAATACTTCAAAGGGAGCACAAATCAAGCCTGTTCCCAAATTTGCAAAGCTGTAACCATTATTTCATCCAAATCGTTAAATTTGGTCTTATTTTACTGGGCTATTTACTAATACTGTTTGAATTTAGTCGCAACATGGCGCGGAGGCGGGACTTACGCTCAATTGTCGTCACTGTTCTAAAATAAAGTCACTGTAACATTCACTAGGTACTACAAGTTTCGTGCTCAAAGCCCAAAATTTCAGTGAGTTTTGTTCAGTACGTAAATTATTCTAATAAATAGAATCGACAGTGTTGCCACGGCAATTTGTGCAAACTTATTTACACCACTTTGAAAAATAATTATGGCTTTATAAGTTGTGCAACTTTTTAATTTATTGCTGGGGGTTAGGTACCATTGTAAATAAGTTAATGGTTTTCCCAACTGTTAATTTTGGTTGTGGTTTTTGATTCATGTGTTTTTAAAGACAATTAGTATAATTTGTTTCAAAGTCTTTTGCTCCTTTTCTTTGTTTCAGAATAACCTTTTTGTTTATTTCGGCAATGGTTGCCTTTAAAAAGTATGGTAGGTATGTCCAACAATTGATCAAGAAAATTGATGGTTTTCATATACGAGTAACTATAAAAAGCATTGACTGGTTATAACAATGATTATAAATATTTAACATATCAAAATTTAATCAAATTTAAAGTTTGGCCATCAGTCATGGAAAAATTTGGGTTTACTGTTTCTTTAGCTTATTAATTATTATAATATAAAATAATTATCAGAATGAGTAAATGTTATGCTAATACTTACATTTGATGAAATTACTATACAAAAATAACTGTTTCTATTGTTATATATAAGTGGTTTGTTTGTATTCGATTGTGAACGACTCGAAATTTTATAAATTCAATGCGTCAAATTTTGATATTTTTAAACCTTTGTAGTTGATATTCGAGATGTTGCCAAATGCCATGGCGTTTATAGCATTAATTGATCGAATCTCAGATAAATATCTTAGATAACACATTTAAGACATCTAAATGCTTAAGTTCTTTTTTCGATGAGTGTAAGGCACAAAATGGTATACAGTATCATATATTTACTAGCCTCAGCTAGAAGCACAGTTTTTTTTTTAATTTTATGTAAAGGTTGGATAAATTAGTTTGATTATTAGTAACTCCAATTTATCGATGCTTAGTCAGAAATAAGTGTACGTATTGTTAGTTAAACAATAATTTTGGTGATTTATGATCTTTTTTTACTCAAATTATGACGTATGTATGAATTTCTATCAGAAAATAACTTCTGAGAGAATTGTGAATTTTCCTATTTTTAAGTAGGCAATAAAACTGTTCGCTTTTTAATTGCAAGTGACCATGAATTTTTGGTTGCCATGTAATGTAGGATATAAGAAAAGGTTTTTGTTGATACCGTTTCACATGTACCGTTTATTGTTTTATGTCTGTTCAAATTTGCATCTTTGCTCGTTATTATGAAAATTTCATTAGACAAGTGTAATTGGCGTTTTGCCATTTCACTGTTTTCTTTCGAATTGGTAAATCTCATTGAACTTGTTATTTTAGAAGGTGTGTGTTGGTGGAGTTTTAAGGTATCTTTGGCCATGGTGAGTATTTTTTTTTAATTCGTGTGTTTTCTCAATGCCCTTTTTAATGTACATATATCGCTCTTTTTTCGGTTGTATTTACTCAGATAAGATGAAAGCTGAGTATGCCACATGTCTCAATTTAAAGGAAGTTTGATAAGTCTGTGTCTTGAGTAAGTACTAAGTACTATCTAAATGGTCAAGGTACAAACGCTTTACATTAACCAATCTGAGCAAGTTTGGCTGTCTTTTCAAATTCATAAGAAACTAAAAAAACTAAAATATAGCACGTGTGATAACTGATAAGAATATCAAAAATATACAGAGTGATATAAAAATTGCCACCAAGAAGGGGTTGGAAAATAGATATAATAGAAAATTTATACACCATGCATAATGTAACAAGAAATGCTCAAACCCGTTTCTAGAGTGGGTACTAAATAGATACAACAAATATGACCCCCCCCCCCCCCGAATCACCATCACTTTGAAATTTTTAAAACCCTACTTGCGGGACATAATTAAACAGCTCGTGAAAAACTAAGGTTTGTCATGGAAACTGTTTTTGAAGAACCACTTCTTGCAAAAAACATATGCTTATTGTATGTGTGCAAAAAAAAAAGAAAATTATAATTAGTATTAAAATATTTTCACGGAGAATTTGGAATTTTAAGGTAGAACCCACGAAATTTTGCATTTGAAGTTGCTTTTCTGTTAGGGTTCAACCATTCCTTTCTTTTTTCGATGTTCACATAATACCACCACCTTTTATCGCCAGTGACAGTGCGCTCGATGTTCTGGCAAGCTACGTTCATCGTGTTTACTAACTCGCCAATAGTTTGACATGGATCATCGTACAGAAAACCGTTTAAACGATCTTCAATCTCATACATCAATCCAAAGTATTTTAAATAGGTACCAATCGTGAGATATTCAAAGGAATTCTTCCCAACTAAACCTTTATTTTCCGACATTTACGATAAAAAATGTATACAGGGTGTTTCAGACCACCCGTACCGCCCAAATATCTCGCGAAATACAAAACGCATTGAAAAAAGAAAAAATACGTCTAAAAATTTTTTTAAGAGTCTATTGTTTGATCGTAATAGGATGTCCCTACCCCCACCCCCAGCGGGTGGAGAGGGGGTAACTTCGTAATCTTAAATAGCACCCCCCAGTTTACTATGCAGATTTGAATTCTGCGTTAACAAATAGGAACTTTTTGTTTGAAACATTTTTTGAAGTTCGTGACAGATGGCGCTATGATCGCCGAAAGAAGTTTTTCCGATTACCTATGCTAATTCGATGTCAGTTTTATTAAGTGGCAATAAAAAATGTTAATGCTTTGTAAAAGGGAAGAGGGGGAGCTTTATTAACCCCCCCCCTTCCCCACACCGCCACTTCACCCCTACGGCTCATAACCTAGGATGGGAAAACGCAACCATTTTAGATTTAACCAACTGTTCAATACCACGATTGAAGAAGTTCTTCAGTTTTGTAAATTTTTTTTGTCTGATGGAAAAGAGAAAAAAAATTTGAAATACATACTTTGATTTCACGAGTAAAGAACACATTGACATTCGAGATACGTTTAAATCTAAAATTAGGGGTGAAGTGTCGGTGTGGAGGAGGGGGGGTTCATAAAGCTCCCCCTCTTCCCTTTTACAAAGCATTGACATTTTTTATTGTCACTTAACAAAACTGACATCAAATTAGCATAGGTAATCGGAAAACTTCTTTCGGCGATCATAGCGCCATCTGTCACGAACTTCAAAAAATGTTTCAAACAAAAGGTTTCTATTTGTTAACGCAGAATTCAAATCTGCATAATAAACTGGGGGGTGATATTTAAGATTACGAAGTTACCCCCTTCCCACCCCCCGGGGGTGGGAGTGGGGACATCCTATTACTATCAAACAATAGAGTTTTAAAAAATTGTTTAGACGAATTTTTTCTTTTTTCAATACGTTTTGTATTTCGCGAGATATTTGGGCGGTACGGGTGGTCTGAAACACCCTGTATAATGAACTATGATGTGCGTTTACAACGCCAATAACTATATTTCATTTTTCATTTGTTTTTAAGAATACTGCACTATATTGAATATTTTGTTATTAATTGATTTACAAAAAAAATATTTCAAGTAAGAAACGAAAATGGCATACATGAATGACGTCACATGGTGTTAACAACTATATAAACTATCATTTGCTTTTAAATGCAATAAAGCGGTTTATGTTTTTTTCACGATTCTAATATTGTTCATCATTTTTACTATTTTACGTTTCTTATTCGAGTGACTAAAGTGATAAATCCTTAGAATCAAGTTATTTTTAAAACAAAACTTGAAATAAAAGTAAGATATATTTTATTTTCTAAACGTTAAACAAAAGATATAAAATGATCGATTTCGGCATTAGTATCACCTTTTAGTAGATTTTATGTTGTGCGCCCTTTCTGCTAATGAAATATTTTATGAACTTTCATGAAAAGTTTTACTAACATTCATAAAATATTTTGTGACCAAGAACACCGTATCTCGGTATCATTTATAATGATGAAATATTAATATTGCAATTTTGAAGTGCGTAATCTTTGGAATAGTAGGGTAATGTATGGGTGGTGGGAACGGCCACCTCGTCCATCGAATTTCACGTGCCTAGATTCCGTTTTGTTTGCGGCTATTTTTACTTTGTTCAAGACCAGTCCATATCAAAGACGAACGAATTATCAAAAAATAGTAATGTGAAAGTTCTAAACCTCATCCATGAAATTGTTTATGCGAGTTTGTAAGTAAGCCCACTAGACTCGTTTTCGATTATTTTCAGGCTATAATTAAATTCATTGTGTAAATTTGATGCAACTTACTGTATTGTGAGGTAACAAATCTAGATTAAATTATGTTAAAATAATCTAGACGTGTTTTAACATTACAATATTTTAGCTCACATGATACTTTATTTCCATATTAATAATGTACTTAAGTCATTTTCACAAAATAGTAATTTTCG
This sequence comes from Pyrocoelia pectoralis, assembly GCA_036250285.1. Taxonomy (NCBI): domain Eukaryota; kingdom Metazoa; phylum Arthropoda; class Insecta; order Coleoptera; family Lampyridae; genus Pyrocoelia; species Pyrocoelia pectoralis. The sequence continues at coordinate 24,668,414 of CM070077.1, read as the reverse complement.
TCAATTTTAAGCAAGGTCACCAGTCCTAGATTTATTACAATTATATTTAAATGACACATTTACAATCTCAAGGTAACAGTTTACATCCAAACTAGTCTAGTAGCTGATCATTCAATTAAAAAAGGGAGGTTTAGAGCTTCTACATAAATATTTTCCCATTTCGAGACAAATACAATAGCATAGGCCATAGATGTTCACTTGTCACGTTATTTGTCCACCTGGTGTGGATGACTGCATATAGGCTTGGTACCATCGTACAGCAACACGACGAATATATCATGATTTCATTTTTAGATTCAACTATCATTTCGAAGTTATGTTTTAAAAAGCAATCGTGAGAGAATTTTCTTAGGATTCCAATTAGGTAGAGCTTACAATACCAGAATTCAGGAATTTCGAAAACCGGGATCACGGACAAAATTGATGCAGTATTTAAAACCGGTATTCATACGTAAATACCGGTATTTCGGTATTAATTTAATTTTTATTTTAGTAGAAAATATTTTGGATTAATGATGTTTATTTATAGTGCAAAATATTGTATGTATACAGGGTGGCCCAATATAGTGTGTGGATGGAAGACTGTGGGTTTATTAACGAACATTTCGTTTATGGGATATCGTAAGGCTACAAATCTAGAATATTTTCACTTGAATCGCAAAGTTTATAGAGGACGATTTATATCAAAGTTGCATTTTTTTAATGGACCCCCCGGTATATTCCTTGGTCAATTCTAGTGCGACTTTATGTATCACACATAGTACTTGAATCGTTTGGCCACATGTGTCCAAAAAATTGAATAGCGCAGGGTTCGCAAACCTTAGAAGGCCGCGACTAAAACATGAAATGTACTATCACTATCGTAAACCGGACGGTCAAATTCGAAATCTTGTGTTCGGAGAAATTACTACGTCAATTGAGAGAATTTCTATAAACGGTAACTTGATTTTTCAAATGGCACTACCAATTTTTCTTTTTTACGTTTTCATTTTTGAACTATGAATGTACAAAGTTATAATCGCGAGTATATTATTTCCAATTTCAATATTGAATTTAATTTAAACTTTTTAACTTTAAGTAGCAGTAATATTTTGCGTTTCGAATTTTGAAATTTGAATTTTCAAATTATAATTTAGAATTCATTAGCATTAATATTTTGAGTTTCAATTTTTTATTTCAAATTTCTATTTTCAATACGAAAGTTTTGAATTTTATGTGGATTTTTTTAATTTACATTTTGTATTTACACTTTGAATAACTTGAATACTTTGAATTTGGTATTTTGAACTTTGAATTTCTAAGCTATGCGTTTTTTCTTTTTCTTTTATAGTTTCTGCAGTAAAAAAAGTCAATACCGGGATCCCGGGATTCACTTGATTGAATACCGAAAACCGGTATTCACAATTTCTTCCGGTATTGTAAGCCCTAATTCAAATATATAGCATACTTATGTTTACACGTGACGTGACTAAAAGTAAATGGCTATGTACCTACTTCGATAACACTGATCATTAGAGGGCGGATTATATGCAAAATGCATATTTTGAACATTGATGCTGTAAAAATACCCTTCCGTATCTAGGTGAATCACATTAATGCGAGTTATATGACACCAATTTAATTTTGCATATATTTGCAGCAATGTTCATATTTTTGTAAAATGTGCATATTGCATAATTTGTGCATTTCTGAATAAATCTGACATTTTACTAAAAAAAATTTCTCTCATCTCCTCAAACGAGCGCAGTAAATGAAACTTTTTAAATAAATGATTAAAATCTAAGAAAGAAAGCTTTTAGAAATTCCTGTAGATGGTATAAGCTGCTGAAAATCATTGAAAAGAAGCATCACTGCTATAATGCGTAGCATGCGATCATATCGAGATTTACATGGAGCTGCCTTGCATTTCCTTACCGAGATTTCTCAGTCGCGTCCCTACATTCACTCGATCGAACGGAGATTTTCAACTATATATTTTATCTGATAGGCGACAAGGATTTAATTTAAACAATTTGGAAAAACACCTTATTGTAAATTGTTATAGGCAGAAAAGCGATGATCAGAATAATATGTTTAATTCTCCAACTGATCTTAAGATTATTTGTTGTTAATATTAAACAAATACATTATTATTATTTTAATTTCATTAAGAACCTTTTTCACATAATAACAATTTTTGTTTAATACAGGTTGTTTATTATTTCTTGGTACGCATATTTTGCATATAATGTTGCATATTTTAACAAACTGACTGCATATCTTTTTGTATATGTCACTTTTTATGTGCATATTAATCGGCCCATCAGCTATAGATCATTTGGAAGATTTAAAAAATGTCTATATTACGCAATATATCATTATAAATTCTAAGTAGTAAATTAGCGAGAAACCTTCCAAAAATTGGATACATTTCCACAACGTACACATAAAATTTAAAATATAATTAATACGGTAGAGTAAATCGAAAAATATTTATGAGTATTTTTGTAGACGTAATAAATTTCTACATAAGGAGATAAAGGTAATAAAAATCGGATAAATAGTTTTAGAAATATTGATATTTTAACTTTAGGGGAAGACGCTATAGCGGGAAATGGCGCAAGTGTAGACCGGAAAACTTTTATTGTATTCATTTACATACTTTCTTATGACAAAAAAATAACTAAGTAATCACTTTTGCTCCAATTAATTCCACCAACTCCACTCTGTTTGTCTTCCGCATTTTGACTGTATTATACTTCAAAACCATTAATTATGTAATGACGTAATGTGTCATTCATAAATAATACACAAAATAACGATCGTTTTTGACACGAAAAAATACGTTGGAAAGACCTTAGTGCTACGAACTACTACTATAGATCTCCTCTCTAGGTGAAAGCTTGCGATTAATCAAAATATTTTTACAGTTACTGATGCTTTAGTCGTTGTGACGGTTAATTGAGCTGAAATGAGAAGAGAATTAAAAAAAATATATTTACCAAAAATTCAGAACACTAAATTTTGTGAAAATAAGTGAAGGGGAGTGTGGGCTGATTACTTCAACAATGTATTTTACATTGAGGGTTACCTTCACACCTTGCGTGAACATAAAATTCTGGAGGAGTGGGCATTAACTCTTGTGAAGGCGTAAACAGAACGAGTAGTGGCGTGTGAAACCTCACATCAGTGCATGCTCACTACTGTCAATTTGATTGAAGTGGGTACGTTGGGAGCCTCACGGGTAAAAGTAGTAATGTTTGGCCTTTGTACGATAGTTGTCAATTATTCAATTGTTGTAAGTATTAACTTAAAATTGTATAATTGACTAAACTTGAAATATCATAGTACAAATTGATCATCCACAAAACATAAACTTAGATAGCAAATAAATAACTAACAGAGCAAATTGAATACATGAAATTGTTAAACATTACCTGTTAGAACTATACTTTTACACACTCACACAGTCTTAATCTTGACTAAAAAACTTCCCTCTTCTTTAAAATTATTTTTACAATCAGCTATAAAAAACTTCTCATTAACATGGTTAGCAAGAAGACAATCTAACCCCCTGTTCCCCTTATAATTCTGCCCACTTCGTAATATTTATGTTCCCTGTCGCCATAACGTTATAATATCGGTAAAAAAAAACTGGCAATACAAACAAATTGGGCCATAGAAAATGATGCAGATGAAATTTGACAAAAATGGTAATTCAAAGAAAACCATAAACATGTAAACATCCTAATTGGTTGCAAATCTGTTTCAATTCGTGAAGGGTTGGGATTAGAAAAATATTATTCGATGTTTCCAAATTAAGTATTGTCTCCGTAATGTTGATAAATGTCTGCACAGATCTCTAGTAATGGAGCACTAAACGGTACCATTTTTCCGTTTATTATAAGTTGGCCGACTATCTTGTATGTTAAATATTTACGTGATTCTACCCGAATGTTTATCGGTACAAATCTCTACTAATGAAGCACAGAAGTACGGTATCTTTTTGTTCCGTTTATGCTAGTGGTGGCAATTTTTTTCGAATATTCGAATATTCGAATGTATAATCGAGAATTATTCGAATACTTAACAATACCACTATTCGAATTAGAATAAAAACGAATGAAACGAATAAAACGAATGAAACGAATAAAACGAATAAAACGAATGAAACGAATAAAACGAATAAAACGAATGAAACGAATAAAACGTATAAAACGAATAATGGCCAGAACAAAGAAAATTGTTAAATTAAGAAAAAAGAGAACTCCGTTGGTTTATTATTGAGAGATGACAGACGGCAGGTAGGCCTACTACCTACTTTTCATTTCATGGAATTATTTCTCATTTACAAATTTCTTTCGACCGACAATATTTTATGAATACCTAGTAGATAAAACGTTGTACTTAGGTACAATATTCGTATTGTAAATAGCTATTTCAGCATTTCTTTTCTGTCAGCTTAAAGTCATTCACTATTCAATAACACCCTTTTATAAGTCGTAATGAACTGTAATTTATTTTTTGTTAGTGTAAAAGGTTTTCGGTAAATCAGTGAACACGTTTCTCTAAACATTACCTACAATAATCCTCAACCACGCAGGGTGATTTTAACTGGAATTATTTTCATGGTATTGTGAAGCTTGGACTTTGTTTATTTAAGTTTATGCTTTTTACCCGCCTTTGATGATAATTTATTCCTTTAAAGGATTATCTAAGCATTTAAATATAAATTTTTAATTTAGTTCAAATTATTTCTCAGCCTAAACGACTACATTATTGTGATTTATGAGTAAAGTGTGGAAATATTTCGTGAAGAATACGAGTGATGATGCGGTAGTTACTTGCAAAATTTGCAATAAGTGTCTTAAATTTAATGGAGCAACAACAAGTAATTTACTATTCAAATGTTTATGCTTAAATGAAACTTCCATTGTTCCATTGGAAAATGCTCTACTAGGTAGGTAGTATAATAAAACTAGTCCAACGAATAAAAGGAGTAAAACGATAAAACGAATAAAACGAATACAACGAATAAAACGAATAAAACGAATTCAACGAATACAACGAATAAAACGAATACAACGAATAAAACGAATAAAACGAATACAACGAATAAAACGAATACAACGAATAAAACGAATTTTTTTCTGACTATTATTCGAATTCGAATAATTCTATATTCGAATATATTTTTAACGAATATTCGAATACGAAAAAAATTAAATTTGCCACCACTAGTTTATGCTTTCAAATGGTGTGCCAGAGGTGAAGCTGGTACACAGGCCCGGATTAAAAAGGTTGAGAGGCCCAGGGCTCTTTACGTGAAAGGGGTCCTTTTTAAACTCATCGAAATTATTTTGCAAGATAAACATTAAAATAAAATCATACAAATACAAAGTAAGTAAATAAATGTACCGGGTGGGCCAAATTGCATACTTACTTATGGAAACATCCTTTATCTTAAGAGTTCAAGAGATCGAAAAAATAGATCTCTTAAGGATGTTTCCATAAGAAAGTGTCCAATTTGGCCCACCCGGTACAAGTAAATAATTAGATAAATATTTTAAATAAACCAATTACATTAATTTATTCCTTTTTACTAAACATTTTTTTAATGGGGGCCCTCTATCTTGTGGGGCCCGTAACCCCTTCTAGCCCCCCTCGTTAATCTGGCCCTGCTGGTACACCATTTCCTTTACCAAACATTTATGTAAAAATTGATGGTGTCATGTTTTCGTTGTAAGAAAAAACCGGCACAAACACTTTTTGTAATAAAACTATCATTTGTGCTGCCAACTTTACCGAACTTTTACAATAAAGTTTTGAATAGATTAATCTACGGCCTGAATAAGACTTTTATTCTTAAAGTAGGTAATGCCATTTTGTACGGCTTTGGATTAATGTTTTTTTTTAATTTTTTAGAATTTTAATATTCATTTGCATGTTTTAAATTGGTATACGGCGGAACTGTATTCAAAAACAAATTTTCTCTGTTGACAGTTTTGTCTCGTAGTAAAAGGTCAAACACTTGTTTGTTCAACTAGATGTATCCTGGTATATTACATTTAACCCAAATCAAAAACTCAAGTTGTTATTTCCTCAGTCATCAAATGTGAATGTGTTTTCAATTTAAACAATTGAAATTAATATCGTCTCTCATCATCGATCGTACAATTTCTTTAATGAATTGCTTCATCATCGGCGTTACACAAGCAGCAGCGCCAGCCCCGTTTTAGGATTTACATTCTAGACAGTTACATAAATGGAAATCGTGCAATAAAATAGCAAAACAACAAATAAGAAGATATAAATAGAATTTAAATCGTATTTGCGCAATCGATCTGTACCAGCAACTTATAGTCAATAAATCACCTTATCTGTATGTTAATTTAAGAACGAAGCATGATTGGAATGTGAAATTTTTATTAAAATAGTGCTCATTTTGTTCAGTTCATTGCACAGCAAGTAATAATATTGTAGATTTTACCTTACCCTTGAACGGAGACTACTTTTTCCCAATAATTGAGGTAATTCAAGTTCAAGTGTTTTTATTCGCTTGCTGACCTAGGAAAAAGTTCAATTACGTAATGATCATTTTTCATTAATTGTAACCAATATGGCACCGACTCAAGTAATTAAGATAACCTGATAACATAACTATTCCATTTAGATTATCTAATCTTATTAAATTATGGGTAGATGCACAAATATTTATTTCATTTCATTTGTAAATTATTGTATACCTGTCCGAAATACAAGGAGCAATGCACGTTTCGATTCTTTGTATGAAAATGGCCGGTAGTTATTGAAATATATGTACATAGAAAACCACAGTTTGCTGAAATCTTCATGCCTGATGAATTTGATATGAATCATTTGTTCGCAGTATGAACAGAATTCTTTATTGTGACGCACATTATTACAAAACTGTTGATTAAAATCAATGTAAAATTATAGCATTTCCATACACAATTGGAGTTTTTCTTCGTGCTTTGAAACAGAATTTTGCATCGTGCAAGGTCGATAAAGAAAGTCTAAACATATGGCCAGTGGTTTAGCGGCACATTATTTATTAAAATTTGTTCCAACGGCCAAATTAGAACAATGAAATACTCATGAGTGACAATCGTCATTTATGAGAGTAACATTGACCCTTGTTATAATTTTAGAAGGCCCTATCAGACGTGATAGTAATTTGCAACAGTCCTATCATAAAAGGATATTAAAAAGCTGACCTTACCAACTAAGTATCCTATCTATATCAGATTTTTTCTCGATGAAATTGTCATTTATATAATAGACGCGATTAAAAATAAAATATAGGAAAAATTTGTTTATGCCTATCCCTGTTGCTACCAACATTGACTTTCACAATGTATCATTGACTTAATTTTCATTATTTTGTTGTACCTAAATGGACGCTTTATCTCAAATTATGTATTGACGCAATACGAATTCAATTTTAAAAGGTGTAGGCCAGTTTATGTAGTTAGTAAATGGGAGAAGCTATTCTCATTTCCTTATGCAAATGTACCTATATTGATCGTGTGCTCGTTCTCCATTATTTTCGCATGTCGTAATTAAAATTTAAATTACTTTAAATCTCACATTTTCAGTCAAACTACAGCATGTGAGTGTTAATTGGAAAAACTTCAAATGTGACCATGAAACGACCATAAATTCTTGCATATCTTAAATTTGGTTTATTATTTGGTATTCATAAGGAATTATTTGTATGGTAGTAGTTTTCTTAAAAATGAAAGGTACATATAAGACGCTCGTCGTCGTGCTATTTTCTAATCTACGCATTCAGAAATTTGAATTTGACATGCAACGACTTCCTTATCATCATAAATCTAAGCCCTTCCTTAATTTATTTATGAGATCCTATAGGTGACTATTTTTTAGTACCTATTTGCTTAATAACTAAAGACCATGAATTACTCGAAATTCTTAACCATTTCGAATGTTTATTTTCATGATATTTAATTACAATACCTTGAGCTTTGATTACAACAAGACCAGTCGAATTAGAAAAAGAAGAAGAAAAGAGGAAAAACTAAAACAAATGCTTACTGATCAATTGTAAGAATCAGAAAAATAATATGATACTGTACAAAATGATATCGAATGATTTTACCTTAGAATATAAAATAATCTAAGGATTTTACACAGAAGAGTGCTATGAGTAAAATCCTTTCACTGCGAAAATGGACAGCATTTTTCACATATTACAGAAAGTGGTCTTTATTAATATGTAAGAGAAGAGAAAGTAATGTTTGATGCCCACGTTTATAGTAGTTAAATTGGGAGACAATAAAAGCGTTCCATTGGCTCTCTGGATAGGCCTTGAAACGGGCCAGGTTATAAAAAAAAATGCAACCAACCATCAAGAAAGAAGAGTGGTGATGTAGAGGTAAAAAATTTGACAAAAGGCCACTGTGTCCTAATGCAGTTACGGATCACGCTGTCTCCTGCGAATGCTAATTCATCTGCAATATCTTACTCCTTTCGTTGTTTTTCCCACAATTCCTCGTGATTGCGCAAAGTGAGTGCCATAGATAAACACGTGTGAGTGTCATAGATAAACCCCCATCTTTTGGTGACGCGGGACGCCGAGGAACGCTGTTCTAATTGGAGGAGTATTACATACCACCACTTTTTTAATTTGCAAACGTGGACCTATCTCGTATTTTCCCCCTCGTGAAAAAATTTTATTGATTGGCACGTGTACAGAAACGAAAATGCAAATGGAATTTTTATTTTTCAGTTTAGTTAAAGGCTGTACACTGACTGGTAACACCAAATTATCTTTGGCCCTTCGCAACAAAGAACACACCATCGCACACAGTATTGCCAGAATGCCAGATCGTGTGAATGAATTATAGTCATATCTAATATCAAGCATTGCTTACTAATTTTAATTGGCAAACAACTTTGGCAACCGTGGTTGAGGCGAATATATATCAGTATTAGGATTGATCAAAATTAGGAAAAATAACAATCTAACCGAACCCTTGCGCTAAATCTGCGAAAAATAGCTAAATATAGCTAGAATTGAGAATTTGGAATGTTGGGTCCACCTTTTTGGAAAAACTATGTTGGGGGGGGTTACGCATCGCCCTGCACCGCAAGCGTGAAACAATACTGACCCATGCCCCTACTATATATGTTCCAATTCGACCACTGAAAATAGTAGTCTATTAATTACATTCCGTGTTAATTAATTTGATCATCATTCGAACTAGCTTTAATTGCACATTTATTTAATAAACGTGCTTAAACATTAATTGGGTTCTCATAATGATAATTACACTTATATTAGTAAATTATGTTAATTTAATTAAATTGATCTACATATGAATCGGATATATTTCAATAAGACGTCTAAAGTATATGTAGAATCATGGAATTTGACTGTGTATAACATAACTAGGTATATAATTATATACATTTTTAAGAAATTAGGCCTATTAAAGCACGATCGTTAATTGTTTCTAAACTGTATTCCAAAGCCAGTTGAATTGATGTAAGTACATATAATTTTCAGACATAAGTGGAAAGTTCGTAACACATATTTTCTGCACCTTGTGATAAGATATGATATTTTGTCGAATTAAAATCGATAATGTCTCTCTCATATGTCGGAGTTGGAAGAGTGTAAACCTAGGCTTGTGTCTAACATGCTAGTTTCATATCGTAATATGTTCTAATGAATATTTATGAATTCCTGAATCAATCATAACTGAATCCTCACGCTAAAGTTCAAATATAATTAAGCACAAGTTCGAAACTGAACTCCCCTTTACTATTGCAGTTAACATTGCAGCTTCCAGCTCATCGATCAATAATTTTAGTAGAATTTAATACATTACACTGATCTATGGTTGAAATCTTAATTTGTTGGTGCATATGCTTATACATTAGAACGTGAATTCAAGGGGAAGTCTCTGAACTATGCCCAATCCTCTCAGGAGTACCCCAGGAAAATGTCTTTATAACTATTTCTTTCTTTCTTATGTGACATGGTTAATTAACCCAAACAAATATTGTATAATACTTGTACAAGTTTAAAGCGCAAAAAGAAGGTCGGTACCCTACTCACCAACTGCAACACTTTCAGCCTTTCACATAAAAGTTAGATTCTATCTTTTTGTTATTAATTCATAGCGTACGTGGATAACAAGTTGAATCTAATACTAAAGAGTGAGTGATAACATAGGAATTCTCATACGGAAGGAATGGAAGGCGATGTTTCGACTGAATGTCATCTTGCATCTTCAAGTCTTGTTCTGCTGCTAATAATTCGATGTGAACTAGAGTCTTTGTATCGTTCTTCTTCAGATTGACGGCTATGTGGTCAGTTTGTGAGCCGCAGATTTCAATTTCATGTTTTTCCCTTTCTCTTTCCGTTTTCTCCGTGTTTTAAATCATCCTTCATATATGGGCATCCATTTTAGTTGATGTTTTTATTATGTCTACACTTATTCTGTCTAGCGGCTTTCCTGTCACTTTTCTTACGCGTACGTTATAATCGGCAAGCTTATTGATTTATATGCCTGGGTTTAAATTTTTCTTCAGAATTCTTTTTTTACTAATATTGTATTATTTATAGCATAGTATACTCTATTTACTCTCTGCGCTTTATTTGCAATTTCTGAATCTATCTTGACATGAAGAAGGTAAGAGCGCTAAACTATGACGTCGTTGGATCTGGTTCCCGTCTTCGTCAGAAAATCTTTCACAACTTTTTCTCATCGATGTAGCCTCCAAAAATGAGTACCTATCTAAGGCTAAGGAGCGCAGTGCTAGCAACACCGCCTCCCTGGGTATATTTCAGGTATTTATTATCTTGACATCATTAGTATTATGGCGCCGAAGCTATTCTTTACAGTTGTTCTCCATTGCATGTTATTCTATTGTTTCTTCCTGTCTTTTTTCCATTTATTTTTTTTTTCATTTATTATTGTTTCTTCTTGACTCATCTCTATATGTTCTATCCAGGCTGGTTACTTTAATAGTAATAAGTACAGGTGTGAGTCCTTTTTTGGATTTAATTAGAACTTTTCATTACAAACATAAGATTTGGTACGATTATGTCTATTAAATTAAGTTGAAATTATAAAAAAATGTTAATATTGCCAGCGATCAGTAGATGCTCTATCAGGGACGCGCCAAGTATTTTCGGCGCCGTCGTGCGAAATAAGGATAGGCGCCTTATACACATAATTCGCCTTCGCGAATTATCCCGCCCTGGCCGGAACACGCCAAACAATTTTTCATCGCACCCCGCGCCGAACGCACTCGGATTTTTTTTAGTTTTATGTTAATTTCTTGATAAGTTTCAAAAAATGGTTTTAATATTTTTAAATTTAAATTCAACGACCGTAGGCGCCTTTAAGGCCTTGGCGCACACGACCTTCCCCATATGGACGGCGCGTCCCTGTGCTCTACTCTGTTTAACCATATTTTTTCTTGGGGATCTTAATTGTTTGCAATGGACGACATTTAGTTGCTTAAACATTATCAAGATGAAAGATCAAAGCCTTCGAATTGTCAAGCTTTAACTTTAAATTCTTGAGGCCAAAAAATAAAGAAGTATAAGAACAAAAATAGGAAAATAGCACATCAACATGTTTTTAAAACAACAGGAAAATTTTGTAATATAAAAATTACATCCATTTTGATACATTCTTGATTGAATTCTGAGAGGCAACTGCCGGTTTGATCATCAGTTTGCGATATAGTTTCAGCTGTTCTTCTAACGAAGAATCTCAAATAGAATTCATTTTTTTTACTATTTGCGAATGATTTGAAAGTATTTTTAAAATTTGAATCACCAAAATGTACTGGACACTCAGTTTCAGCTTGCATGTAGACGAAGACAATATTGTTAACAAAGCTTTTAAGTCAATATTAACACGTTAAAACTTTTGTACTACTCTTTAGTTCGAACTCACCCCGAGTATTGCTCTCCCGTGTACAATCCTACGAGGTGTGTTGAATGAATTTACATGTGTCTCCTAGAAATACGAGACGTACTATTCTCTTCCATGTTCCTATTCACAGAACAAATTATGGGCAATTCTCTCCTATTTCTAGGTTGTGCAGTTATGCTAATACTTTTATTGTAGCAGTCTTAGTTTTTTTGGTAATTCTACTATTTAAATTATCACTTAGACATCTCCTGAGTTAATCCAAATGTAAGTTATGGAGACTAAAGTCATTGTTCTTTGTTATGAATATTTTTTGGTTGCTGAATTGTGTGTTTGTTATGGTGCTATTTGGGTTTCCCCTTTATTGGATAATAAATTTAAAAAAACAAATTATAATATGTAATAATAAATAATTATTATAATTACAATTTATGGAGATTCTCAAAGTAAGTTTAGAGATAATTAATTCTAGAAAACCTTTGAAAACGAAAATTCTGTCAAAAGCTCCCTCTTTAGGCACAGAAATTACCTAAAGGTGGTTCTGCACAGACTGCAAAAAGTATTAGCTGTGTAGAATAATTCCCCGCAGTATAGTTCAAAACCAGAGGAGTGGGTTCAGACGAATGGACAAAATTTTATATAAGGATGATATATACAGTGCGGTCCAAAGGTATGGAATAAATTCATTTTTAGCGTTATTATGTAATTTTGGGAAAAAACCTGAAACACGTCGATTTCTATTTATAATTTACCATTTTCTCGTATGAAAGTCTTACCACCCTCTTGCACCCCCTCGGAGGTATGAGCAACCCTTAAAAAAATTTAAATACGAACGGGTGGCTTGTGGCACCTTGTTTGAAAGGGATTTTAACTCTCTATTCAGAAATATAAAAATTTTTAAATTTGGTACACTCGTAACTCAGAAATTGAATTTTGAAAAAGAAGTAGTTCATAAATCATAAACCTCCGTTTGAGTTCTTGTTCTATTACCACATCCAATCATAATTAAAATGTCTATTCTCTGTGTTTCTGTTAACTGAGCCATGATTTATTTACTGAAATGCATACACAAACAAAATTTGGCAATACACAAGCGTCTGTCAAAAATAACTACAAATATGAAGTAGTCTACTATGTAGTTAGATTTTTTGTTATTTTTTGTTAAACGCTTTTTTCCTCAACAGAATCAGAACAAATAAGAAAATACCTGATTAGTATTTCAAATTAAACGGATAATTTTATGATCGCCTTTAGTTTTTTTTCAAGAAATGACTGGTGGTTACTTTGAACACTTAATCTAAAAATACACTATTTCTTTTTCAAAATTCAATTTCTGAGTTACGAGCGTACCAAATTTAAAAATTTTTATATTGCTGAATAGAGATTTAAAATCCCTTTCAAACAAGGTGCCACAAGCCACCCGTTCGTATTTAAATTTTTTAAGGGTTGCTCATACCTCCGAGGGGGTGCAAGAGGATGGTAAGACTTTCATACGAGAAAATGGTAAATTATAAATAGAAATCGACGTGTTTCAGGTTTTTTCCCAAAAGTACATAATAACGCTAAAAATGAATTTATTCCATACCTTTGGACCGCACTGTATAAAACAAATATACAGTTTTTTCCAAATAATAAACAGTATGCCGTTATTCTATTGTTCTATTATCTTGTCCGTGTACCTACGTTCGGATGTTCACTGGATTCAATACCCCGTTATTTGGTCTGGTCACTTGGTCACTTAGTCAATTCGAAAAATCAATTCCCGGGTTCGGCGCCATAAAGATTTTTATTTCTTTATAAAAACTCTCGGACATACCTTACTCGGAGGGATCTCGTCGTGAGCAACAATTACAACCTAATTTTCACGTAAAACCTTTCTTTAATCAACTAAAACCTTTTTTTATTTTACAAAACGTCAAATCCTCAAAATTTCAATTTTTCTCCAAATCTCTTTTTTCAAAAAACAAAGACTAAAACACATAGTTTTTTCTAATTTCCGTCCCAAACAGAATACACTCCCCCTTGAACGGTGAACAACCTTTCAACAGTTTAGTCTAGTTTCAGGGAGTACATAAGCTGAATCGGTCTTTTCACCACTTTTCCGTTTGGAAGTCTCACCATACACTATCTCACCTTATTGTCACGACCATGTATTACCTCATCAATAATACAGATTTTCCACAAATGGCGGACTGATTTCTCATTTGGTTTACTGTATGAGGAATGTGATTCCCTTTCGTCTACGGACAACCATGTTGGGCCAGTCCACCAACGTTGATCGTTTTTCAGTTCAGTCGCAGACAAACCTCGCGTTAGTTTATCAGTAGGATTTTCGTCAGTTTTCACATGACACCACGATGTAGGTTCACTTAGCTGTTAGCTCGCATATTTCTTTTACTCGGTTTGCCACGAATGTCGTCCACCTCGACGACTCACCTCGATTCCAATGCCATGCTACCATTGAGCCAGTCCAATATGTCACATTGATCGATTCTAAACTTAAGGCACTGATCACGGTTTTCACTAGGCGAGCACAAACAAGCGCACCATCAATTCCAAACGTGGAATACTAAGTGGTTTCATAGGTTTTCACGTAAAACTTTTCTTTAATCTACAAAAACCTTTTTTTTATTTTACAAAACGTCAAATCCTCAAAATTTCATTTTTTTTCTTCAAATCTCTTTTTCCAAAAACGATAACTAAAACACTTTCTTTTTTTTCTAATATCCGTCCCAAACAAAATATTTTCTACACCCAAATTACGCGAATTTACATTTAAACACATCAATAAAGGGATATAGTGGCGGCACGCATTGAAAAGCGTTCGTTATTTTCGCATTGTGAGACCAATACGATATCTAAAATATTTTCAACAAAGAATTTAAGCTCATTTTCAAATTGAGTGATGACTTGCCCTGTACCAAGGGGTTGATTGTTGACTGCTCTTTTGCTTAAATTGGTGACAGCTCCATACCTACCGTTTTAAAAAAGTTTAAGGACATTACAATAATCTAGATACGTCTATAAAGTCCAAAAACACAACACTTTCTAAAATATGTTTCGCCGCTTATGTAATTATTAAAATGGGACACTTTTGAATCTCTCATTGAAATGAAAGAAATTTATTGCCTTTTGTGCGAAGTTCCATTTCCAGTTTCAACCGGTTTATATTAATGACCTAATTTCCTTTTACTGCTTGTGTAGATATTTACAAAATTTTATTATGGCTAAACTTTTTATTATGTTTATTAGAAAATTATTTATTTGGATTATGTAATTAAGATAAAATTAATCTATTTATCGGTAAATAAACATCAGAGGTTAGGGGCACGGTAAAATGTTAACATTTTTCGAATTATTTAGGGCGCGGTCATTGTTCTCTGCAAAATTATTTTTGGACACATTATTTATCATCGCCCCCAGTATAAAACAAGGAGGTATTAATTACAGAAGGTAATGCGCAATGAAAAATGAAATCGATCGTATAGCGTATAGCCGATAACTGTATTATTTACTAATTCAAGGTAACACTATTTTTGAGTTATTTACGGTAATTAGTGAAGAATTTTATACGAGAGTTGTTTCAATATCTGCCCACCTACCTACAACAAAGGCTTACCTACGTCATATTATGACGTCAAATTTATGATCTGCATCTTGTATTAAATTTAAACGTTTCAATTTACATGTAATTATAATTAGATTATTTAATAACAATCTTGAAATTCCATTTAACATTTTAACGCTATATTTCTTACCCAGCTAATAGTACGTTTGTAGGTCTTAAAAACCTTGTATTTCTTACGATAAAAATCTTTCGATAAATAGAAGTGACTGCAATTTTAAAGCTGTGCAAATAGGTTTTGCGAAAGTGGAGGTCAATTACAAAAATTAAGTACGCAGCTCGCTTTTATACTTCATTCATTATCAGCATCGCGTGTAAATTTTAGTTTACAGAACCTCAACGAAAGTAATATGTAAATAAACCTGGAATAACTACTAGAGCTCATGATTTTTTGCGAAAATGGAGGTCAATAAAAAAAATTAAGTCGCTTTTATACTTCATTCATTATCAGCATCGCATGTAAATTTTAGTTTACAGAACCTCAACCAAAGTAATACTTATTGTAAATAAACCTGGAATAACTAGTAAAGCTCATGATTTTACATGTACATTTGTCAATGTTATGGGTACACTCATTCCTAACGGACAGACTTTTATATGTTGTCACTGATGATGCACACTCTAAAAAGTATAGCATCGATATGGGAGTTGCTCAGGGCTCAGTACTTGGACCTCTTATATATTTACTCTATGTCGCAGACCTACCCAATTCCGTCCAAGCTGACAAACTGATATGCTATGCAGATGACACCACAATTGTAGTTTCAGCTAACGACGTCAACAACCTAGTTAACCAGATTAGGGAGGCGCAAAACCAGTTCCAGTACTGGTGCAAAACTAACAATCTAGTTTTAAATAGTGATAAAACTGTTACCATGTACTTTGGAAACAGAAACCAGCGTCTCGCTCTTCCCCACAACTATGAAACAACCAAGTTCTTAGGAATTTTTATAGACGTTAAATTGACATGGCAAGCCCATATTGATCATGTGTGCAAAAAACTTAATGCAGCCTACTATGTCCTCCTCCATTTAAAATCGTCTCTAGACTCGGTGTCATTAATCGCGATTTATTATAGCTTAGCCTACCCTTACCTCTGTTACAATGTAACTATGTGGGGAGCAGTAGCGGAATGCAAAAGAGTATTTGTTTTACAAAAACGACTAATACGATTAATTTTTAATGTAAAGCCACTAACATCACATAGGGAATCATTTATAAACAATCGCTTACTTACGTTTCCTTGCATTTATATTTACAAACTATGTATCTTTGTACACACAAACTACAGCTACTTCCTACCCCTAAATCAAAACCACACCTACTTCACACGGAACGGTGACACCCTCACCGTACCACTTCATTGTTGTTCAAAATATGAAAAAAGTCCTTTCTACATCTGCATAATGACTTACAATGCACTCCCATCCGACATAAAAAAGACAAAATCTAATCATCAATTCAAGACAAGGCTCAAAAATTACCTCGTAACTAAGTGTTTTTACAACTACAATTTTATGAAATAAGTTAGTGTATGAATGTTAATGCCTACGGTTTTTGTTAACTTGATATACGTATATAATATGCAATACTTAATAATTTTCTTGACAATGTCTATGTCAACACTAATCCATGATGGTGTCAGTAATACACGAAGGGGGTAAATGGTAATAAATAAAATAAATACTCAAAACCTCCCCTTAGACAATGAAATTTAATGTGTAAAATGTCAGACTTGATGATAACAATGGGATGAATGGTTATGTTTTTATATAATAAGTCCACCGAGGTGAACTGAAACATTAGCCCCGATACTATGATCGGCAACACTAACGGTGATGAAGTAAAACAATTAAGTGGTAATCCCCTGCTACTCACTTTCACAGGGTGACTAACCTACATTAATCGGAAGGAAGATTTTTTTGAGAGGCCTTCAAAATTGTTACACATAATGGCCAAAAATTTTTAGTCTTCGTTAAAAATGTATTTATTTAATTAATCCGGGCCCTTTTGGCGCCGGTTTTTTGTTATTTTTATTTTAAGTAGTGTATTGTTATTTCAATTAATTTTTACCCCTTTGACACTCAAATTTCGTTGGATCATGTAACGTTAGTTTAATAATTTTTGAATCATATTTGCTTGAAAATTGAGACTAGTTTGGTCTCGAAACATGTCGCCCTTAAATTTAAATTGTTTATTTGTCAAACTTTACTTTTGTTTTTTCACCTTAGTTGAGGTTAATAACAAGGTGTTTTTCTCAAAAAAATCTTCCTTCCGATTAATGTAGGTTAGTCACCCTGTGAAAGTGAGTAGCAGGGGATTACCACTTAATTGTTTTACTTCATCACCGTTAGTGTTGCCGATCATAGTATCGGGGCTAATGTTTCAGTTCACCTCGGTGGACTTATTATATAAAAACATAACCATTCATCCCATTGTTATCATCAAGTCTGACATTTTACACATTAAATTTCATTGTCTAAGGGGAGGTTTTGAGTATTTATTTTATTTATTATGTCAACACTGTTGATCGCAGGCAATAAAATTATTATTATTATTATTTTCCGTGTGTTGCCACCAGTACGTCTACGCTTTCGATTGCTAGGAATGCTATGATCATTGAGCGCAGCGTTGGTTTTACGTGCTTATGGTGCGGTAGTTATATTACATTACTATTTGTGTATGCTTATCAGATTGTTAAATTTCTTGCACAATATTAATTTCTGTAAGGTAGCGTAGCAACTGTCTAAAACAACTCTGTCCCAGCCACTTGTGGAGTTCTCCGTCGATCTGATATTTTTCTCTAAATGGCTTCAGTACGCTGCATTCTTCCACTATGTGTCTTATTGTCAGTGTATTGCATCTACATTGAGGGCATATTGGGGCATGCTTGCCTAGTAGTAAGTGCGAGTGAGTTATCCTCGTGTGACCAATTGCTATTCGTGTCCATATAGTTTGCTGCTTTCTGGAGAGTGTCATTCCTGGTAGCGCACTCATATTTTCGACGACTCCTCGCAGCCTTTCCGCATTATCGCTCCGACCATCTCGCCATTTTTCCCGCATAATATTTCGAATGGTGCTCATCACGTCGTCCAGCGAGTACGTTCCAACCCTCTGGATGTAGCTTTCGTCTATTTCAACTGCACGTGGACTAATTTGCGTAGGGATGTGTAGCAGGGTTACAGCTATACCCTTCCTATCGAGCATTGTAATTTTTTGCATTATGGTTTTTATTATTTCATTTATTGTGAATGTGTCTTTTATCATTGCTGCTACTGTCTTTGATGTAAAACACACAATCCTCCCAGAGGAGGGGTTCCCCATGTCAATGCCTTCCATAATGCCGATAAGGTTTGCTGTTAGAATTGAACTTTCTTGGGGGAGCTGCCAAATAGAAGTGTGTTCGTGCGTCTGAACATGTGTTATGTATGCTCTGGTGAGTACGAATTCGATTTCGATGCCTTCGTTACTATTTCGTTGCTTGTATCTGTTCATTGCCGTGGCTATGTCTTCTTGTTCTTCTAATTCCAGTTCATCGACCTGTGGTTTATTTATTTCCCAGTTATATATTTCACTTTTGGTTTTATAGATTTTTACAATTAATTTCTCTACATATAACTGTTTATGAATTTTAATTATTGCTGGGATTGTCCTTGTTTGGTTCCTTTCGTATTTGTCGAGCATCTTCGGTTCTATCCGTATTGAGGGTAAGTTTACTAGTGGCTACTAGCTTTTCTATGTGGACCTTCCATGTTAGTTTTTTATCGAATAGTAAGCCTAGAAATTTATGTTCCTCCGCATTTGGTATTAGTTGGTTATTTAGTTTTAGTAGTGGTTCGTCATGGGGCTTCCTTAACCTACAGAAGTGCATGCAGACAGTCTTTTTGTGTGAGAATGCCAGTCCTCTCGCCTCTGCCTCGAGCACGACTCGATTGATATCATTCTGTATAGTACTCTGCATTACCTGCATGCTTGTGCCGCTTACCGCAATTGCTAGGTCATCTACATAGAGTAGGGATTTACTGTTTGGATGTATACCATCTGCTATGCCGTTAATTGCAATAGCAAATAGAGTGGTACTAAAAATTGAACCCTGCGGTATTCAATTTTTTTGCTCATATAGTTCGGAGTACGTGCTACCAACGCGTACCTGGAAGAAGCGATTTTCAAGAAAATTTTGAATAAGTTTGGGTAGTTTTCCTTTAATGCTCCACATTTCGAGGGTTTTTATTACATGATATCTCCATACTGTATCAAATGCCTTCTGTATATCAAAGAATACTGTTAGCGTATGTTGTGTTTTGGTGAAGGCTTCATTTATGATGTTATCTAGGTAAAGAAGGTGATCCACTGTGGAATGTCCTTTCCTAAAACCGGCTTGGTAAGTACTGATTTTCTTGTGCTTTTCTAGTACTATTATGAGCCTGTGGTTAACCATACTTTCGAATGTTTTGCTAAGACATGATGATAAGGAAATAGGTCTGTAGCTCTCCGGTGTTGTGAGGTCTTTATTTTCCTTTGGCAGTGGTATAATGATTGTCGATTTCCATTCATTCGGGTATACACCTGTATCCCATACGTGGTTGTACAGTTGCAGCAGTTCCTTTTTATTATTATTATTATTATGTCACACAGGGATGTATTGGGAAACTGAAAGTAATAAATACTGCACTACTTCCTCATATAGATATCGTTTAAAACGCATACCTCATTTACTTTATACGTATGTACTTTTATTATTTTCTTATGAAGGCGCGTTATGCAGGTTTCTTTTCCTATTTAGATAAAACCTGCAAAAGCGTATATCCACCCATACGTTTCAAATTGCTTTACATAATAAAACGTAATAACGTATTATCTATCAGGTGCGATGTATTAACTTTATCTCGATTTACACATACCTATTCACGTAATAGATGATATAATTGTGTATAACACTTCTGCGTAGTTTTTCTACTGAAATATCTCAATTCGGGACGAACTCATAAATGGTTAGTCAATAGAGTGACTAAGCAATTAGACGACTACCAAAAAAAGGCACACGTACCAAAAACGGTATAAAGTAAAAGCTTCTTTATGATAATAAAATTTGACCACCGGTCCTTATTTGTAGATTAAATCGGTTTTTTATTGGTTGTTGTTGTACTTAGCGTAAACTCCTCGCAGCAAAATAGACATCACATTTTACAATAATAACCTGTGCGTGTTTTGAATAATCCTTTTTACAATTCGTCTTCATTCGCAATCTCCTCGTAATAACGCAGTTATGTAACCTCGAAAATTACAATGTAGTAGGTTAAGGATCCTAAACCTTGCATAGGACATCGTTGCAGTAAAATTATAATTATGCCACCCAGGAGCATTGTTAGAGTAATGTCCAAATTATTGTATAATTTTGTAACTTACAAGCAGCGAAAGTGACAAGTTCCATTAATTATGTGGTGTTCATTCTTGGTTCAACATAAATATAAATTCAATATCAATCTGAAAATAACTAGAGGTCTCGTAGACCTAAAACAAGTTTCAAAATTCTTATAAATTCGAGGGCTCTATAATAATAATAATAATAATATTAATTTACGGATACTTCCTTTTGTACAAGTAGGTACGCAATCTAAACACACTGTATAGTTCAAATATGCTGTAAATGTGACAACAAAAATAATACAATACATATACTTACATAATTATTATTATAAGTACCTATACTAGACAAATAAGTCATAATTCATAAATATAAGTAGATACTACATGAATATACTAACACCTCTACAATTAATAATGGTCCATTGCCTGACCAATCAATGAGAGCTCAGAAGATTACCGGGCAGCTGTTCCACTCGTTTTAGACCACATTTCTTCAATTTTAGAATAGAACAGTTGAAAATATCTAAGTAACATATGTAGTTTCGTTTCCAAGCTGTAGCATTCTGTTGATAGGATTATGCAATCAGTAATTCGTGCTGTGAAACTCGGATCCAAAAAGAGTTTTGCTTCTACCTCTGATTACTTACTGTGTTGAAATTAATAGGTACGACTCAAAAGCACTGGACAATCAACTTGATTGTTCAATAGTTTAAATAAAAATCTTAAATCGTTAATCTTTCTTCCAGTTTTTATATTATAGGTATTATAATTTTCCCAGGATTCACCACACCTCCACACACAGCGTCTCACAAACTTTTTCTGTACTTTCTCCACAGTATCAATATGAATGCCATAATAGGGGGACCACACATGGGAACAATACTCGAGACCTGGTCTAACCAATGCGTAATATAATTTTTTCTACGACAACATCGAAAGATGTTCATATCAAGAGTGTAAATTGAATCATGAGACGCTACATTTTGTATCGAATTGCATTTTGCATCGGTTGCTAGGCAAGTTGCCAGACAACAAATGCAATATGAAATATTTCCTGTTCGATCTGATGTTTTTGATAACAAAAAATAGGGTGGCTTAGAGATTACAACGCCGAACGACAAATGTCATCAGTTTGTTACAGTTTGTGCTTTACAAATAATTTCGTAGTTATTTCAAAGAAATCAGATAATTAATATGGAAAGTGATAGTGATAGTGACTTGGAATTAACACCTCCAAGTATAACAGAAGCAGCAAATTTAACAACACTAAATTTATTGCCGGAAACATCGAAGAAAATATACAAACGGGCTTATAACCTATTTTTGGAGTGGAAAGGAGATCAAAACGCCAAATCGTTTTCCGAGAACGTCTTAATGGCGTATTTTGGCGACTTGGCAAAAATATTCAAAAGTTCCACATTATGGACACAATATTCAATGCTTCGAACGACTCTCAGTATTCATAATAATATAGATATTGCAAAATACTTAAAACTGAAAGCATTTCTTAAGCGACAGTCCGACGGCTACAGACCCAAGAAGTCGAAGATCTTTACATCAAATGATATCAATAAATTTATTAAAGAAGCCCCAGATGAGATCTACTTAGCGACAAAAGTAAGTTTTATATAGCCATATAAATTAATTTTGCTAAACCACGAATTATACACCGGACATTGCTTTCGTCGATCTTCAGCAACAATTTATTCTTATTGATGCTGCACGGTGGCTGGAAGTCAGCATTTCAAACATACCATCGACTTCAGGAATAGGAAATCGTGAAATGCCATCTACTTCGACAATGGAAAATTGTCAATATCAAGCAAATTTTAGTATCCAGCATTCCACAAGTTCTCCAAAAATGATTTTCAATAATTGCACATTTAACTTTAACAATAAATAAAATACGTAGGTAGGAAGTTATTTCATAGTTCTTCTTCTTAATTGATTGGACACTGTCCAGGCTCTGCTAATGAATAGGTAATTTCGTATTTTCATGGATTCAAAGCAATAAATAAAATATTTTCATATTTATATGTATCTATTTTTATAATTGTCGTTCTCGTAGAAAAAGTATAGTATGCAACGCGCACAAAATAGCAATTTTGCACTCGTTTCAATTGCAACACTCGCCTGTTCGGCTCGTGTTGCAAACTTTCAAACTCGTGCAAAATGTGCATCATTTTGTGCTTGTTGCATAATATACTATTTTAGAAGTATCAGATGAAAAGTCTTTCCCGTACCTATTGATGAAGCCCAACGTTCTGAATGCACACCCAACCATTCTATCAATATGATTAATAAACGTTAGCTTGCAATCCATTCGAACGCCCAAATCTTTAACGTCACTGACGCGATTAAGAGTGATATTGTTTATATCATATACTGCTACACTGGGATTATGTTTTCTCAGGAATGAGATCATTTGTTTACATTCAGCTCAAGTAAGTTATTCATGCACCATTTGTATAGTCTGTCCAAATCCTCTTCTATTTTCTTATGATCTTGCAATTCCTTAATGACTGAAAACAACTTTAGGTCATCAACGAACATTAAGTGTTCACAATGCAGTATTTCGCATCCTATGGCACCAACAAAAATCGAGAATAACAGCGGGCCGTAATGAGAGCCCTGTGGTACTCTCGAGGTTATATCAAATGTCCTGTTGGAAGGACAATAGATTAGTCACGATCGATCTATCCTTAAAGAACCCATGTTGGGCAGCCGGTACGTAATGTTTGCCATTCCAAGCTAATATTTTAAACACCATAGAATCCAGGAGTTTAGGAATAGCTGAGGGTTTTCAGATACCTCTGTAATTCTCCATGTTGACTCTATCACACGATTTAAAGATTGGAGTTAAGTAACTGGTTTTTCAAGTCTCAAGGAAGATTCCCGAGTTCATAGATAAACTAAATAACAGATGTGCTTACTCATGGAGAACACACAGATTTTCAAAAATGAGCTCGTTAAACCATCTGGACCCGGCCGTGGCGTACAGTTGTATTTTAATTTAGTTATCTCATCAAAGACTTCATCCAATGACACACACAGTGTATTTAATTCAACTGTCCCCATACGTTCTTGTCAAACTTGTACTTCCAGTCACTTTTTCTCGTTTGTGCTTTAGTTTAATAATTATATCGAGCTCTTTTATTTTTCAAGAAAATGTGATATTGTCGTTATTTATGTGTGGATGTGGATTTCAAAAAGAAAATTATCTACTTTTTTGTGAAATGTGTAGTAACAAAATGGCGTCGACGTAAAGCTTTATTACGTAAAATTTTAAATATCTAAATTACTTCATGTTTCGTTATTTTTATCAGTTTGATCAACCTACGAGACATGGTGGTTTAAATATTTGTTAGAGTTGTTGTTCATCTACTGTGCAATTCTTTCTGAGATCTGCTTTGTATTTCTCACCATATTTTCTGCATACTGCGCTTAGAATTTGTTGTAGACATTCAGATTTGACTAGTGACTCACTTCCAATAAAGCAATCCCTCTGTTCTCACATTCCAGGTGTTCCATAATCGAAACTATCAATACAGGTAACGTAAATTTTAATTGCCAATGAAGAACGATATCGTGAAATTTTTTTGCAGGATACAGTTTGTTGAATTGAAACTGGGAAGAACTGCGTTTGAATAGGACAGTGCGAAATCACGGAGTCATCATCGATTTGTTAAGGTGTCGTTTTTCTAGTTGTACGACTTGACGCCATTAGATTTTTCCTTTGGAAAAGTCCAAGATCTAAGCTATCAAATCACAAACAATTTCTGAACTGATAACAAACATTCGACGCATGACTGCTATAATTTAGCCAACTGATTGAAAATTTTTGGAAAATGTTATTAGAAAGGTCAAGGAACTCCAGTACAGTTCAACATTATGTACTGAAATCCAGTACTAGGGCCTATATTATTCTGTGTTCAATTATGCATTTGATGATGATTATAGCATTGCTGTTGAAACGCGATGGTTTTTGGTGTTTGCTGTGCTGTATGTGTTCTTCCTGATCAAGTGTAACAAGCAATTACCGCTATTAATTACGATTTATTCAATTTTCCGCGTTGCTCAACTTGACATTTTCTTCAACTAATTTCAACTAAATCTTTTACGAAATTGTTTATAGGAAAAACGGATCGGATAACATAAAATAAACTGTTACTGAATACCCTTATCCAAACTTGAGTTGAGCTGTCACAATTTAATTAGCTACGGTAGTAAGCATAAGCATGTAACGTACACAAACTGTTACAAATACGAACATATAAGCAAAACATAATTACAGTTAGCGGAAATGCACGTTTTGGGTTAGGTGAAATGATTAATTCCGTAATCAAAGCTCACCCTCATTTTATCCCGATCGATATTTGCTAAAAATGTTCATCTCATGAACTACTATTATTATTAATAGGAGCAAACATATACCATTCCTCTCCAAATAACGATTTTGCATATTAACTGCTGTTTGTTTAGTTGAAAAAATACAAATATTCTCATTTCAGCTGCATTTTCGGCAGTAATCCGCTGATGTGTTACATACATCAGTGTGTCTAGTTAAGTTGGTAACATATGAGAAACTTTTTTATTATTAATTTTACGAAAAAAAGTTATTCTTTATAAAAAGCTCTGCATGTTCTAAAATCTAAAATACAATCATCAGATATTACATTTTTTCAGTCGCGTAGGCGGTTTGTCAAAAAATATGAATTTTGCTCAAGAGTAAAGTACCTTTATTTTTGACAATATCGAAAATTGTTATTAAAAAAAGTTAATCAGAACTAAAAACTACGTTCAAATATGCAATTACATCCTGCTAGTAAAAAAATGTTTTTTTACAACTTTTTCACCGGTAGGTAATTTGAGAAAAAGTTGTAAAAAAACATTTTTACTAGCAGGATGTAATTGCATATTTGAACGTAGTTTTTAGTTCTGATTAACTTTTTTTAATAACAATTTTCGATATTGTCAAAAATAAAGGTACTTTACTCTTGAGCAAAATTCATATTTTTTGACAAACCGCGTACACGACTGAAAAAATTTAATATCTGATGATTGTATTTTAGATTTTAGAACATGCAGAGCTTTTTATAAAGAATAACTTTTTTTCGTAAAATTAATAATAAAAAAGTTTCCCATATGTTGCTAACTTAACTAGACACACTGTATAACCAATCTCGTAGCTGCTTGTTATGTCACTCTGACGTATAAACTGCTATTAAATCTGTCATAATAATGCCATTTCATAATTGGAAAAAGCACGTTCGCGCTTGTTTAAGAGTTATTGTTTTTTGGATTTTTGCCATCGAATGTTTTGCCATGTATTAATAAGCTAGACTCAGTTTAGGATTATGACAATTTGACGTCAAAAAGAATGAATGACACACAGAGCAGAACATTTGTCAAGATCTGTATACCTTTTAAGTACCTATGTATTTACAAAAACTAAAAAAACTGCTTTATTGCTTTTTGCATACGTTCAAAACAATTCTCGAAGTATTTTTTCCACTGAAGTTGATATTTCCAAAACATGGTTTTCAAATGCTTCAACAACTTTTTGAGGTGATGTAAATGGTATTTATTGTATCATACTGTAAATCGCTATCCACGTATTTTTATTCGGCATGCGGAAACAAAAAAAAGCCAATAGGCATTAAATCTGGTAAATATAAGCAATGAGGCGTTAATTCGATGTTTGTCTTCTTCACAAATAATAATCAATTGTTTGACGTGCTATGTGGGAACTGACATTGTCATGATGGCGCTTCTTGGTTGCTAATTTCATCGTTTACTTCTGGCAAACAAATTATTGTATACCATTCAGTGTTAACTCTTCTTTGGTATCTACTCTAAAAGATTGGTTGCGACATGTTCAGTAACAATGCTGTAGACCGATTTTGCCTTACACTAATTGGTAAGAGCCTTTTTTGAGCTTCAGTCAAATTACGTGGAAGGTGGAACAGATCTTTCTGATCGCTAATCATTGATGTAAATGTATTACACTTTGTGATGTGCCAAGGGGTGCTTTTATCTCTCGGTACGCCACATACCAATCTTCTACAATCATATTGCATGCAGCATCTATGTTTTTTTGAGTCACAACCGGTTTTGGTCGACCTAACGGACGCACGATCACAACGATATTCTGCAAACCATTTATAAACGAAGTGATTCTATGCATTGTTATTGAGTCGTAAAAATCATCCAACGAAAACTTTCACGAGTCATTTCTCCACAAAATTACTTTCTTCAAACGCTCACTGTCAACAAACTGCGCTTTGCCAATTTCTAAACCCTCGCCGATTTAACAATAAAATTCTAAATTTTACGAATACAGGGATGATACATTTCATTAGCGCCATCTAGTTTGTAACCCTCATACCCGGCAGATTTTCCGTTCATTAATTGGAGGGCACCTATGCCCGATATTCGATAAATCTTACCAGAATCAATCGCCAATTGGGATAACCAAACTAAAGCTTAGGCAAAATACGAACTCTCGACCTCCCCTTGGAAATATCCAAAATATATTTTCAAGGGGAGGTTGAGAGTTCGTATTTTGCCTAATCTGTTTAACCCCTTTGTGAGCAATGGACCACACCACTGCAAACTAAAGCTACCGGTGATCGTCAAACACGTTTATTCGTTCAAATATACCGTTAAAAGTTTTTATTATAGTAAACAAATCATATATCCGTGATAACTTTAGGTACTTATATGTTTTTTAATATGTAAATATGAATTAATACTAACAATATTAGGAATACCACATATTAACATTATTATTTATTTTTAACCGAGTCCAAGTTCTTGTCCAACTCCGAGCCGAAAACTTTATGTGTAAAAATCTAATAATTAATAATGAAATATTTGTGGGGAGTATATTTTTCAAAACCTTAGCATAGATGCATAGGTACCTAATTGTAAACTAAAGGTTCAAATACTGTGATTGTTTCGTATCTCTCCAAGCCAATTTGTCGAAATGTATTTCGAATTAATTTGTTAATCTACAGCTACACTATATTGCGAGCTTTAATCAAAACTCTTTATTTTTTCAGGGGGAAATATTTTGCTTTAATAGCATTAATTTAATGCTCGGTTTAGCTTCTTCATGCTTTCATCCACTTGGATAATTCTTGATTTCTAACGTCATAATTGGGATTTTCACAAATTGAATTGCTTATATTTATTTTTCGTAATGTATCATTTATTAAATTAACATTTAAAAATCAAAAAGCAGTATTTCCAAAAGTGTGCATGTTGAAATTATTAATAACAATCTTTATTACCTTTAGACCTTATTTTCTACAGCATTTCATTGAAATATATAAATAAATCACATTGTATAATAATGATTAAAATAAATAGCAATCTAGGTTCGAATTTATTTAGAATTGAAGACAATTAGATCATGTGTAGTACTAATAGTCAAATACATGTTAATTGGATGTTGACTGCAATCACTTCCAAGTGTTGACATTGTGATGGATTTGGGGGGAGGGGTGGGTCTGCATCCAAGACAAAAGTCTAACAATTTAGTCATTCGCATTGGATTTACATGTAATTTTTATTTTTTTTTAAGATTGTTGGACACAACCAACTGTGGACACAACTAATATTGAAAATTGAACTTGTAAAGATTCCTTGACGAATTCCCCATTTCATATCAGCGATTATTATAGCACAGCCTGTGCGTTGTATTAGGGATTCAACTGATTTTTGACTAAACGCTTTATACCACTTTAGACCAGGGCCTACTGTCATTTTTTACATCTTCTTTTAGTAATGCCGAATGCGTTATCAACTGCGATATTTTATACGTTTAAATTTATTAAAAGTCAATTGTTTACTTTCCATTTTAAAATAATAACTTCCAAGTACAACCCTCATATTAGTGTAGTGAGTGTCAAAAACTCCTGCTTTAGATACAGGGTGTCTGTAAACCTCCTACCATAAATTTACCAGCCGATTCCTGACGCAAAAATAAGCCGAAAATGTCAGTACAACTTTTGTCGTAAACCGCTTCCTGAGGAAGATACACGTCTTTGAAAATGGTGTTGAAAAAACGGAAAACAATTGCATTTTTAAAACGGCTTGAGATAAAAAATTAAAATTTCTGAGGCAGCCTAAGCTGTTAAAGGCCTACATTTTCTACTATTTTGTTTTTTAAAAATTAACCATGGGCGGTACGAATGGGGGTTATCACCTTCTTATTATTACCCGCTTTTTTTACCTTTTGTTTTTTGCATTTTATTTTGCAGATTCAGATTCTCTGATATCTAATTAACAAAAAAGGTTCTCTTGTTGCAACTTGCCTAGACTAACCGTTTCCTATAAAATTCAGGTTTTCTGTTTAACGAAATTCAAT
Organism: Pyrocoelia pectoralis; assembly: GCA_036250285.1. Taxonomy (NCBI): domain Eukaryota; kingdom Metazoa; phylum Arthropoda; class Insecta; order Coleoptera; family Lampyridae; genus Pyrocoelia; species Pyrocoelia pectoralis. The sequence continues at coordinate 24,639,130 of CM070077.1, read as the reverse complement.
TTTAAAAAACACTGAATTTGCGCAAATTAGCACGCCTTCCCTAACTCGTTCAAAAACTCCCTGCTGCAAGCGAATGTGATTAGCCGCATTTTGGATACGTTCCCAAAGTTGCTCCTCGGTATCGACGTTCTGTTTGTAAACTGCAGCTTTCATGGCACCCCAGAAAAAAAAATCCAAAGGATTCATATCTGGTGATCTTGGGGGCCATTTTACCGGAGCATCATCACCCCGTCCTATCCAGCGCTCTGGAAATGTTTCGTGTAGCCACATTCGGACGGCACGTGAAAAATGGGGAGGGGCCCCATCATGCAGAAACCACATTCTGTTCCATTGTTGCAATGGTACATCCTCCAACAAGCCTAGTAGATCATTCTGGAGAAAATTTAGATAACTTGCTCCACTTAAGCGCTGGGGTAAACGAAATGGTCCTATAAGATGGTCGCCCACAATACCCGCCCAAACATTTATCGAGAACTTCCTCTGATTGTTCCCAACTCGTATAGCATGGGGATTTTCATCCGCCCACCGATGTTCATTATGGTAATTAAAAATCCCATCCCGAGTAAACTGCGCCTCATCTTTTGTTAACAAGTCCACTAAAAATTCTGGATTGTTGACACGTTGTTGCAATATCCATCTACTGAACTAGCTCCCAAATCCTCAGGATAAATTGCATGAACTTTTTGATAATGGTAGGGATACAGTAGCTGTTCTTTAAGTGTTACATGAACGACGTCTTTAGAAGTTCCAAGTGTGTTTGCTAGTCTTCTAACACTCACACCGGGTTGTTCTTCCACAGCATCCAAAATATTCTGTTCCATTTGTGGAGTACGAACAGTACGATTGCGGCCTCCTCCAGTACCTTGTTTTGGGACAAATGATCCAGTTTCTCGGGCTCGCTGATCTACAGCAATAAACGTTCTTCTATTGGGAACTCTCCGGAGAGGATACAATTCAGAGTATCGTTCAACAGCACGAGCACCGTTACCTAAACATTCCCCTAACACTAAATGCATATCTGCATATTCTTCAAAAGTGTATGCTACAGCCATAATTGACTGTTGAAACTAACTTAAACAAATAATGACAACGATTAATTGAACAATTTGTCAATACAAAAACATCTGCAACAATACTTTTGACAGATGTTTGTAGCACACCTTATTTCTAAAATCATAATCACTGCATTTTAGATAAACTTTGAGACTAACGGAGAACACTTCGAACATTTACTTTAATTGTATTAATTTTTCAATAACTTAACTTAAAAAAGTGTTTTAATTAATTTAATTTGCGCAAATTCAGTGTTTTTTAAAATTGAATTTCGTTAAACAGAAAACCTGAATTTTTTAGGAAACGGTTAGTCTAGGCAAGTTGCAACAAGAGAACCTTTTTTGTTAATTAGATATCAGAGAATCCGAATCTGCAAAATAAAATGCAAAAAACAAAAGGTAAAAAAAGCGGGTAATAATAAGAAGGTGATAACCCCCATTCGTACCGCCCATGGTTAATTTTTTTAAAACAAAATAGTAGAAAATGTAGGCCTTTAACAGCTTAGGCTGCCTCAGAAATTTTAATTTTTTATCTCAAGCCGTTTTAAAAATGCAATTGTTTTCCGTTTTTTCAACACCATTTTCAAAGACGTGTATCTTCCTCAGGAAGCGGTTTACGACAAAAGTTGTACTGACATTTTCGACTTATTTTTGCGTCAGGAATCGGCTGGTAAATTTATGGTAGGAGGTTTACAGACACCCTGTATAGTGGAACTCAGCATAGGCCCATACAGTAATTTCCGGGGGGTGGGGGGCAATTTGGGGAAGATTGAACAATTAGTTTTATTTAAATTGAAAATTTCGTTATTTAAGAAATTATTACCCACTGCTTAGAGTAAGAGTCCGGGGGGTGGGGGCAACGGCCCTCTCTTGCCCCCCCTTATGGGCGCCCATGGATGGAAGCTCTAAATTTCTTTATTTTTACTGTGCTTCTAGTTGATGTTTTAAGTAATCGTAGATTAATAATCAATAATGGTAAACTCACTTAATTGTTTGTTTTGATAATACCTGCACATAAAAAATATTTGTTTGTTAATCTTTTCATAGAAAATTCATAGATACATTCAGATACAAAGTAAAGTCAGTTCACTGACCACATATACGTACAATAATATATTGAGTGTGGCGGGGATAAAATTGTATATGTATGATTATTACTATTTACTTATTCTTATACTATTATCAACATTATTTGCTCTATCATTCTTTTAATTACTAAAATATCAAGAGAGGGATTTAGTTTGCTTGACGTCAGCAAAAAATTTCCTACCTCTAAACACAATCACATAATGATGTTTGGAGTTCGGTACTCAAGTTGACCGTTTTAAAAATAGCTGATAAGCAAATTTATTTATAATAAAACTAATAAATATTAAATTTGGTGTAATAAAATAATAATGTACAGATAATAGGGATTTCAGAGATAATTTGCACTTCCTACGTGATTTTAGAATACATTTATTTTATCATATTTAGGTTCCATGGAGATGGGATGAAAATAAAACACTTGAAACAACGTACCTTTATCATGTTTCCAGGTTGTTCACAGTACAGAGCTTAAGCTATTTTTTTCGAATTAGTTCACGTTTTTTGTATGTGGTATCTTATTTACTTATTCACGCAATCAACCATATCTCTAAGATTTTTCTGCGACAACTCATTCTAATTGCAAATTACCAAGCGCTCGAGAAATGTACCTACGAGTAAAGGTACCGTTGTACTTAGACATTAAAATCATTGTGTCGTTATGCGTGATCGCAAAGTGGTGAACATGGTGCAGTAGTCTGATGATTCCCATATGGGGGAATTCGTGTTGGATAATCTGGAAATGTAATTTTACAACATTTTTGTGCAAGAATTCTTGTAAGATTGAGCTACCTACATTATCTTCCAGAAACTAAACATGCAAAGCAGGAATATGTTTGTAATATTTATTTTGAATATTATATATTTTAGGGGGCGCAACGTGTAAAACATGAAGCATAGGTAATGCGTGAGGTACGTAAAGCAAAACAGTATGAGGAATTCTATTCTGAAAGTACCTCATAGAGGAGACGATTGGGGTAACAAATGCCAAATACTACAACTTTCTGTCAAATTCAGCTGCACAAGCTTCCACATGCAAAGTACAAAAGAAAATATCGCCCGCTACCATTATATAGATGAGGTAATTCAATAGATCTATTCTGACCTTGGTGTAGCAAAAAGATATACCAAAATTGAAGGAGATTACCGTACACGTGAGAATCATCTTCTCTTACAACTATTACTTCTTTTCAACATTTGACTTAAAGCAGTTGGTAGAACTGTTGTCAAATGTAGAGTTCGTTACAGATTATTAAGATATTACTCCACTTTAAATACCTATTAGCAATTCTTCGACCTGGCCAGTTGAGGAGATGCTTCCCTAAGTTAGTTTTCGATAATGGCGTTTCCTTGATTTTCTGAAAAGTGGACTACAATGAGCGGACATTATTGTATAGCAGGCACGATATAAATACTAAAGATAGGATGTTGCTCATGGTGGGCGGTCCGCAAATGTGACGCGTGACGTCACCTGTAGAGTGAATTACATTTGCGGAATACGCATTTGATGTGTTTTTCGTCTGTACCGCGTTTATTTTTCGAGATACAAAAAATTTCATAAGATCAAATATGCTCCTTATGATGTCATTTATATGTTAAAAATAATAGGGTAGCTCAATCTCTCTCAGTTAACCCGAAAAATACTTGTATTAATTAGCATAATTACATCTGATGGTGTTTGCGCCGCGACGGCACAAAAACGGTGCTAGATAGAGGAAAATTGCATATGAACAAATTTGTAGAGCACAAAATTTACTAAAGAAAAGTCCGCGGGAGGGTGTCACGATCTTCGATAGTTTAAGAGTTACAGGCGTCCAAAGTGATGCAAACCTTATTCGCGCAACCGTCCACACCGCTTTTTCCCAAACTAATGGAGATAATTACACCCTCCCGCGGACTTTTTGTAGTAAATTTTGTGCATTACAAAATTGATTCAGTTCATTTTTTCTCTGTCTAAATATATAGCGGTTTTCGCAGCGTTCGAGGAGAAAGCGTTAGGAGATCTGGGTGATTTCATTGATGGATTCAAGACAATTTCGCACTTAACTCTATTTTTTTGACACCTTGTGGTAATTTACATTTAAAAAATGGTTACCTGTTGATCTGCACAAACATGAACACCATAACACAAGATGGAAAAATGTACCGTTGTATTTATTTACTGAACACAGCTTAAAACTAATAACATTTCTTAGTATAGTTTTTGTTACAATAGACGTAATTACAATAGTAGGTATGCATATCTCGTTAATGGTAATAGATAGAGAAGTGATGCAAGAGGCTTTATTATACAGGGTATTAAGCTGAGCAACTTTGCTATTGAACATTTTTTAATAATTACTGTTAATAATAAATCTCGCGACAAAAATTCATTTGCTTTCTCATCAACAATAGTTTATTTTTTAGGAAAGGACAAACATCTGTAAGTTTCGTTGTAAGACGTACATACGCGGCTCATTTTTTTTTATTGGTTCACTTTGAAATCATAAATGCCGGTGTTATTACTACCAAAAATGGAAATAAGAACTAATAATGTGAAATGGTTGAATTCGTAATGTGAAATCAGTATACCTTTCGTTATCATCGAAATGAGAAAAACTGAAATCAATTTGCAAAATCTCGTCAACGATTGATTTCGTTGTTACCGAAGTGTTTAAATAGTTATTTATATACCTAACTAGTTGCAAAATGAACGTGTTTCTTGCACTAGATGTGAAGTTTGGATAGTTTTCAGTGACAAAATAAAAATTAGTTCACTAAAATGTCAAAATTATGACATTTCGTAACTGAATTACAAAAAATGAATTCTAATATCCAATTGTTAAATAATGTTTGAATAAAGGTTTTGAATTTGTTGGTACCTAATATTTTATTTGACGTTACAAAGTACAGTAAGTTGTCAGATCAATAATCAAAAAATTGTCATTTTACGTTTTTTAAATTGGTGATGTTGCCGTGGCCACTTCAAAACACGCGCATTTTTGAAAGTGCGATTTAAACAGGCCGAGGCGTAGTTTAAAAAGGTGAAATAAAAAAAGGTAACGTAGGGCACCAATAAAAAAAGGTAAAGTAGGGAACCAATAAAAAAAATATTAACCCGAAAAATACTTGCATAAAGTAGCATAATTACATCTGATGGTGTTTGCGCCGCGACGACACAAAAACGGTGCCAGATAGAGGAAAATTGCATATGAACAAATTTGTAGAACACAAAATTTACTAAAGAAAAGTCCGCGGGAGGGTGTAATTATCTCCATTAGTTTGGGAAAAAACGGTGTGGACAGTTGCGCGAATAAGGTTTGCATCACTTTGGACGCCTGTAACTCTTAAACTATCGAAGATCGTGACACCCTCTCGCGGACTTTTCTTTAGTAAATTTTGTGCTCTACAAATTTGTTCATATGCAATTTTCCTCTATCTAGCACCGTTTTTGTGCCGTCGCGGCGCAAACACCATCAGATGTAATTATGCTACTTTATACAAGTATTTTTCGGGTTAACTGAGAGAGATTGAGCTGTCCTATTATTTTTAACATATAAAAGACATCATAAGGAGCATATTTGATCTTATGAAATTTTTTCTATCTCGAAAAATAAACTCGGTACAGACGAAAAACACATCAAATGAGTATTCCGCAAATGTAATTCACTCTACAAGTGACGTCATGCGCACGGTCTGACGAAATCTGAACATCGGAGCATCCGGCCCTGTATAGCAGGCAACCTTTTTTTATGAGGAAATGGGAATCCTTTTGCGGGCGCAAGAAGAGGCCCAATAGACGATAAGGCTATGGTCTATTGCGGCTCTTCCTCCATCCAGGATAAATTTGCATACTAATCCCATTCCCCCGCCAATGGTTGCTAAGCAGGTACACTTTCTCACTTTCCATCTGCTTAGTGCGGCCTTATTTCTGCTTCCCATATTCCGCTTCCATAGTTTTGTGCCTCAATGACATTTTACGCCTCTTTGGCCTTGTAACTCAATATAAGCAAAAAATGAAAGTCAACATAGTGAGTTTCTTATTTTTTCTCATAAGCGCATTTGGACATGCTGCATTGAGCTTTTGAACAATTATAATAACCTTTTCCTGTAACTGGCCGGCTGAAAATACCTTAATCTATTTCTCAGTAAATATCATATCAAATATCATTTTTCCGAACATAATACGAGGTATGACCAATAAGTAATGAGACTGATTTTTTAGCCACGCGTGTGGTAACACTGGGAACCTGACACTTCTATCGATTAATCTCTCATCCCTCCTCTATCGATACATGTGCTTGCGACTTTCGTACGTTTGTTAGTTCTCCAGCTGTGTTGTGTTTTTGGCAACGTGTTTGTAAGGCGCGTCACGAATATGGAAAAACGTAATATTGAACAGCGGTACGCGATGATGATGAAGCCCTAGCTGAGTCGTGTTCAGGTGTTTCGATGGCCTGTCTCCTGGTGCAGCCAGACTAAAGAATGAGAACGAGCAAATCAAAAGTGAAAACGATGATGATTTATGCTTCTTTGATTAGATTGATTAGAGTCCCTCCAGAGATTGCCAGCACATGTTTGGCAATCTTGTACCTTAATCTTTAAATATACGTATTTTATGGACTTAGTCTCATTACTTATTGGTCAGACCTCGTATGTAGAAATATTTTGTTGATTCTGATTGATTAACTTTCGGTTTCTCTATAGGTATTAGTTTTGCCGATTTCCATACGGTCAAAAGTTTTTCTGTTTTAGATAACGCCCTACGGTAATATCATGTTTCGGTATTTTGCGTAGGCACAGAGAATACCAAAGAAAGTGCATTTAGGGCATAAAACGCCAACCTTTATACAATTTTTCCCCTCGTTAAAACTGCAGGTATTTAATAGATGTAGCAGGGCCATTTTGTGCAAATCAAAACGATCCCGTAATCTAATGTTCAAGACTAAGTGTAGCCTTCTCAGGCACCCATGCAATGATTCTTGTTCTCCCATCCAATATGCGTGCACAAAATTCTTGACTCTTGAGCCAACACCTATCAAATGGATCACTGGACAGTCGTAATCTAGGGACTTAATCCGCTTCCCCTAGTACCAACTGTCACCCTCATGGTCGCTCTGTCTGTTGATTAAGCACAACATGCCTAGATTAGTTTGACCTTGTCTGTTATCGCTGGAGTTAGGTTGTGTGTATCAGACCAGACCCCAAGTCACAGCGTGGGGCGCATTACTCGATCAATGCTCTAACTTTTAAACTGCTGCTCTTCAGCATTCTCAGACCCGGGTTAATGAGTTTCAACAGCATCGGTATTTCAGCGGTGACTGTGTGACCTTTTGTAGTTTATCAGTAACCGCGTTTGCTTCTCACGTCATCAAGGGTACCCTCGGAGCGATAAATGAGTTACCGCCGAAGTCACTTCAGTGAGCACCACATCCCGGGTATACTCCCTAGGGTAAACTTCAATACCAGCTTCGCGCATCTGGTATGATTGTCGGTCGGACATGCTTTCGCCAAACCCTCCTCTTTTGTATTTAAGTGCGGCATTTTCGCCCAAATTGCTTGGGGTGCCGAACCCCAATTGTTAAGCCGTATAATAATTTCATGTATACTGACATTGTGGAATTCCATAAATACGGTATAATATATGTATAATCCCAGTAATTCCAGTAAACTGACCATTTAACAGATGAAGTTACTTTTTGCTGGTTCGTACCAATTACCCCAAGCGTTATTATTGGGAACCAGTAATGCTGATCACACTTAATAGAATCTTCTAATTTTCAAATATATCCACTTCACTTTCACCAAAAATCTTGTAAAATTTATGTAACCTTATTTTATGATAGATATCAATTTTTAATATTTATACTTTTCGGAGAAATTGTGCCTGTAGCATGAAGAAAGTAGTAGTATATTGTTTAAACAATATTTACGTTTAAATACAAGTCTTTATATCTGCTCGAATTAATTTCGTACTTTGATAAGATATTTAAAGAAAAAAATTTTTTAATTTTTTTTATACTTGCCTCCTAAGAAATTCCCAAGTTCTAGGGATCCCAAATGAAAGATTTTTTTTGAGAATCATACACCATACAATGCTCCGGGGGGGGGGGGGTACTATTGGGGGTTCGTGACTCTGGCGTTTTTTTCAAGATTTCGTACAAAATTTATTTTTATTTTTAATAACTTTTGTCTTTTTTCTTTTTCCCATCGCCCCCCCCCCCTCCTCTTTGGCGGCGCCCTTGGATGGTACCTCTAGAAGTTTTGATTTGACCTAAATAACTCAATTGATTACTACGAAACACATCTGTGAAAATTCTTTTGGCATCTTGTACTTTGATCTTTCGTGTGCAGAGTCGCTATTGATAACCTTGATAAACCTTCTTGCTTGAGAGTACCTCTGTTAAATTTCCAGCGTATATGAAAACGACACGTATTGTTTTGATTCAAAAGCTAAATAACAACATTCGTATTTTTCAAAACTCTAAACGGTCCAATGAATTTCCTACTAGTTACGTGCCATAGATCTCGCGTTTTTTGCCAAGATGACAGATCTGAAATTTCCCCGGGCCCCATTCGCGTGAAAAACAATAATAGGAGGAGTGTCACGTCAGTTTTCTTATGCACGTATCATTCTATAATATAAGAACAGTGATCATTACTGAAACAAGGGTTGGCAGCCAATCCATGCGAAAAGTTGGAAGCCGAGTTTCACATTTTGGCATAATTATATTATAATTCCTAGTCTACAATATTGCGAATTGTTTATTGTAATTTTAAAACTATTGTATTGTAAACAAGGTTTCGAGGAAAATGAATTTATTTTTGACACTACCTACGTAAATTTAAAATAATAGACATTTTGCCGATATTTCGTAGTATAATAACATTTGGGATTTATTTATTTGAAAGATTCTTTGCGATGAATACGTGTAAAACTTTTTTTCAATCGCGTGTGCTAATTTCTATTAAAATAAACGTTGGAGCTTCCCGATGGTTTACAAAAAGGTCTTTGAAGAAATTTATGTTGTGGGAGTATTTCGCGCAAAAAACTCATGTGATTGCTGTTTGGGCATATGATTTTTTATGCGTACCAACTGACAAGTTGTGCAAAATTTCAATGATTATTATTTACAGTAGTAAAGTTGGAAGGTGAAATAGTCGGTAATCTTGAACAAGGCCACAAAAACACTTAATCCAAAATGACGACAAAATATTTTTTTTCAACAAAACTTGAGGCAAAAATGGTACAAATTGTTATCTGTACATTCCTGTTTCAATATTTAGTTAAGTGTACGTAAATTCGTTTTTATCGGTAGCAATTTAGATTGTGTTAGATATAATTGTCGCGTCTCACGAATTTGTGACACATTAGAATTGCGCGAATCAACAAGTAATGTGCTCAGTAGCGCGGATTCACGGTTCTTATTAAAAAGAGAAATTGTGGGTGGTGGTATATCCACGAGAGCTATTTAAGAATATCGTGACTTTCCGCACGAGCATTATTTAAACGATACTCTTCTAGTACGTTTCGTTATAGTGGGATCTCGCCGCGTTGTGTCGAGATTGACGTGATAGTGATCGTGTGAAAAATTGTTTTTTGTCTTAAATTTACGTTAGTTTTAAAATGGTCGTAGCTAACGAAATAGACGGAAATAGAAGAAAAATGTTAAAAAGACGTTTATCCAAGGAAGACGAATGTATTTCGCGGATACCACCAGATGCTGAAAATCTTTTTGAAAATTTACCATGGGTTAGCCTAATGTCGGATATTGCTCTCACAGCAGCTATTGCTGAACTGAAGGTATTTATCTTAATTATCATTATCGGATTGACGTAATTAACTACATTATACAATTATTGCAAAATTCAATAGCGCCGTTTTGACATCGCAATTTTTGTGTAGACTAGCGATTATTCATTTTGATTTCAATTGGTAGGTAACTTGAATAATTTATTACTGAGCGACTTTTATTATGATAATTATATTAAAATATGCTTCCTCTTCATACCTATATACCTAATTATGATAATTGCGATTACAATTACCACAAATTCAAAGAGTCGCTAAAATGGATTTTTTTATTGGTTTATCAATTCACACATTTTGCTTGCACCTTCAACTTTACTGCCTAAAGAATCCTTGAAATAAAGAATATTTCAACACTTTAATATTTATTAGAGAAAATTTACATAACTCCATAAAGAAAACCACTTCGTTAATTACCTACCAATAGATACTTATGTATAATTAAATAGATACGTGTACGATAAATCTTTCCCTTCTTGATTACGATACATTGCTCGAAATCTTAAAAAGGAATTACGATGCCTAAGATATTAAATAATTAATTCGATCGTGGGATGCTTTTTAGCAAACCCATTTCTCTCTTCTTGTGTTTACTCTTGTTAAGGACTGTGTATGATTTACTTTGAGCACCATATTAAGTTATAGCTCTTCCCAAGAATGCTACTCTAATATAATTTTCTTTTGTTACAGTTCAAGCGTATGTTGAACAAAGAACTTTCGCATTTTTCCGAGTCTAGCAAATCTGGAAATCAAATATCCGAATACATCTGCTCGACCTTCTTAGGTAAGTAAAAATATATTACTTAATTACGAATAGTAAAACTTTCTCTGCACCATGAATGGAAATGAAATAGAATTTCTACTTTCATTCGGGTGTGTTCGTTACAAGATTTTTTTTACTTTGCCATTTGAAACGCTAATATGTGTTACTTATTAATTATGTAATTACAACGTAACGTATACACATAACTTGCATTATTTAAGTTGTGAAACATCAACAATGAGACACTTTATTGAGAATTAAGTAAATTTAAATTTTACCATAACCGTGACCACCAGCAAGGTTACCCATTATGTTATTGTATGCAACTGTTGCTATCGAAATTCCTTACACAATTTTCTCAAGAATTAATTAGTAATTAGTAGTGATAACTGACTGACAATTGATTTATTTACAGATAAACAACAGGAATTAGACATACCAATCCCCTCAGTAAGACTAGAAGAAGGCAATGAAGGTGTTCAAACAAAAAGTGCACCACGCAAGGATCGTCCGCGTCCTATACCAACACCTATGTCACAAATATCTGGAGTAAATCGCAAATCGCTATGTCACACCAATTCATTCACAGGAGAACGATTGCCCCTATACGGTGTTGAAACACCACACGAAGAGGACTTAGGAAAGTGTTTATCCGAAATAGATAGATGGGGAGTGGATATGTTCCGTATTCTAGAACTCAGTAACGGACGTCCATTGACTTGCGTTGCATACACAACGTTTACGTCTCGTGAGCTACTTAAACATTTGAACATACCACAAAAGACTTTTATTACATTTATGATGACATTAGAAGATCATTACGTTAAAGATAACCCTTTCCACAACTCCCTACATGCTGCCGATGTCACTCAAAGTACTCACGTGTTGCTTAATACCCCCGCATTAGAATCAGTCTTCACTCCATTAGAAATAACTGCAGCCCTTTTTGCCGCCTGCGTTCACGATGTTGATCATCCAGGACTCACTAACCAATTTCTTATAAACTCTAGTTCGGAGCTGGCGCTAATGTATAATGACGAAAGCGTGCTCGAAAATCATCATTTAGCGGTAGCGTTTAAGTTACTCCAAAATGAAGGTTGCGATATGTTTTGCAACATGAGCAAAAAGCAACGACAAACCCTACGTAAAATGGTTATTGACATGGTGCTGAGCACCGATATGTCAAAACACATGAGTCTACTTGCTGATTTAAAGACCATGGTTGAAACCAAAAAGGTTGCTGGTTCTGGAGTGCTTTTATTAGATAACTATACCGATAGAATTCAAGTATTAGAAAATCTGGTGCATTGTGCCGACTTGAGTAATCCTACGAAACCTCTCCCAATATATCGTAGATGGGTTGATTTGCTTATGGAAGAATTTTTCTTGCAAGGTGATCGAGAAAGAGAAGCTAAAATGGAGATTAGTCCCATGTGTGACAGACACTCGGCGACTATCGAAAAGACCCAAGTTGGCTTCATCGATTATATCGTACATCCCTTGTGGGAAACATGGGCAGATTTAGTTCATCCGGATGCGCAAGATATTTTGGATACATTAGAAGAAAACAGGGACTGGTACCAAGGTATGATTCCGCCTAGTCCACCGGCCGAAGATGTTCCAGATCCACAGAGACCCGGTATTCGATTTCAAGTTACACTTGAGGAGGGCGAGGCAGAAGCCGAAGCTCCAATGTGACGGAGGCTACTGGGCCTCTGTAGGAAGCTCACCGAAAAGGTGCAGCAATGGTGGCGCGTGCGGCAATGAGGCGCGGGCGCCTCTGCCTCCTTTGCTCACTCCCTTTCCGCGGCTGGCCGCGGCGTTTGTTATGTTTGCATTGCTTGACTGATAATCTTCGGGCTTGCAGCCTGTCCCTGCAGTTCCTGGGAGTGTACGTATATTAAGTTTTGGCCTTTCCGTATACCCTTGACATGCCTTACCGTAGAGGAGTGACACCGCGACGCGTGGCCGCCCTGGTGGCGGTCTGTGCTCTTTTCTCAGTACTGATACATCTTGTATATAATTTCATATATCTGTCGGTGTAATACTCAGCCCCGTGTATGTATAGGTACTACATGTCATGTCAGCTGTGTTACACAAGTAAAGCTCTCTCCATTTTATGTGTTTTTTTTTGTGTGTTTACCTTACCTTCCATACACTTTTAACATAAATAAAATAAAATAAATAGCGAGCACAAATTAAATTTGTAATAAAACTACGAAAATTATATTACCATACAGCATATTTAATTTATGCTTTGGTAGCTTTGGTTTTTGGTACAACATGCAACTACTAAATAAATAACAAATAAAGAAATGATGAACGCCGATTACTTCACACTGTTTTCTCATGAAAAAACCATTATGAGAGCATTTCAACATTTTTAATAGTTCATACAATGATGATCTAAATAAATCATTTAGTTTACATGTCCCTGTATCCACCACCACCACCATACAGTTAATCCAAAATGATTGACATAGTTGGAATTTTTCTGATAGTGATAACACCATTGACTTTCTACACTATAGACAAACGGTGAGATAGGGAAAAGTGAAAGCTACTATTTAGTGAATTTTTGCGTTAAATAGGCAACTTGTTATACACACTGGAATGCAAATTTTATTGATTTTGTCAGTATGGAACGTCATTACATAAAGGCACCATCAGCTTAATGACGTTTCATTCACACTTGTTATGATGGTGACGATGTCACATACCTATTCCCACCACATAGTTTATTCGAAAAATGTGTTTATAAATTCATCGCAATGCGTTCATTTTTTTAACACCAACAAATCAATGTTTAAATTTGTTTTTTGAAAAAACCTTACCTCATCGGCGTCGAATCACGAAAAGATTATTTGTTTTTTGGAATCCGTGGAAATGTTTAATTTTGTTTAATTTAAAAATGAGATGTTCATTTTATTTTGTTGCAGCTTAACATTCGTTAAGAATACATAGCTACCCCTTTCCGGGAATTACAAATCCGTTTGACGGGGTGGTTAAGTCCCCACATAATACATTTCACATGTCACTTCATCTTTCCTACTCATTTCTCCTCTTCTTTCTTATCCTGTTTTCTCATCAGTCATCACCCTTTCCCGTTGCTGTCCTTCATTCCTCTTTGAGTTATATTACCTTGTGTTTTTGTTTTTTTATGAGTCTATACAGTATATTTTTGATTCATTTTTCCTGTTACATGTTTCTATCTACTGCATTTTTTCGTCATCCATTTGTTCTTTTTGCTCTTGTACATCTTATCAGTTATCACCTTCTCTAAAGCATTTTTTGATCTTCTTTCCGCCCCGTCTTTAGCCTAACCCCCCCCCCCCCCACTCCTTCCTTCCTTACTCTCAAATTGAGAGCGTGATAGACAATTTTTAGAACCAACATCACTCCGTTTTTCATGAATCCTGGGCGCAAATCTCAACAAAATTCTCCGAAAATATCTGTAAAAATCCGGGACGGAATACTCTAGCGGGAAAAGTCCGCGAGAACATCTTATTTTCTTCTTCTTTTTTTTTAATTAAAATCTCGATAATAAAACATATTTTAAAAACACTCTGACTTAGAGGACTTGGCTTAATTCAAGAGGTGCAAAACGCAAAGGAAGAATTTTCTCATGGACTTTCCCCGCTAGAGCATTTCCTCCCGGATTTTTCGAGGCATTTCGGGAGAATTTTTATTGAGATTTGCGCCCACGATTCAAAAACAACGGAGGAGTATTTTTACATGTTGAAAAGTCCTCTAAAAAATCTAAGGTTATCCTTAAGTAAATACGGTGGTGAAATTTATGCGGTTTGAAATGGAAATATGTACAAAAATATCGGACAGACAGGACACCAACAAATAAAACTACAGCAGAAAATGTTTCAAAGCAAATTCATGAAAGAAGCGTAAATAAAGAGATTGAATTGCAGGTGTTGTTTTGTAACAGCACTGCAATTTCCATTGATTTTATCATAGTACGCAAAGAACGTAATATACGTTCTGTGATCGTAGTAAGTAACTGTATTTCTTGTAACGTTATCAGAATATAGGACGGGCGCTAACGTAAACATGACGTATATTTATATAACGAGAGTGGCGCTGTGAAGATTTGGTGGCACAGCTCCGAACTAACACTTTCACAGCTCCAATATTTGTCGGGAATTTATAACATTGCACCGTTTGTCTATAGTGTAGAAAGTCAATGATAACACTGCATTATCGTTTACGTAAACCGGTGATGCATATCTTATCTTATCACTCGACTAGTTAATCTATCAATTATTAATATTCTACAATCAAAGAGCATAGCATATAATAGGGAAGAGAAGCAATGTCCTTTAAAAACAGCGTCATGATAAAAGTTAGTCCACCGCTTTGAAGCGCTATTGTTGGCCCCCTAGTGGAGGACTAACAAAGTAATTATACCAGAAAAAAATGTCATTCCCTGTAAAATTTTACCGCTTTTCTTTTACGGCGTTGTGACATTTACCTGTCCATTCATTTGAAGAATATAATACGCTCTTTGTTATAACTTATCAAGAGTTTAAAATTATTCCAGGATTGAATTTCTGTTATGAGATCATTAAACCGCACACATTAATAAGCAAAACGTTGAATACACTGTACTAGTGACACAGTGAAATACATACGTTAATTTTGTTTCATTATCAGTATAATTTAATTCTATAAATAAAATGAACGTAATTTAATATCCTGTAATCGAAACCCTTTTAACACGGAACAGTATTGTTAGAGTAAGATAGTGTAAAGCACTAAACAAATTTCAGTGCGATCAATGTCTAGAGTTTTGTACAGTTTTAAAATAATAAGGGTTTAGATGATAAGTGTGAACTTTTTGTACCTATTAGAAAAGAATTACTCCAACTTTAAAAATGTCCAATATTTGAAAATGCCGAGCGATGATGTAATTACAGTTACAACTATTCTGCTTAACCTTTTCACGGAATATTTTAACACAAACAAAGAAAATATTAATTTTCGAAAAGTTTTAATTAGCCTTTGTATAGACAAAATTAATAAAGATGTTCCTAGTTGGTTACAAGCCAAATCAAATTGTTACGTGCATAGATTATTTATTATTGAGCATTTAATAACTTGTAAATTACATAAAACATTAAAGTGGATGTCACAAGATTTGCGTTTACCTGCTTTTACGTCAGGTAATAAAAAAATGCGAAATATAAAACATATGTAGGTAATACGATACATATGCATAATTTAATGTTTGTTTTTAAAACGTAAATGGTTGTATTTTCAAATTTAATTTCCTATCCGAAATGGATACACATTTTCAAGTTGTATTTTACTACCTATTTATGTAGAATTTTGTATAACAACTGTAAATTTAAAGCAATACATAAGTAAATTTACGTACATCAAGTATATGCTATTCATACCTGCTTAATCATAAAAAGATAATGTTACCTACTGTATCTTTGAAAACACCAGGACCGGATTAACACCTTCAGGTGCCCTAAGCACTTAAAAAACATTAGTGCCCCACTGCAGATATTAATAAATTACCGTTTTGGAGACTGTCTAAAGTCTTTGTCTGTTTCTCTTTGGACAGTTTTCGTTTTTGGGCACCACTTAACTGAACACGTTTCATCTCGTTCTAAAAGAAATAAGAAATATTTTCCTTTGTACTCTACCTCCGTGGCAATTTGCGAGTAAATATATTAGGTGTACCGGAAAGTTGTCTCCGTTTCTATTACAACAAGTTTGAAACATTTTAATTAAAACAAAATAATAATGGCAATTATTCAATAAAGTTTATTGATGGTAAGAAAATTTATATTTTGTTTTATTCCATAAACGGACAGAACTTTCTGATAGACCCGATATAAATTGTAGGTTATGAAAATGTTCTAATAATAGCACACCTGATAGAGAGTGCGAATGTTCAAACCGCCAACACAAAAATACACACTAATGACGAAACACAGAAGAAGTTGTATGGTGATGAGAGTCACTGTCTACGATCTGAGGCCTGTTACACATCATCAGGTGCCCCTTTGTCCCTGGTGCCCTAAGCACGTGCTTATTGTGCTTAAGGGTTAATCCACCCAGTGGCGGATTTCCAGTCTTGGCCGCCCTAGGCCATGTAGTACCAGCCGCCCCTTTCTCAGCTTCCATCATTTTATTTAAAATTGCTCCCTAAGTCCCAACACTCCCAACCCAATATAATTTTTAAGAATGCAAATTTTATTTATAGAAAATGAACACGTATAGTACTTACCCAATAAAAGAAAACAAAACATATTTCAACGAAAACTACAAATATACAAACAATATTCTGCTGTTAACATAGCACAAAAAACAAAACTAAAAACGCACGTAAAATTCAGACTAGGAACGCATGAAATACACAATCAGTCAGAATCAACAATTAGTACAAGGTGGCAGCGCGCGTAGGTATAAATAAATTCATAAGACTATTTTAAAAATCCAATTATTCAAGCGATAGCGATTCGAATTTCGAATACCTTGTAAAACTAAGAAAGTGACAATGCCGAATCGCCGGAAGCAAAACGTTTATCAAATTAAAACGCTAGTATAGTATTACCACAGATGGAATAGTATATTTACATCTGTGGTATTACATACTAGCAAGCAGTACACGTATCAGTAATCTGATTCCGACAGAAGATTATTTTTTGTTTACAGTGCAGGACTGCACGCCGAACTAGTGAGCGTTTTTTGCACACAATGTTTTATTTTCTTCGGGTCGTTTCTTGTTATCATTCATTCTCATTTATCGGTGTATTTTTTGCCCACTATTCTATTGGCCGCCCCTAATATCTGGCCGCCCTAGGCCCGGGCCTAGTGGGCCTTATGGGAAATCCGCCACTGAATCCACCACTGGAAAACACGGAACTAAAGTATCATCATTTTATTATGGCAACGTTGTAAAATAAAACAGGTAGTTAAGTCGTCTTTTATCTCCGTCTTTCATTAACCGAAACATGCTTTTACGAAAAAATGTAACCATAAGGTGATATGCAACCCACCGTACATGCCTACGATAAAACACATTACTTTAGCTCTCTTCCCTATTATATTCTCTATGCTACAATATTTTAAAATTCAAACTGAACTATTGAAGTGGGTAAAAATAATTGTAAAAAAGTAAGATTAAAAAATCAAAATTTAAGCAGCGACAAATCACGAAAACAAGAATTGCCACTACATTGGATTGTCAATGTCAATTGCCAGTGAACACTTGTGATGTTAGACATTGAAACTACCCTCAATCATTTTGGATCACCTGCTTCTCATAAATAATGCAGCGCAACGTATTTCTTGTCTTTGCCTTCCCTAATTTATAAGGAGTTTTTCAATAAGGGCATAACAATTTTGTATTTAAATAAAACACAAAATAATTAAGATATCGGCGTCGGGTTGAAATTTATTCCAGTTGTACTACTATATAGCACACACGACGAGACGACACAACACACACTTTGTGAGTGTCAGAGTGTCCCGCACTTTTCCAATTGAGACGATCAATGTTATCGTAAGCACAAAGCAGAATCGATCGATCGATTCTGTGTAGCCAATTTTCCACCACTCTTCCACATAATTTTGCGTTCGATATATTGTTAATTGTTCCTGAGGTCCTCTAACGTTGTCAGCTTCTTCGTATGAACCAATTACTTAACGTGACTCCACAAAAAATCTAGTGCGTTAAATCGACCGGATCATTTCTCGAGATTACACAATTACCGAACTTTCCCTTCAACAGATCAATTGCTTTAGGTACCAGCTGTGTGGCATGTGCGCCATCTTGTTGAAACCACATATCACTGATGTCAAGTCCATCCAATTTTGGCCAAAAATAGTCTTGCAACATGGCGCGATAGCGAACTCCATTGACCATAACAACATGGTCACTTTTTGTGGATGCAATGGAGTTTCTTGAAGCACATGTGAATTTTTGCTGTCCAATAACTATATTATGTTTATTGACAAAGCCTTCATCTCTGAAGATAATATTATTCGATTAAATTCAGGATTTTCTCCAAACTTCTGCAGGCCGCAATCGGAGAAGTTTCGCCGCTTCAAATGATCAAGAGGCTTCGGTTTTTGAGTTAATTTGATCTTCTAAGGGTGTAGGTTAAGATCTCTAAGTACGCAAAATTCTCCACAATGTAGGGTGAGAGACTCCCCAATTCCTGTGAACGGTGTGGAATCGACTGATTTAGCTCATCTTGAACTGAAGCACTTACGGCTGCGATATTTTCGGTATTGCTACTGAACTTTAGGTAACATTCAGTAGTGAATATGTTGACTGGAATTTATCCACTATAGCACGCACATCCTGTCTGGTGGGACAATTAATACGACCGAAAATTGGATTAAGCGCTCTTAAAGTTGCGACTACTCACTCAGAATGTCGATAGTAATTTTTAATAATTTCCAAACGTTGCTCATCGTTCATACACTTTAATAATATTTTAGTGCCCCAGGCCTTCTAGGCCCTTGGCTTCCTTGCCCTAGGGTCTGTTATTTTCTATCCGCGCTACTATCTTATTCCACACTTCCTTGTTCTGGCCCTTTTCTTCCAGCTCTCCACTACCTGTACCTACCTTCTCTCAAATCTTCTTCTACCGTTTCCAACTACTTCCTTCTGGGTCTTTCTCTTCCCCGCTATCGCTTGTATAGTAGTATTAGTACTCTTTTTGGAATTCTTCCCATGTGAGCTTTACCATGATATTCTTTACTGACGGTTTGACATTGACTGATCTGAAAAAAAATTAAGAGTGCGTTACGTACCTATTTAAATATTCTACAAAATTGTTGTCCCTATTGAAAAATCCAATATCTATAGGTACCTAGGTAAGTGGTATATACTATAAAGATGGCACAATAAATAGTTATTTAGTGCTTAATTTCATACTACATAATAGCGTTGATTGAGTAAATTCTTCAATCAACAATAATAGGTTACATATAAAAACACATGGATTGAATTTAAAATTGCATTAAATTGTATTTAATATGAACTATTACCTAATAATAGGTTATTAGGTAATCAATTTTATAAAATTGCCCCACCCCCTGCATATAATAATAATACATATATTTATTGAAAAAAAGTATATTAACGTGTGTTCAATAGGGTTTATGATCAGTAATGCCTTTCTTTTCACATGAATTTTTTAAAACGATATTCTTACAACTACCAATTTTACTTTTGCCACAGGTTCACCCTATAATTTGATTACTGCTACTCAAAATTTCCACTGTAATATATCACAATACACAGAGTACCTATATAATAATAATATAAAACATTTTTGTTTTTTTTATTTTAAAGTATTATTTATTAGTTAATTAAGTACAACTCAAACTGCAATCCACAAGGATGATAATTTTAATTTTCATGTTATTACTTATTACCTAATAAAATTTTTCTACTTTGTATGAATCTCACTAGGATAATCGCAAATAAAAAAAATATTTATTAAAGTAAATAAAATTATTAAATTATTTGTAATATCCCAATTAATCATAAATTAGTGAACCTGCACAATTACATTTTTTTGTATATATAGCTGTTAAGGAAATCTAAATGTTTACCCTAGGCGTGACCATTTACAAGGTTACTAATTATTTTTGTATCTAAACTGTTGCTAACGAAAATTCGAATCCATAACAAGTGATTATTAAAACAGTATCACAAAATAATTACCTTAATTGCAATATAAAATTGTGTGGAAATCTAAATAATGACCTTTTAATTAAGTAAGCAAGGAGCCCTCTTGATAGATATATGAATTTTTCATAAAGCAGAATGGATTAATTTTTATTTTTTCCCTGGAACCTTCATGCTTATAGGTACATATTTACGTGACCTTCTGAAAAAACTAAATAAATAATAACAATATGTAACTAGGTAGGTATAGAAAACCATTGCTATAGTGAATAATATCTGAGCAGTGAGCAACAGTAGATACGTTAGCTTCAATTCATTTCCATACATTGGTTGTATAAAATCAATAGTCTGTTATAACAATTGGAGCTAAATTAATATCATGCACCCTTAATTACCTATTACAAACGATTGCAATATTACATATTGTACTTGCTACATAATGGGAAGCCATTAATAATGGTTCTAGATCAATCTCCGTTCTATATTTAATTACTTTTGAAGCTATAGAGCTAGTTGCAGTTCAATTAATATCTCATTTAGCTGTCAGCGAAATGTGGCGATCGGTTTATTCATATTTTCTCCTCATTAAACGAAATTATGCAATTGTAATGGTATGTATGTAGAAAATTGGAAATATTTAATGAGATGCACAAAAGCAGCACACCTAATGTGTAAAGGAAAGTGGTTTACTCTTATTAGCAAATTATACAGTGCGGTCCAAAGGTATGGAATAAATTCATTTTTAGCGTTATTATGTAATTTTGGGAAAAAACCTGAAACACGTCGATTTCTATTTATAATTTACCATTTTCTCGTATTAAAGTCTTACCACCCTCTTGCACCCCCTCTGAGGTATGAGCAACCCTTAAAAAAATTTAAATACGAACGGGTGGCTTCTAGCATCTTGTTTGTTGTCTTGTCTATTCAGAAATATAACAATTTTTAAATTTGGTACACTCGTAACTCAGAAATTGAATTTTGAAAAAGAAATAGTTCACAAACCTCCGTTTGAGTTCTTGTTCTATTACCACATCCAATATCCAATCATAATTAAAATATGTATTTTCTGTGTTTCTGTTAACTGAGCCATGATTTATTTACTGAAATGCACACACAAACAAAATTTGGCAATACACAAGCGTCTGTCAAAAATAACTACAAATATGAAGTAACCTACTATGTAGTTAGATTTTTTGTTATTTTTTGTTAAACGCTTTTTTCCTCAACAAAATCAGAACAAATAAGAAAATACCTGATTATTATTTCAAATTAAACAGATAATGTTATGATCGCCTTTAGTTATTTTTCAAGAAGTGACTGGTGGTCACTTTGAACACTTAATCTAAAAATACACTATTTCTTTTTCAAAATTCAATTTCTGAGTTACGAGCGTACCAAATTTAAAAATGTTTATATTGATGAATAGAGATTTAAAATCCCTTTCAAACAAGGTGCCACAAGCCACCCGTTCGTATTTAAATTTTTTGAAGGGTTGCTAATACCTCCGAGGGGGTGCAAGAGGGTGGTAAGACTTTCATACGAGAAAATGGTAAATTATAAATAGAAATCGACATGTTTCAGGTTTTTTCCCAAAAGTACATAATAACGATAAAAATGAATTTATTCCATACCTTTGGACCGCACTGTATATTCAAAAGTTTTAATTTATAGTGATTAGGTAAAAGATGCTCTATTAGGGACATTTTATTGCTTCATTTTTCTTACAAGCATGATGAGTTACAGGTAGGTATATCGAGTATGTTAATGTGTAGCTAATGCTATGCATACCTACCAGTTTTAACAAGAGTGGCATTCTAATGATTGAAAAAAACTCTTGCCTAACTCAAATAGGATACAAATTTACACTATTTTGAATTTTTTATCGTCTTACTTCATGTTTTGTTAGTTTGGCCACAAATAATAACTTATCTGTCTGTGAATTAACCACTATTCTGCAAAAACAAAACGGCAATCTAAACAATGAATTGCCAAAGGAGAACCTGCACCAAAGAAGGCCAAGACAGTTCCATCGGCCGAATGGTCTTAATGCCAAGCGTGTTATTTTTGTTAATTACCTGAAAAAAGGTGAATATAAGCAATAGAACACACTATGTTACGCTGCCTAAAAGAAAAAATTCACGAGAAACAACTGCATGCGAATGGTAACAAAGAGGAGATATTTTCATTTAATTTCATATACCTACTTACCTACCACATCGTGTTAAAATTACATCATTTATGCAGTAATTTGCGGGTGTAAATAGTGCCTTTTGCGCCCCAAGGCCTAAAAACCCAGAAATTGTAATAGTTACGTAAAACATTTTCGTTAATCAGTGTGGTGAAAAGTAGGCATAAAAAAATAGTTGAGTAGAGTTTGTTTTTGTTGTAGTTATTTTTAGGCGGCTATTACATAAATAGTTGTTTTACGTATCTTTTGAAAACCGTAAAGTATAACTTTTTTTTGACATCTGTCATAAACAACTTTACGGCCGCATTTACTTTACAACCGCTTTTACTTTACTTTACGGCCGCTACAATCACTCTGCAAGTGACAAGTTGTCAGGTAACTGTCACTGTAATTATGAAATTGATATTTAAATTAAAGTTTATATCTTTTTGTGGTAGTCGCTTAAAAAATGTTAAAAAAGGGCACTTTTACGACCTTGATACACAAATAACTATTGTGTATCAAGGTTCTAAAAGTGATCGTTTTTGGCCGAATCTGATGATCGCAGCCGAGGCGAAAGCCGAGGCTAACAAATCAGATGAGGCTAAAAAAGAACTTTTAACCGAGGTGCATACAACATTTTTTAGGCGACTATCACAAAAAGATATAAACTTTAATTTAAAAATCAATTTCATAATTTTGACAGTGACAGTTACCTAATAAATACAATCATATACCTATTTGATTATTCATGGTACTTACAGAGCGCTTTGCTCCATCACCTGGACAACAAAAAGCGGTTGTATTTTGTAAAGTAAATGCAGCCGCAATACCTATTTATGATATGAGTGTTTTATATTTTATTTTGTGAGTGAAAAGTTTGCAAAACGAGCGAAGCGAGTGGAGCAATTTCACGAACAAAATAAAAGTTACTTTTAACACAAATATATTATACAAAGTTTTTTGTACAACTGTTCTATTTTGATAATAAAATAGAAAAATTAATACATATTTCCATAAACTGTCATTTTGACGTCTCTTGTCATCAGTTAATTATTTCTTGACGTTTCAACAATTATTACAGCATTTTGCGATTAAGTGGGCATGTTATGTGAGGCCGTATTGCCTTAGTTACAAAGAAAACAAATATTGATTACAGCTTTGCTATTGGGTAGTGTTATAAAAATGTCACTTTTAATGACAGTTGTACAAAAAGTTGTTTATGACATGTTAAAAAAAAGTTATACCTACTTTACGGCTTTCAAAAGGTAAAACAACTATTTATGTAATAGACGCTTAAAAAAATAAGTATGACAGTTTTTCAGCTTTTGTAAAAGAAGGTGTTTTATACGTTTTCATTAAGTTTTGTAATAAAACTTCCTAAGAAGAGGTTTATTTCTGGTAAACAGAAAATAGTCAAGTGGGACTTCTAGTTCGGGTAGACGGTTGTTCCCACAATCAGTAATACTGATTTTCGTGAAAATAACTCAAGTAGTCAAGTCATCAAGTGTTACTGCTGTGGCTTCTTCGGCTGAAATAGCTATTTCTTCTTGTTTTTCGTTTTCGGACATATTGTTATAACAAATTTAACTTCTTAGTGAAACACGCCAATTATAATTTTTTCAATGTTTTTGCTATTGTTTATTTGCATCACATTAGCAACCGCAACTTGAGTTTTAAGAACGAATCGTGCCTGTTATTTTTAAACGATTTTACAAAGAATCTTGTTTGCATTTAGGGCGTGAACGACGCTTTTGTTCCTTTGGCGTCTTATAATCGGACCTCGGGCTTATAATTCCGTCGGTGCCAAAATCGCCTCCTTCACGCCGTTAATACGCAAATAACTATTGTATTTCATAAAGCCATTATTTTTATACTTTTGCATTCATTTTTAAAAACAAAACCTCTTACTTTCTGCATAATATTTGAACAAAATCTGTTGATGTACGCGACGAATGTTTTATTCATGTGCTTTGGAAGAACTCAAATCTTGGATATCGATTGGCGGAAATTTAATAATTTTAAATTTGCAATCTCTACATACATACTTCAAATAAAGACCCACAAATAAAATGCAAATGTTTTTATAACCTTACGTGATCTTGATATTGTATTAAAGGACAGTGTTTCAACCTTTGTTTCAACAATAAATAGAGGTAACTAGATATTTGAAGTTCAACCGTACGCGTTTGTAAGTGGCTAGATCATAGATTTCTGTAAGTCGTTAATTTTCGAGGACACTGTATTTAGAACGGTGATATTATTGTTACATTTTTACTTTGAATTTAACTCGCCAGGCGCTTAAATCCAAATCCACCGCAACCAATTTTACATGGGATGACTATCTGTAGCAGAGTATACATCAAATGGTCTGTGGTATACATCTGTGGTTCTACCAAAGAGTATATAATTAGAATATTATATTGTCTTTGGTCACAGACACTGTGCTTTGGTTCTACTCTACTATACCGGGTGTAGATTGGTCACGCACCACTTCAATGTTAAATTTTTAATATGCTTGTATTATCTCGCCTAATTATATTAGAGCAAAAGTGTAGGTAATAGTTATTTATGTATCAAGTACGCAAAATGATGTTTTAGTGGATGAGTCGAGTTTGTCGGACGAGGCGAAGCCGAGTCCGAAAACTTAGACGAATCCACTAAAACGTTTTGCGTACGTGATGCATACAACATTTTTTTGCATGAATTCTCTAAATTATCAAATTAATTTCATAAAAATTTAATTTGGTACGTACAGAACAGTTGTAACGTCATATTTAGCTTTGACATAGTTGTTATAGCAACAACAAGTAAATTCGTAAAAAGTCAAAATAAAGATATCGTAAATACGTCAAAACGAATGAAAATCCAGCATTAAGGTTGTCATAGCGACTTTAGCGTACTTGTCAACAGTAAGATCATAAGTGCTCAACTCTTGTCGGCAAGATTTTTATTTTGTATGAGTTGGTTGCTTGGCAATTAAACGAGATCAAATTGACGAAAAGACCCGAGCGCGAAGCGCGAGGGTTCTTTTCCCAAGAATTTGATCGAGTTTAATTGCCAAGCAATCAATGCTCATACAAAATAAAAATCTTGCCTGACAAGAGTTGAGAACGAATGATCTTCGGTTGGAGAATTAACTGAATGAAGCGTTAAATATGTACGTAAAATGTTTTACTTTTGTCAAAATGACATTTGATTTTTTTAAATAGGTTGCTAAAATAATTCTAAAACAATGAGGTAGCGGCAAGAAAAGTACCATGCATTCTTTTCAGTTAAAAAAACTTGTGATTGGTGCATGTGACACTGTTCTTAATGTCTGATTGGTCTACAACACTATGAAGTTAATTATCCTTTAAAGATGTATTTTGCGGATTGTTTTCACACTGCAAAATGGTTACTTTGGAGACAGAATACAAAAAATATATTTCTTGTAGAGAAAAAATGACTGTTTACAACCATCTCATTACTTATTGTTTTATCTTTAATACAAAAATGAAAATCAAGGCAATTAGAAATACAATGTTATCATAATTAGATGGTGCCTTGGAATTGTTGAAACAAAAAACCGTTAATGTCATGTTAATGTTTTAATTACAAATTTAGACGCATTTTAAGTAATTTGGCGTTTAGACAACTACATTTCAAATTTTTCATTCAACGAATACATAATATTAACTGAGAATTACTTAAAATACTTCTACAATTCTTTTTAAGATGCTAACATGACAGCTAACTAACAATTGTTTTTTGTTTCGATGATTCCAAGGCACTACAATTTATGTTGACATGCCAGTTTCAGTTTCCTTCATTTTCACCCCTGTATGAAAAATAAAACAATAAGTAATGATGTGGTTGTAAAGAGTATTTTTTTCTCTACAAGAATAATACAAGCATATTAAAAATTTAACATTGAAATCCCCAATTCTACACCAAGTATCTATGTATACATTATGTAAAAAAAATATGAAGGAGAAACCAAGAAATGCTATACAATTTAAGTAGGTATCTTGAGTAAGTACAAAAAAACAAAGTTAAACCATTGAATAACTTTCACTCATCGGTTAAACTGAAACTTACACAGTTACAAAACAAGAAGTACCTAATTAATGAAGACTTCAGTGCTATATAAACTTTCAGAAAATTAACACTTACAATTCACCACCTACAAACACTAATTTTTGTCAAACATTAATGTCTGAGGAACATATAATGCAAAATGTGTTATTCTCGTAATATACCTAGCTGTGAATGTAATATTCCAAAAATATTACCTCTTCCAGTATGTAAGGATATTCAATATTTAAATGACAAAAGTGCAAGCTTGGAAAAGGTCAGACAAAGGAGGTATAAACTCTTATGTTTGTTTTACTATTACAGTATACAGGGTGTCTGTAAACCTCCTACCATAAATTTACCAGCCGATTCCTGACGCAAAAATAAGCCGAAAATGTCAGTACAACTTTTGTCGTAAACCGCTTCCTGAGGAAGATACACGTCTTTGAAAATGGTGTTGAAAAAACGGAAAACAATTGCATTTTTAAAACGGCTTGAAATAAAAAATTAAAATTTCTGAGGCAGCCTAAGCTGTTAAAGGCCTACATTTTCTACTATTTTGTTTTTTAAAAATTAACCATGGGCGGTACGAATGGGGGTTATCACCTTCTTATTATTATCCGCTTTTTTTACCTTTTGTTTTTTTGCATTTTATTTTGCAGATTCGGATTCTCTGATATCTAATTAACAAAAAAGGTTCTCTTGTTGCAACTTGCCTAGACTAACCGTTTCCTTAAAATTCAGGTTTTCTGTTTAACGAAATTCAATTTTAAAAAACACTGAATTTGCGCAAATTAAATTAATTAAAACACTTTTTTAAGTTAAGTTATTGAAAAATAAAGTAAAATTAATACAATTAAAGTAAATGTTCGAAGTGTTCTCCGTTGTTCTGAATACATCCTTCAGCACGCCTTCTTAAAGAATTCCTAACTCGTTCAAAAACTCCCTGCTGCAAGCGAATGTGATTAGCCGCATTTTGGATACGTTCCCAAAGTTGCTTCTCGGTATCGACGTTCTGTTTGTAAACTGCAGCTTTCATGGCACCCCAGAAAAAAAATCCAAAGGATTCATATCTGGTGATCTTGGGGGCCATCTTACCGGAGCATCATCACCCCGTCCTATCCAGCGCTCTGGAAATGTTTCGTGTAGCCACATTCGGACGGCACGTGAAAAATGGGGAGGGGCCCCATCATGCAGAAACCACATTCTGTTCCATTGTTGCAATGGTACATCCTCCAACAAGCCTAGTAGATCATTCTGGAGAAAATTTAGATAACTTGCTCCACTTAAGCGCTGGGATAAACGAAATGGTCCTATAAGATGGTCGCCCACAATACCCCCCCAAACATTTATCGAGAACTTCCTCTGATTGTTCCCAACTCGTATAGCATGGGGATTTTCATCCGCCCACCGATGTTCATTATGGTAATTAAAAATCCCATCCCGAGTAAACTGCGCCTCATCTGTTGTTAACAAGTCCACTAAAAATTCTGGATTGTTGACACGTTGTTGCAATATCCATCTACTGAACTGAAGTCTAGCTCCCGAATCCTCAGGATAAATTGCATGAACTTTTTGATAATGGTAGGGATACAGTAGCTGTTCTTTAAGTGTTACATGAACGACGTCTTTAGAAGTTCCAAGTGTGTTTGCTAGTCTTCTAACACTCACACCGGGTTGTTCTTCCACAGCATCCAAAATATTCTGTTCCATTTGTGGAGTACGAACAGTACGATTGCGGCCTCCTCCAGTACCTTGTTTTGGGACAAATGATCCAGTTTCTCGGGCTCGCTGATCTACAGCAATAAACGTTCTTCTATTGGGAACTCTCCGGAGAGGATACAATTCAGAGTATCGTTCAACAGCACGAGCACCGTTACCTAAACATTCCCCTAACACTAAATGCATATCTGCATATTCTTCAAAAGTGTATGCTACGGCCATAATTGACTGTTGAAACTAACTTAAACAAATAATGACAACGATTAATTGAACAATTTGTCAATACAAAAACATCTGCAACAACTTTTGACAGATGTTTGTAGCACACCTTATTTCTAAAATCATAATCACTGCATTTTAGATAAACTTTGAAACTAACGGAGAACACTTCCAACATTTACTTTAATTGTATTAATTTTACTTTATTTTTCAATAACTTAACTTAAAAAAGTGTTTTAATTAATTTAATTTGGGCAAATTCAGTGTTTTTTAAAATTGAATTTCGTTAAACAGAAAACCTGAATTTCATAGGAAACGGTTAGTCTAGGCAAGTTGCAACAAGAGAACCTTTTTTGTTAATTAGATATCAGAAAATCCGAATCTGCAAAATAAAATGCAAAAAAACAAAAGGTAAAAAAGCGGGTAATAATAAGGTGATAACCCCCATTCGTACCGCCCATGGTTAATTTTTAAAAAACAAAATAGTAGAAAATGTAGGCCTTTAACAGCTTAGGCTGCCTCAGAAATTTTAATTTTTTATCTCAAGCCGTTTTAAAAATGCAATTGTTTTCCGTTTTTTCAACACCATTTTCAAAGACGTGTATCTTCCTCAGGAAGCGGTTTACGACAAAAGTTGTACTGACATTTTCGGCTTATTTTTGCGTCAGGAATCGGCTGGTAAATTTATGGTAGGAGGTTTACAGACACCCTGTATAGTGCTGTGGAAGTATTTTTTGTTATTCATAATGTATAACAGCAGAACAGAGAAGTTAACCTTTTTTTGGATTCAGTGTCATGAACTTTTTTATTTTTCTGTTTTATGTAACAATTCATATACGAACCATACATATAGAGAGAGAAACAATATAGAACTGCTAGTACATTTAGAAACACTTAAAGAATTAAGCTACATTTTAAACAAAGTGATGGCAACAATTTTGTACTGTGTTACGTTAATATCACTTAGTAAAGTTATACTTTATGAAAATACTTATAGATATATATTTTAGTTATATACATTTGCACTGTAATACGATTATTTGTAAACATGGCGCATCTTAAGACTAGAATCAATACTCTTAGGTATAGGCAACTTTATTGGGGTATTCGGTCGCGAAGATAAGCAAGAATGGATTCGGTACCTTGTTCCAATATTGCATAACGTGGTTGCCGAAACGAATTTCCTGTTAATTCCAAACACCTGACCATAAAAACGTTTACATGACTGACATTTGGATTAAAGTTACTTACCGTAATTGTTTTAAATTACCCAATTCCGGCGGCACATGATTGATGCTATTATTGGCAAGTTGTAAAACTGCCAATTTTTTTAACTTCATTAGTCCATTCACATGAATATCTGATATTTGGTTATCGGAAGCATTGAGAATCTCTAATCCTTCCATCTCATAGATACATTCGGGAATTTTTCCAAACCTAAATGATTTAAAGAAACAGATCAGTTAATCCGATACTGATCCCGCTTTTACCTATTGTTAGCGATAACAATTTCACGCATCCATTTTAAATTACATAAACTGTTTGGTAGTTCCGTTAACAAATTTTTACTAACATCTAAGAATTGTAATTTAACACAGTCGGCAATAAATTCGGGAATTGCTTTCAATAGATTTGAACTCAAATTCAATTCTGTTAGTTGGCTCGTAATAAGTTGTAAACTAAAATTGAGAAGTCGTACAAGCATATAAGCAAAGATCTATTGTTACCCTTCAGGTATACTTGTGAACTTGTTTTTACACAGATCGACAACAGTAACCTCTGCGGTTTTCGCATCCTCAAAAACTCTTTGCGGAATTGCATTCAACTCCTGCATTCCTAACGAGAGACTGCGACAATGACTCATAATGTACCTAAAAATTCTCGTTCGTACCTATACCTACTGGGTATGCGATACATATGCACCACTGAACTATACTTATACTGGAAAGCACGCTCCATCCGCCAACCCGATCTGAGAGAGAGCAAGGGTCGCATGTCTGTCCTACTCTCGACAATACATTTTGGTTTAACGCTGTCTCCTCTCACCCGGCGCATGCGTAAAGTGTAACAAAAAGGACAGGAAAATCACCCTTGCACACTATCTCTCTCGTCATGGCAGAGACCACTAACGCGTGTTTCAGTATACATATAAATATAGTTCCGTGTTACTCACCGATCCGGAAAAGTATAGATATTTAACGATGGGTAATTTTCTTTTATAATATGCAATTCAGGCGAATTATTTTCCATATCAAATTTTTCACGTAAATGTTTCAAAATTCTTGATGTACCTCCTTTAATGATGTCGCTTCTAATCTGCTTTAATTTATTTCCTTCGACTTGCAAATTTTGTAAGTGTGGCAGTAGACTCAAAGTACTAGGAAGACTAAAACAAAATTTATGTTTAAATTTTCAACTATCCTCGTGCGCTTACACTTCCAAAGCATTGTTAGTTAAATCTAGTCGAATTAAATTTTGACACATCGCAATTTCATCTGGAAGATTATCAATTTTGTTATCTTTCAAATCTAAAATTTTCAAATGAGTCATGTTTTCACAGAAGTCTTTG
The DNA here is from genome assembly GCA_036250285.1 of Pyrocoelia pectoralis. NCBI lineage: Eukaryota > Metazoa > Arthropoda > Insecta > Coleoptera > Lampyridae > Pyrocoelia > Pyrocoelia pectoralis. The sequence continues at coordinate 24,608,034 of CM070077.1, read as the reverse complement.
TCAATCATCTGTAAATAATAAATTTATTACTATTAACTTAATATCGGGGTAACAGTTTAGTGTTCGAGTCCATCCAATTTCGGGTAAATTTTTTACGAATGGTAGGGAAGTGGTCCTCTTATAGGAAAAATGAAATGAATTTGTCTCGGGAAAAGGCCCTTTTTTTAAATTTTTTTAAGCACTTAATTGTAAAGTTACAGTCTACTGTTGGCGTTACAGGTATGGATGTGTTATTAAAAAATGCATATGAAGAATAACGAAAATTATACAGTAGTACTCAACACGTAATAATCGAAGTCAAAAAATTGTAGAATAATCAAAAGTGACTGGATAACTGTTTAGTACATATCTAACTGAATTGAAAGAATGTATAAATAACATGTGGGTAGTATGTATAATGTAAATGACTAAAGTACTAAGTAGTCGAAAGTAATCGTCATCTCAAGATCAATGCGTAGAATTTATTCCAGTTAGCTTAATATCGCTCGCTCAAGAATTACTTCTAAATAAGTAAAACAGTGGCATTTACATGGTCCTATATACTAGCGGATAACCTGAAAGAGCCGCTGCACACTAGGCTGTACATAATCGATAACTCAAGAACTTGTAGAATACTCAAAAGGGGATGAATAACCTATGAAAGTTAACAGAAGGTGCACAATTGATGATTGCTTGGAAAAAAGAACAATACAAACTCGTAATTGTTAAGACCGGCATGCGAAATAGTATTGCTTGTAAATATCAATTCTTTTTAATGTTCCGGAACGGTATTTACATTTTTATGATAACGCGACCTATAGACAAATAGGCCAAGTTTTGACATTTTCCTATCCTATATTGTTTGCTATTATTCATTTATGCGAATTTTTAAACAATTTAGTGACTTGCGGTCATTATGTTAAAGCTTTTCTTAGTTGTCTGGTAATACTCTCTTGTAGGGGAAAAGTTGAAACGGCTTGGTGCATGGCCCCCGATTTTAAATAATTACCAACATCGGTTTTTCATTAAGTTACTCTCTTCATAAATTGTTAAATTTCTCACATTTTATGGATAAGACTTAGAATAAGCTCTAGATATAGTTACCTCAATAAAATTATTGCCCATATGTAACTGTTGAAGTCCTTCACAGCCTGTAAAATCTGGCAATTCTTCAATATCATTATGTTGAGCGTGTAGTAATTGTAATTTTCGCATTTCACAAAAGTTTGGCAACATTTTTAAATTATTATTTGTCACATCAAGTTTAGTTAAAACTGCAATACAAAAGACAAATACAAATATTACAAATTTATGCTCAACAATATTTCTTACCTACCTCTCAAACCCGTAATCTCAGGTGGTAGTTCTGTAAGTTTATTATAAGATACATTCACTTCTACGAGTCTTGCTAAAAAACCTAAACCTGGAGGTAAATTGGTTAAATTATTATAAGATAAATCCTATAAAAACTTATTGTTAATAACGTTTATTTTTATTTATACAAACTTATTTACCAGCTGTTCTAACATGATTAAATCCCCTAAATCATCTGTTAATACTTCCAAATTATTATGAGCAATAAATAGTTGTTTCAGTTCAGTTAATTTGTATAATTCTTTAGGCAAGATAGTAAGTTTATTACGACATAAATTCAGTTTTGTTAATTTGGTTAGATTACCTACTTCAATTGGTAACTCCATGAGGCAATTGTCTTGTAACTAAAATGTTAATAGAGATTAAAGCAGACTATTTTTGCAGTACTTTTACTTTAAGCTGAAGAATACACACTAATGTGTACGTAGTGGTAAAGCAATTAGTTTTCACTACATTAAATTCTAACAGTTTTGCATAACAGATTTTCTGCCATAACTACATACAATTTGCAACTAAAATTAATGATGGTGGATAATTGCAAGTAGACTCGTTTTGTGCTTTTGAGTTGGTACATGTTCCTATTGAATACTCTTTTATTTGGCGAGGTTCTACTTTATAAAACAATTAAAAATGCAATTAAAAGGCCTACTTAGAGTAGTTGCACAATTAGCCACCAAACATCGTAGTAGGTGTGGGGGCCAGATGATGAATTAAAGTTGGAATATGTGAAGGGAAAATAACAGACGAATTAAAAAGAAAAGAAGTATCTTGTCATTGGTATAGAAAAGAACATTATAAAAAGAATTGTTGTGTTAACAGAAGAAAAGAGAGGATTAACTTCCCCAGAAAAAATTTTGAAAATGATGAGTTTTTGGTCTTTTCAAGTGACAAATTGAGTGGTTGTTTATGGTGGCTACAAGTGAAGAAGTCGATTTGCGATCATTTCTTATTTATTTTTTGTTGATACCGTATTTTTTATTTTCGCTCATCCCATAGGGATGCAATATAACGCATATTTTTATTGGTAAAATTGTTAATAGCATTGTATTTAGTATATACAATGCTACTGGGTACAATATTTCATGTTAGTTGAGAACCTTGTTTTAAAAACCACAGTTTTTTGAAATTTGGTTCTAGATGGTTGTTAGATAGAACCTTAACTAAAAAATAAAAAACATAAGAAGATCTTCGTTAACCCCTTTTTCAAGAAAATACCGCACAAACACAAGCAGCACTGCTAGGTTCGAAACATCATTGCTTTTGTCCACTGGGATAGAAACAAATTTACTGTCTTTCAATCTCTCAAGAAAAGCTGTTCAACATTTTCACATACGTCACGAATTCAGCAAATTACAGTGTTGTGTTTGATAAGGAAATTCCGTCGAACGCCAAACGTGTAGAGAAGTACATCTTTGGCACATGGTGCGATTAGTTCTTCTCCGATAGTATGATTAAACAACTTTTCGTGAGACGATATCCTTCCAATACATTTTTGTTAGGTATCAGTTTTTGCTAAGATTATTTTATTTTATTATTTTTTAACAGTGTTAATTATTTCCTTTCTAAAAAATCGGATGGTTTATTTGTGTGATTGGGATCAATGTATGACCGTGACGTGAAAAAATGAAACCTCATCGAACGTGATCGTCAAACTACACACCTATAGCGTGGTAAAACTCGACATTGTGAATGAGCCGTATCGCCTCCCCAAGGATCGATTAAGCAAATATGACCAAAACACATGAGATAATCGATGACCACACCAACCTCCACACAATTTGAAACCAGCTGTAGGTCTTCACTGATAGAGCTTACAATACCGGAAGAAATTTTGAATACCGGTTTTCGGTATTCAATCAAGTGAATCCAGGGATCCCGGTATTGACTTTTTTTACTGCTGAAACTATAAAATAAAAATAAAAAACGCATAACTTAGAAATTCAAAATTCCAAATTCCAAATTCAAAGTATTCAAGCTATTCAAAGATGTAAATATAATATGTAAATTAAATAAATCCACATAAAATTCAAAAATTTTGTATTCAAAGTAGAAATTTGAAATAAAAAATTGAAACGCAAAATATTACTGCTACTTAAAAGTTAAAAAGTTTAAATTAAATTCAAAATTGAAATTTGAAATGATGAACTCGTAAGCCTACTCAGCCTGCTGGTAAATCCGCCACTGTTTCCGGAGAAGGAAATAACATTTCTTGCTTTAATTATAATTTTGTAAATTCATGGTTCAAAAATTAAAATGTAATAAAGAAAAATTGGCAGTGCCATTTGAAAAATCAAGTTACCGTTTATAGAAATTTTGTCAATTGACGTAGTAATTTCTCTGAACACAAGAAGATTTTGGATTTGACCGTCGGGTTTACGATAGTACATTTCATGTTTTAGTAATATCGCATCGTCACGACTTTCTAAGCTTTGTGATTAGGGTTGCCAACTTTCTGTTATTGAAATAAAGGACACCTTGGAAAAATTTTTTGGGTGCCACAATACCATTTCTAAAAAACATCCATTTTCTTCTCCCGAATAACATTTTTGATTTTGCTTAAGTTCATTTACTAAAGGTTCGTTTATACATTAATAAAAATAATTTCTACCAATATGAGGCAGGAATACTCATAAAAAATGAAATTATTTTAAATAGATTGGTAAAATCAGAGTCAAGTTTCTGAAAAATAAATTGCCATTTATCACTTGAAAAAGATTTTGGAAAACTCTACCTACACAATACTTTTCTGTGATTGAATGTTGCTTGGCAAAATATTTTTAAAGTACATAATGTTCAAATAAAACAAATTTGGTACATTTAAATACTTTTAATAAAGTAAAGACTAAACAAGCAAGGAAAGGAAAATGGTGACAAAAGGCTACGCCACACTCGCCTTTACACAGTATTATCAGTTGCAGACGCGCTAAAATCACTTTAAAACAGTGATTTTTTATGCACAAATTTGAACATGTTATCCCCAAGTTCAGAACTTGCGACCATTTTTATATGTATGATTTGCAGACGCGCTTTTATCACTACCTAAAATGACGCTGGGCTGCCGCCCTATCAGTCTTAGCTTAAAAACAAAATATTTATGTGGTGTAGGTATAGCACTTTTTTTAATTTATTTGTTACCTAAATGCCCTTATTTATAGTTTCGGATTTTAAAGGACATTTTCTGTCCTTTGACACCTTTCAAAAGGGCAAAGGACACACTTTTAAAATAAAGGACTGTCCTTTGAAATAAAGGACGGTTGGCAACCCTATTTGTGATCCCTGCGATATTGAATTTTTTGGACACATTTGTTTTAAGTACTATGTGTGACACATAAAGTCGCACTAGAATTGTCCAACGAATGTACAGGAGGTTCCATTAAAAAATGCAACTTTGATATAAATCATCCTGTATAAATTTGGCGATTCAAGTGAAAATATTTTAGATTTGTAACTTTACTATAAGTATTTTTCAACTAGGATTCCCGTTTTCAGATTAGTGCGCTTCATTGAATCGCCATATGAACTAAGATTTACTTGTTAGTCAGAGGTTCTACAACAATTTTAGATAATTGATTCTTTAATGAATGATAATTTTAAGTACCTACTTACATATTTATAAGTAATGAAATAAATTTATTGGTATCTATATAAGAATTTTGATGTGAATCTGTTGTTAGTAAACGCCATGCACAATTCATTATGCATTACCTACACTAATGTAAAATTTTGAGAATCTCTGGCATTCGAAAACAGTTGTAGTTTTGCGTCCAACATAAACTACTGTCATCTCTTTCTGCCACATTGCGGTTATTTGTACCATATTTTAATGCTTATTGTGTGCTTAAAGCAATTTATCTATCGCCGTAAATCCTACGTTTCTGTTGCTTAGAAGTACAACCACAATTTAAACAGAGATAAAAGACAAAAAGTTTGCGTTTACTAATATAAAGCGCCAATTCGAAAACGGGAATCCTAGTTGAAAAATACATCCCATGAACGAATTTCGAAATGGTCGTTAATAAACCCACAATCTTCCATCTACACACTATTGGCCCACTCTGTATACATACAATATTTTGCACCAGTTCTAAGTAAATATCATTAATCCAAAATATTTTCTACTAAAATAAAATTAAATTAATACCGAAATACCGGTATTTACGTATGAATACCGGTTTTAAATACTGCATCAATTTTGTCCGGGATCCCGGTTTTCGAAATCCCGGAATTCCGATATTGTAAGCTCTATTCACTGATCACAAGGCGGAGAAAAGCGACAGAAAACCTTCCAGGATCTCAAATCAACTGATTTTCCATTTACTTCCACTTATTACATTCGAAGACTACATTGAATTTTTCTCTACATTCCTCTCACAAAAAAATCATGACGACAAGTACACAACACCCCACGAAAATATTACAATTTGTCAGTATATAAGGAGTTACAGCTAATATATCGAAGAGAATGTAACAAGAGGAAGAGGAGATACAGGAAGAAAGTGGAAGAGCACATACGGAGATTAAGAAAAGAGGGAGAAATGTGGAGTGAAAGAATGAAAAGGAAAGAAGAGGGCAAATTAAAATGGAGAAATGGACAGGGCACTGCATGGAGATGATAGCGAGAAGGAAGAAAAGGACAATAGTTACAGGAATAGAAATAGAAGAAATAAGTGAGACGGGGGAGGGGGGGAATAACAGGAGAAGACTTGGGAAGAGCTTTAAAAGGATAAAAAGAGGGAAGGCGGGAGGAACGGATGGGACACAGAGGGAACAGTGGCATTACATATGGCAAAAAAAGCAAAGGAGAATGTGATAAAGATCTCAAACAAAATATGAAATGGGGGAGGGTTCCCGGACGAATAGAGGGAGACAATAATGTGTCCGGTTAACTAAGAGGCAAAAAACTATGGGGGGGGGGGGTAATGTAGGGTGTAAGATATATGCAATGATCCTACAGGAACGATTGAAGAAGACAGAAATAATAGGAAAGTGGCAAGCAGGGTTCACTGACAACATATACATGATAAAGCAGTTAGCGAATATGGAGCCGGAAAAGAAGAGGGGAAAGCTTTATGCAAAATTTTTAGACCCAAAAGCAGCCTTTGACAATGTGAAGAGAATGACAGTTGATGTTTTTTTGGGAGTACAATAGTAAAATTAGGAGCATTAGTATTGCAATCATTCAGATGTTTAGATGAGTTGTTGTAGTTTTTTTGTTGTTAGCTATAGCTATGGGGAGCCGATTTCTTGCGTAGTTAGGGAAGAACAACAACAAAATTAACCTTTAATTACAAGTTTACTTTTTCACTATCAGTTCACATTAAAACTTATATTTAAATACTGTACTGCCTATTCTGATGAGAAAAAGCAATCATTTGTAATTGTTTTATTATTAATACATATAAAAATAATGACTTAGTTTGTAAACAATTATCTTTGCCCTTCACGGCTACTGAACTTCACATTGATTAATGTCTCTCTGATGTTTTATACATGTTTAATTAAGTCAAGCAGAATAATTATGAGGCGTGACGAAGGATAAAATTAATTAAAGATATATTGGTGATCGTTTGTTTTCTTTGTAACTAGGTACTTCCGTTTTATAAATTAAAACTACAACATTTTTGTAGTAAATGTGCAAAAAAGTTAATTAAGTTGTAATAAGTTGCCTTTGCCTTATACCAAAGCTTATAGATTCGAATCTGGGGGAGGAAAGTATCGAAAATAAACGAAATTTTCTGAATGTAAAAACTGCACTTAAAAATGACCCTGTACATTGTACTAGAAAACGTCGGGTATTATTTTGATGAAAAATCAGTTGAAAGGATGAACAATAAGATTCTGAATCGAAACCAATGACAAGAATTGAATGCTCGATCGTCGTATGTTTCTATAGGTACTTGGAAACAAACAAACGGGTTTTTACACATAGCAAGCTATTAAAAGCATCAGGACTTAAAATGTGTAAATCTTACATTAAAAACAGTCAAATCCTCAAACATTTTTATAGCAGACGGTAACTTTTTTAAAACATTTGAACTGAGATCCAAATATATCAATGGGCTAAAAGTCCACCAAGGCTCGTCCGAAGGTTTACTTAAATCCAGTTCATTTTCAATTTCGGTTTCGTACATTGTAAACATTCGATTTGGAACTAAAAAAAAGTGTCTTCGTGTAGGTGGCTGGCAAAATCGTATATACATACCTGTAGCTAAGCTACGACCCGATAAATTTAATTGACCCGTTCTTCGCACAATCTTAATCATTCCTTTCGTTAACTGACTATCATCATCTTCTTCAGTTTGTAAATGAAAGATGGGGTTTAAAAGTTTACGTTTTGATTTTACTTGTGATTGTTTCGCCATTTTTCGTTTATTTATTTACTACATCATTTTGTGTTGATTGTTGTTATCGATTTAATAACCTTGTACCTTCACACAGACCTTTAAAAATTACATCACACACAGATTTACCTTACTGCTTTTACGTTTTTGAATAATCGATAGGACCTTGTAACTCTTTAATCTGATTGGTGTTTATACAAGCAGTCTACTATAAATAAAAGTAACACCATAAGCGCCGATACAAGATGGTCGTTTTTATATGTATATTCAAGTCTCGAGCTACTGATGTTAAAACGTTGCAAGCGCTGAACAATTTGAAGGAAAAGGTCAGCGGCGGCTGCTCAGAGGAGGCAAGGGAGGCTATGCCTCCTCATAAAAAATCCAAAATAATGATTTTATCATACTATTATTATTCCATATATTTTCAGTCTAAAAGGATTAATCAATTAATGAAACAAAAAAATATTCCATTTACTTTTATCTCATCAGTACCTACGTTTAAATAGGAGCTACGCTTTAAAGGGAATCCGTCCTTTTACATACTGCGGTTGACGCACTCGGAGCCCAACACCAAGAGTGGCTCCGTACATCGCTCTTTAATTGCAATAAGTTGCGAGTGTGACCTTGCATAGTAAATATTAGAGATGGGTGCATGAAGTTCAATCGACTGAACTGATAGCAAGGGAGCCAACGGCTCCAGCTCTACCCCATCTTTTTACATCTTCCCAGCAAAATCCGACAATTTCCCACTCCTTTTTCAACCAGCGTCTTTCAGTAGTCTGATACTTTTTGATTAATAAAGAATAATAAGTGGTTAGTAAGTACGACTGCGGCAGGTGGAAGGTTCAGGTTTTATTTTTGTATTTACCTAATTTGATCTTTTTACTCAAAATGTGTGACGAATTCCAAACTGTGCTTTCAAAATCTTGCGATGATATTGTAGATTTTTTGCTAAAACGGTCATTTAATTCTTTGAATTACGATGCAAAATCCTTCATATTATGTAAGAACTATGAAAGACCCCGTCCAATTTAATATCTTTAAAACGAGCGGGCATTTCACAAAATCGTGGATTCAATGTAACATGGTAGGTACGACATAATGTGGATGGCTTACAGGAGTATAAAACAATCAAAATTATTTTGCTGACCGCGTGTTTACTTTTTCGTTGTTTTTTTATTTCCATGTTTTTTCCCGGTCCCTGCAATTCCTTGATTCCACTCCTGGCAGGAAATAACTCTACACCTCCTCGATGGTTCTTGCTGGACAACAAATTGTGGCAATTCATAATTTGTTGACTAAGTAGAATAATTTTAAAAATTAGCCTCCTCACTTGCAGAGGTCACGAGCCGCCACTGGAAAAGGTCTACGTTAACAAATCTGCTGTGAATACAGCTGAACTAAAAGAGGACATCAGACGTGCAATTGCTGAAGTAGAACCGCATTTATTGGAAACGATTACGAATTTCGCTACATCTACGTTTACACGCACTTGATTTACGCCGGAGTTATAACTTCGGAGTTATAACTTCGGAGTAAGATGCCGTGTAAACGCTCTTTAACACCGGAACTACTAAACCGGAGTTATAACTCTACACCTGTTGGAAAAGAGGAGTGCACTTATTTAACACCGGAATTTCTGTCAACTCCGGTGTTAAAGTACGTGTAAACAGGCGACTACGATTGTTGCCAACCCAAATAAAATCGCACATGATACTGCGTAAGGTGTATGTCTGTATGTTCATATTGGTTCATATTCAATACGATTACAATTCAATTAAAATGAAAGGCACCTTAACCTCACTATAAGAAAGAATCTATTTTTTCATTTCATTTATATATTGGTAAGATTGGTACTACTGCAAATTTATTTCTAAATCGGAGTTATAATTCCTGCTAAACCTCAACGTGTAAACGGTACTGCCTAACAGGAGTTATAACTACCGATGTTATAACTCCGGCGTAAATCAGTGCGTGTAATGTTGTGATTGTATCATGTCAGCGAAATCGTGGTGGTCGTTTGGACGACATCGTATATTCGTATTTCATACAAAATAACCAAGTTTGTACTTTACGCTAATAACAATAAAATTCGGATTTTTCCAATTGTGTTTTATTCAAAAAACAAATTGGGTCACTCCTTTATTATTAAGCAGAAATATATTTTCCTCAATAAATAGATAGTCCACTAAGGGCGGCGAGGTGTACCATGTCATAGCGTAGCTGCGTAGCGGTATTGGTTTTCCAAAGACAGTGAGAATATTGAGACGGTAGTCTTGTATTATTAAGGAAGAAAAGACATACTTATAAGATAGGATCGAAATCAGGGGTAAATATCTAGCTAATAGCAATTTAGCAAATTCTTAAATTATATAAATATCTCAAAATTGATAGAGTCGATCGAGCCAAAATTGGCAGTAGGTATTACGGTGTAATTGAAAAACAGTCAAAAAGTGATAATACGAACTAAAATGTTTATTTTTGGATGACAACCAAAGAGAAGGAAGAAAGATGAGTCACTCGATGTAATTTTCTTAGACTTTCTCTCTCTGGCGGAATGTGAGGAAGTATTTTATATATAGGCGGGAAATTCAAATTCAAAATTAGAGTCTTATTTCACACTTTACTCTAATTTTTGTAATGGGAGTGGACGTGCTGCAACAGTTCGAGTTATTCCTCATCATAAAAGATTTTCCAATGTCTTTCTTTGCTTACTTCATCGCGAGTGTATAGTAATGGTAAACCAGGCACGCGCGAAGTTTAATGAACAGAATAATTGAAGCTACAATTAAATTCTCTTAGAAATGAATTGGCAGATATAAGGTGTTTTCTTTTATTGCATCACCACAGGGTCAGGTGAAGTCACAATTATCAGGCGATTGAAGTGCCTTGCGTCATAAGACATTTCTGCCTCAGGTTAATATAAAACTTGAACTAAGCTTTTAAAACGAATAGGGTTATTGAGAACTGAGTCAAATTATTTTTATAAAACGAATGGTGTGTTATTGACAGGGCTGACTTAAGTCAACTACAACATGCAAAAAGAAAACACCTATTATTGACAACATGATGTCGCTCGGAGGGTAGAGGTATGTTTAGGAAACGGAGATTTTTGATTAGTTGAAATAATTAACTTGATGTTGAGTTTTTATTGCTTACTTTCTTTACCAATTCCCTACGGCCTACGATATATTCGAAACGAAGGGGAATTGACTAATATAGTTTATATGAAGTTGTTGGAAAACGTACACGAAAGATATTGGAAGTGACTGCTTTGGTTTGGAAAGGGAGATGCCAGGCTATGTAGTACAGGAAAAGATGAAATGGGAGAAGATAAAAATACAGGCTGGGAAGTTGGCGATGAGATACGAGGAATGAATTAATAGGGGGAGGGGTGCAGAGAAAGAGAGGGAGACCACAAGAGAGAAGAGACAAGAATACACAGAGGCAAGAACAGAATGAGTAAAATTATGGTAGTGGAAGTATAATGTGATGTACGGGAAAATTATGACGGAGGGGGTACTTAAGGGTTAAGTATGAGAAAGAAGAGAAGGATAACGAGCTCTATAGCATCTATATGCGGGAATGAGGAGAGGGAAAATAAGTACCTATTGGTGGGAAGATAAGAAGGGAAGGTGTAGATTATGTGGAATGGGACGTAATAACCTGAAGCATTATGCAGTGTGAGGAGTTGAGGAAAGAACGACGAAGTGGGAATGAGAAGTTAGAGATGGGAGGGGAGGGTATAGGATGGGTTGAGGAAGTAGAGAAAAGAAGAAGTGGGATTGGAAGAAAGGGCGAAAAATAAGAGCCTTTTGTTAAAAATGTAAATTTGACAAAGTAGAGGGATACAATATTATATTTATATGAAGTTGTTTGATCAAAATGTCCTCTAGTACATGGTGTAATTTTGTCGGTCGAGTTTTGGGACACCCTGTATTTTCAAAGGTCCAAGTCAGTATCCTGTATAAACAAAGATTTATCCAGGGGTACTCAGGGTACTCTGTGTCCAAAGCCACAGACCATTATTATTGGTCTGTGTCCAAAGCACTGACCTGTATCCACAAAGTAGCCACTAACTTAAGGTCAGTGGTCCAAAGCATCGACATATAGAAATGGACTGCGCGTGGTTATGCTAAGCCCGGATACTGCAGGTGAGAGAGAGGGTAAACGTGGAGGCCTAGTTCTAGCTTTATCTGTCACGTATCTATTGGTCGCTGCATTCCCCTAGCTTTATCTGTCGCGTATCTATTGGTCGCTGCATTCCCATTAAAATGCAGCAACCAATAGATAGGTACGCGACAGATAAAGCTAGAACTAGGCCTCCACGTTTACCCTCTCTCTCACCTGCAGTGTCCGGGCTTAGCATAACCACGCGCAGTCCATTTCTATATGTCGATGGTCCAAAGCTGTGCAGAAATTTAAACTTCAATAGTTCCATCTGAAGTTAGCCATATATATTTAAATTCGTAATAGTTGAGTGAGATTCTATTTTATATTTGAAATTGCTAGCAATTATTAAATTGCCATAACATTATTAGTGTAAGGTATGTGTGATTTATAATACATTATAGTACTTCAGGGAAAAAATTCAATTTACTATTGCATCAACAATGAAGTTAGATATGTATTATTATTAGATCTAGATACAAAATTCATGTCATTATTTTTTTCTAGAATTTAATTAGAAAATAAATAGAAGTGTACATGAAAGACTCAACTATTAAAACTTCTCCCTAAGAAATGAATAAAGTTACTCAAAAACCTACAAGCTCCCACTCCGTTCTACAAAGTATAGATGCCAAAAGATCAACTGTCTTATCGGAAGATATTGATAAATGTTCAATAGTTAGCGTAGTATGTCGTATTTGCTATGATGGAGATAAGTGTGAACCGATTATTACACCTTGCAAATGCAAAGTACATAAATGGGACAACTTTTTAACATAAATAATTGCCCTTTTTTATTTTGATAGGGAAGTGTCGCATTTGTGCATCGAACATGTCTCGAAAAATGGTTAGCGGAATCTAACTTGACATCCTGTGAAGTATGTCACTATGTATACCAAACGGAAAGAGTCCCTATGTATACTGCACGCCAGTCTATTTGGCGTTGGTTTCGAGTACATCCCCACACTACTACGTTTCCAATTCGTGGTTTAAGAAATGATCTATACGCGTGTGCCGTAATAACACCTTTAGCAATTATTATAACTTACGTTTGTTTATTTTCGGCAGATTATTATAATCAAGAAAGATTTTCACATATTCCTGCAGCAAAATGGACATCCATTTCTTTGTTAGTAATGATTTCTGTCATGATTGCCGGTTATTACTTGTGGGTGTACATGATGATCAGATACCACAGTAGAGCTTGGTATTACTGCTGGCAAGAAGAATCCATTGTACGTTACATTTCTCCTAGTTCTCATATTTCTTATCGCGAGACAAATGAAATTACCGCCGAAGACACTCGATGTGCTTTAAATGTTGAAGCATATAATATCTTTGAACCATCGCAATTTAGGGATGAAATTGTTCCCGAATCTGTTCAGACTACAGTATCGATACCCCTACAAATGATGAGTTCTAGGGATGATGTTGACATTGAGACGGAAAATGATATTGCAATTAATGATAATATAGTTTAATAATATATATCTAATATATTTTATTTTTCACGGTAATCGCCCCGACCAAAACATTTAGGAAGCTCTTCTTTTGATAGACACTTTTCCTCGGGCTAAATTAGAAACGTATATTCTAACTTTTGTACCATCCGATTTTTTAACCCATAACTGAAAAAGTCGTTACAAATAAATAATATCAATCAAGTCAAGTACTTACAGCTTCGGTACCGATGGCCGAAATACTAGCGGGAAATTTTGGCATATCTTTACCTTCAATATATACCGATTGACCTCTATGAAACCAACGTCGTTCGTATAATAACTTTCCATCTTCTATACGCGTTTCAACCAGTGGTGTTTCATTCGTAGACACGATAACAGGTACCGTCGGTGTTGGTACTGTATTCGGTACGGTGGTTAATGTTTCACACGGTTTACGTGTCGGTGTTAATATTTTTCCTCTGGTGATAATTTTTAAATCATTATCGATTTCTTTTTCGTCTAATAAATATGTGATTTGAGCGGCCGGCGGTTTCCGTCGTTTTTCGGGCACAGGTATGGGATCATTGGGTCTCCTTCTCAGTTTTCGAGTCATTACCGGTTTTACCTCCATCGAATCTCCTGTAAGCTCTAACGTATATCGTTCCGCTTCTATGGTACGCTTTTTATCTTCGAAATCGGACAGTAGATTTTCTTTTAAATCTACCTTTTTTTCTTCAAATTCTTTCACTGAAGCTTTTTTCTCTTTTATATAGTCACGTTCGACGCATTCAATCATGTAATCACGAAATATCATATTAAGTCTTATACGTTCTTTATATTGGTACTCCAACTTGCGAACTCGCCGATTGTAATCGTGATGTGTGCCATCTTTAAGTTGTTGAAGCTTTTTCTTTAGACTCGCCAATTTATCTTGGTACATTTGTTCTTTAATTTCGTACGACTCGTCATGTCTGCTCATTTCAGCTTCGCTCGCTTCTTCGGTATCTACATATAGAGATATTGCTACTTGATTAACAATAGTTACAATTAGTTATAAGCAATGTGCAAAATAATAATACTGTATGTAAAATACCTTCATCGCTTTCCTCGTGGGGCTCATCATTTTCTCTATCATCTTCGTATTTATCGTCTTCAAATTCATAATCGTCTTGAATGAGAGGCGATCCTCGTACAGCTATTGTTGAGGCATTCATATTGTCACATTACATTCTATTTCAAATTATGTAAATGTTTTAAACAAATATGTTTATGAAATAAGTATTGTTGTTATATTTAAGGTTAAGTATGCAAAACAATCGGTTCAAAGTGGACGTGTCTCCATTAGCGTGATGCAAATTTAATTTAATTCGTCTATTTACAGGGTGATTCGTTAGGTACTTAATTTTTTTTGAAGAAAAGTAAGACATCAAATCTTTTTAATTACATTTCGACTATAGGACGTAAATTGCTAGAAATAAAATTGATGAATCTACGAACTGCGTAAGATTCGTAACATTTTTATTTAAGATCGTGTCCGCCAAACAATGCGTCGCGAGACAGATGTTCTACGCTATTTCACACTACATTTACAAAATTCAAACTAGAGAGGGACTATTTAAAAATGGTCGCTAAAAACTAAACTTTCTCTCCTACACTTGAAAACAAACTCGCCCTTAATTTGAATAAACGCGGTCAAAATAAACTACCCGTCAAACCTCCACAACCCTGCTACGTGATCGCGAAGGTCTAGCAGGTCACCCTAATGTTTAAAAGGGACATGAATACACTGGCAGTTAACAGTTAGCCCGGCCCCTCCGATGGCGGTGACTGCCTTCTAATTGAGGAGTATACCACCCAATATTCAATTGAAAGTCGAGAAGCAATCAGGACTTAATTAATTAATCTTTCACCTGATTGAAACTCTGTGCGGGAGAAGTAATTAGCACAAACATTCCAGTTAGAGTTCTTGATAACTGGTCGACATGCCAAGTAATTCAATCAAATACCTATGTAAAAGTAAACAGCAGGTGTCGCAGACAGACATACATCAAGCAAATGACAAATAATTACACAAATAATTTCAATGGAAGTACAAACTGTACAGTACACCCCCATTTACACAAAAGTTACATGTAAGTACAATTATAATTTACAGCAGAATATATTCCTCTTCCTCCTCAACAAAATAATACGTACCTGATAATCATATAGGTAATGCGATTTCACACAACAAAATCGTAATGGCTATTTGCAATTGCCAATTATCAAGATAGAATTAAAGCTATATCATATATACCGCATGTATAATTTTATTATTATTATTATTAATTAAAAATTACTATACCGAAATTCTAAGTCGGTAATCGCAACTTTAAGAGCTCTTTATCCAATTTTTGGTCGCAATAATGATCTCATAAGTTCGTGTCAACATACTCACTACCGAATGTTCCTGTATCAGTAAGACAACGGACCGGTCGAAGTACCATCTTAACCTACAGCCTTACAATATCAAATTAATTTGAAGCGTTGAAACTTCCCCGATTGGGCTCTGCAAAAGTTTGAAGAAGAAAAAAATAACTCATGAAGATACCAAAAAGTAGTCATGAAATTAATAGTTATTTGTACAAAAAGAGAAGAAAATTATGGTTTTTTCAACTCGAGCTAAAAGTTTGACAATCGAGCGTAGCGTTTGCGCACTCTGACTAAAGTGAAAAGGTGGCAAATTTTTTTAAATCTTAGCTATGGTAGAGGAGACAAGCTTCTAGTGACAGGAACAAAACATCCTATTACATATACCTACATGTTATCTCTGAAGCCCCACAATAATCTATTCTCAACTCGAACTCATTCTCTCTACATACGTCTCATCTTCTGTCTGTCATATACATCTTCACATGTGTGTACAAGAAGCAAACAAAGCAAAGAAGTTATAATTGGAGCTGTTGTCAGCACTTGCCTGCAAGGTTCGCATCGTTACACTTAAAAGGACTAATTTAAGAAATGTCTTTTTTGAATTGACCTGTTCGTTTTTTGAAAAACAGTACATACCTATAAGTATAGTTACTTGTGACGAGGTACCTATTGATTTCTATAGTAAGCCACGTTCGCCATGATCAGTGGTTAACCACCTAGTTAAAGATCAAAAAGTCGCCTAAATGATATCTTCGAGCTCGTAAAACTGTTTTTGGTGAGATCGTCGTGCCCCAACTAAATGGCAATTGATTGAACTATTATCACCTAAATCACTATAAAGCGAGTTAAGCAAAAATTGAGACCGTCGGATACCCAATTGTTTTCCTGCACGATAGGTTGCAAAAAAGAAAAAAAGAATTCGATTGCTCTTATTCTAGGCGTTTTTTCCCCAAGATTTAAATCTAACTGCAGCAATGCAGAAAAATAATTTCGCATGGTCCGTTTTCCGAAATTCAATAACTATTTACGAGCACAAATAGATGGACTTGGGGCCATACGTGCTAATCGTAATTTAAAGTCAAATTTGACACATCACTGCAAGCTTCTAAAAACAACAAATCTTTCTTACCCAAAACGTATTCTATATGTATAGCTACTCCACAGACATCCTTTTGTATGCATGAAAGGTTTTTATGAAGAAGCTCTTGAGATGTGCTAGAGATTTTTGTAACTATCTTCACATACGTCTCGAGTTTTTATACCTTTCTTCATTTTTGTGTAAGACGTTTTTTATTCACCATAAACGTTGCTATTATAATTTATATCATTTTACGGAATAAATATATATTTATTCAGTGTAAGTATGTAGAAGATAATGAGAAAAAAGAGATCAAGAGTTGAAGTTTCAAATTTGATTACTTAAATACCTTTATTATGTACACATACGTTCTCAGCCTAATTAGTAATTCTGTTCACAATGGATAATACAGTTACCGGCAGCTACCAAGCTCATTGTCGTTGCACAGTGTGTGAAGGAAGTCAAACTTTAGATATCATTAAAACATTCAACACAATTTACGAAACGAAATTGCTCGAAATTGATAATCTTGGTGGAGGCGATAACTTAGAGGTGAGCGTTCCGCCGGTCCACTTCTACTAAATGAAGGTAATCTTAGTTTAAAGTTCGTTTACAACATGATTGGATAAGAGATTTAAATGAACAAAATCACATGCTCGTTGAAGTAGTTGAACGCTTGAAACATGGAGCGGCTATAAAAGTCTCTACCCTCCAAGAAAAACTAATATCTACCTCCGTCACCTGTGATCAAGTAGGTACATATTTAATGAACCTCTACCTATTCTTCATTTCTATTTATCCACATTAGGCCTATACGGAAGTCACGAAATTGGTTTCGTAAGTGTAATGAACTATACTGATGAACATGTGTAATTATCGTTTACGTAGTCAGGTAAAGGAATTGGAAAAGAAGTTAAACGAGTCACCGACGGCGGCTGACATAGAGGAAGCAAATTTTAGGTTAGCATTAAAGGACGAGGAGTTGAACTTCGTTCAAACGGTGAGTTATCTTCCTTAAATGCAAAAATTGCCCAAAAAGGTTGACCGAAATAACTTGGTCAAGGAGTATTACTTTTTGGTCTCTAGAACAAAATTTCATGTGATACATTTGGGTGTGAGAAAGAAAGTGTTAAACTCCTCGCAATTTCATCTTTCGAGCCTTTATGGTTAGTTGCATACCTACTACGCTTTTACAGTATCCACGTATAGTTTTATGCGTCAACTCCGTTACTGGCGTTACTTGCTGCTTGCAAAACAATATTATTCGTCTGTACATACAAGACGTCGTAGGAGCCTTTTTTTCTCTTGGCTAAAAGCCAGGAGTGCTTTTCACAACAAAGCTGGTACATGATTAATAACTCGCAGGAAAGCGTTGCAGACACGTGACACGTGTTGATCATTCGCGCGCAGAAGAAATCTGCCCATGTTCAATCTTCTCTATTGCTAACAAAAATACGATGAAGTGGGGATGTATATGAGCAATCGTTGCCTTGTTATAATTTTTCCGTCAATTTTATATACTTAGTGGTAACCTAAACCACAAATTTGCGTCTTGCTGTATATGTTGTTGAGCGTATGAGCGTGAAACGGACAAATGTAAATGTGCTTCAGATTAGCTTAAAACCGCGATAAGAGCCATGAAATTTGGAAGAGCAATTAGGGAGTAGGAAAATGATTTGAAATACCGAAATCAACAGGCGGAGGGCACGATCAGTACTACCTATACCGTGGATGATCTCGATGATCAAATAGCTCCAAGCGAACCACTGCAGAACAATTACAGTGCGACGAGTTGTATGGAGACGAGCATGGTCATGGACCAGCACAACTGCTACATTGATCATTCTACGCTTCTTGCTTTGAATGATTCGTTGTTTTGCATCTTCACAGGAAGTCAATGAGTCAATTCTTGTTCCAAAACACCGTATACATCACTGACTTGACTAGGTATTCCCTGTTGTACGCCAATGCATTGACTGCTACTTGTAGTTTGAGATAAAACCTCATCGCCCGTGACGATCTTGACGAGGAACTTGTACCGCTGCAGAAATGTCAGTGCTGCTTCTAAGCGCTTCGTTCTGCGGTACTCACCTGGAACACAGTTCCTTGGGCAGCAGGTGCTTAATGACAATGTCGTACAACCAGGATCGCGGTTTATGTGAAAAAAAAGAATTACTGCTTAGTGCCGTAGGTAATTGTGCAGCGAAGGTTTTGTATGATGCCCTGCCGGACACGCTTTGCTAAGTCATCATTGATAAGAGGTGCTCGCCCGCGGTTCTCTTTATCATGGACATTTGGACCAGCAACGCACCATCGGTTTATCTTCGGTCCGTACACCTGACAAATCCTATTTCGATCGGCGCTTTGTGTATTAAGATACTTTATCACAGACCATGTAAAGAAATGAATTATTTACATGATTTAGAATTAAGATATATTCAATGAAAATCATTTAAAAATATTAAAAATTTCCCATATGAGATGGCGGGTACGTCAGGTAAACGTCTACCACTAGTGTAGGTATCCCACCCTCTATTTTTACCCACTCATCCTAAACTCTCTATAACCGCGATCAAAGGTCCTGTCCAACACTTGAGAGTGATTCTGTCCTCATCCGAGAACCTCTCTATCCTTACCAAAACAACCCGTTTCATTCATACTAACCTTCATTCTCCATTAAGAAACCGCGTTTTATTTTAAATTTGATTAATTAGGCTGCACCAGTGTGCAAACTCTGACGGAGTCGGTACATTAGCGTGGTTGGTTTGATTTAAAAAAATGTGTTAATCGGTAGTGTGCAAACTTAGTTTGATCCGTTATTCTTGAAATTAGGCAATTTTTTCCCTTGTCCTGTATAACTGGGAATTTTTTTTAATGTGATTGGTAAAAAACTTTTCGAAATTTGAAACT
This sequence comes from Pyrocoelia pectoralis, assembly GCA_036250285.1. Taxonomy (NCBI): domain Eukaryota; kingdom Metazoa; phylum Arthropoda; class Insecta; order Coleoptera; family Lampyridae; genus Pyrocoelia; species Pyrocoelia pectoralis. The sequence continues at coordinate 24,588,328 of CM070077.1, read as the reverse complement.
CATTGCTTGAAACCGCACATTTCTATCTTATTTCGTTTAGTCAATAATTACCTACGTTTAAAATGTGTCAGTTTCAACTGGGACACTCTGTATAATTATGACGTCTACCTGCCTACCGCTGAAAAAATAGGGCAACATAATATCCGAATCGGCCTCGTATCATCAAACTTTGCAAATATTTTTTATGGATTAAGTATCATCTATAGAATTATGTCACATAGCCATTGAGTCGCAACAAATTTTCCAAAGACGATATATCTCGCTATTTAAGGAACAGACCAATTTTTAAATGCCAATTTGCACGGCAATGAATTACTAGAAAAAGTTCTGACAATTTTAAAGAAGACCGCGCGGTATTGGAAGCGTGTTATAGAACACCGCTGAATAATATGGATATCGTGAATGACAACGAACCTAAACCTAAACCATTAGGCCCACCACTTGTTTCATTAAAATCTCTTATTATGCAATTAACATAACTTTCTCGAGTACCAGTAAAACCATATGCAACACGTAGAACTCAACCTATTCAAAAATTTTAAGAGCTACTCCATGGAAGAAGGACCTATAGAAGCAGGTCATAAAAAAGGTAGCTAAAAATTTTACCAAAGAAACGCTCAATTAATGGAAAAATTCAAAAAACAATCAAAAAACTTCATACTGAGGCTGAGGCTGAGTTACTTTAAAACAGAACTTTGTGATCATAATGATTTGGATTCATTGTTAGTGGGCCTATTTCGCCACTTTGACCTGAGCCCACTGCTGCAATTGTGGCGACCACATGATCCAGGTACACAGTCGCTTACGTAGGTATTGAAGAGCAACAATTGATTCCGATTGGCCGACCAATGACAACGCGTCGACACTACCCAGATTTCTTTATAAGCGAACGCTGTTACCCACAGAAATCAGTTAGAAGTCATAGCCGCCAACAAAAGCAGCCAACACCGACCAGTCCGTCTACATCGACCCGTCAGCCTACATTCCAGAACCAGTCTACCCTACGGCCACCGACCAATCGACCTGCGCTTCCATTATTAACCGCTTTACGCGCTGTTAAAACTTGTACATAATTTGTAAATAGAAATGTTAGTTGTTTTCACAACTTCCAAAACCTTATTGTTTATTTGGCACGATCACCAAATAGCTGGTGATCCGATTCAACCGCCAAAGCAATATTGCGAATTTTTCAAAAATATGTGGCAAAGTGAGTTAGGCTCATGAATCCACTACAACTCCTAAACATGGAAATCAGTAATTTGTTTATCCCAGGTTGCTCTGTTTAAAGGCGTTTCCGATCAGTGTATGACATAATTCGTGACAACAACTGACAAATTCTGAACATATTTTCAAAATTTCTGTACGAACTATGGCCAAAATTTAACAGGTTATCTTATTCATTTCTTAAATTATTATCGAAAAACTTTTAGAGCAACATGGATACGCTTCCTCTTAGTGACAAGCAGTCCCTAAATTCGCGCGGGGAATATCCATCTACGATTAAAAACAAATTTGAAGATCGCACGATAGATACCCAAGTGGCAAATCTTATACAAATAGCAAATAATGAGTGTACATTACTGTATTCTATAGGAAGTGAAATTAACAAATTATTAAGTGATTTATTTCTCAAAGATAAAGAGATTTTCAATCTACGCAATATGGTCACCTCCTTATCTGCTACAATAGCTTTTTTTTATAATAAAATAAAGAAGATGAATGGCCATGTAGGTTCATTCCAATATGATCCTTAACATTAGATTCATTATTGATTATAGAAAGCAGCATTTGAAGCATTCTGTAAGTGTGCTTCCAAATCTTACTTATCTAGTCAAAAACCGATTAAAACAAACAAAAAACCGAAGTGGAATTTAACTGTAAGAGCGCCGGTGTTTAGTATGTTTCATATTTTTTTATTTTGTTTAGAAATTTGGAAGCACAGAAGCAAGTCATACAGAACTCAAGAAGAAGGTAACGTAGTTGTTCCGCAAATTTCTACTTTAACCAGACTTCTAGTTTAAAGCATTAGGCGAGGAGAACAAAACGTTAAAAGAAAAGATAACCAAAGCTCACAAGGAGTTGGAACAATTTTACGAACAGTCTAACGGACATGTATACCTAACTCATTTTGTAGTGTGTTTCTATTATCATACAGATAATCTCCTTTTTTAGATTAAGGAGAAGGAGGAATTTAAACGCAAATATAAAGAATCGCAAAAGAATTATACCAAGTTACAAGGTGAATATATGGTTGCGAAACAGAGCTGGAAAGTTACAAGTGCAACAAATAGCGATGCGATTAAGGCTCTAAAGAATGAGAACGTAAATCAAATAGAAGTAGAACTAAAGTTTACATTATCTTAATTTTAGCGAGCACTACACGCTGATATTGTCAAAATCCGTCATGAAAATGACATGCTGGTAAGATGCGTGTAGTTACTTTGCAGTTTACAAACTGTCCCATCTCAGATGAACGCGAAAAACGATTCCATTGAAGGGTTGCAAAAACGTATAAGAGCTGATAAAGAAGTCGTAACTAGCGAATATTCGTTTTTGGGATCCGATGATTCTTCTTTATCTACAATCGACATCGAAGGTGGGACGATAATGAATGTACCACAATCAACACCTATAAAAATGAGTGAGGTTGATAAATCGGTTAAATGGCTTCCAATACTTACTGCGACCGCACCAACGTATCGTCAATCTGCCAAAACGTTCCATGCAGATTGTTCTCCATCTTGCACCGGAATACAGCAACTTAAAAAGGTATTATGATTATATGTACTTATTTGGGAAATAAAGTTTAAGGTTTCTAGTTACAAGAACAGAGAGATGAAGAAAGAGAGAAACATAGTTTGGAAGTTACTAACTTAAGACAAACAGTATTAGAATTGGAGAAAGTGTTTGTTCGTCCACAAGTTACGGTAAGTATCTAACCCTTTTAATCTGGTACCAAGGACGGATCTAGAAATTGCTTATGGGGGGGGGATAACTTTTTTTTTGGTCCAACAAGACTTGAACCCCTCACGTACCGACGGTTTCTTTTAATTCAGTATCGCTTCGTTTTAGTACAGTTTCATATATACCTTTTATGAAAAATTTTTAAAAATGTTCAAATTTTATTGTATATTGATTTGAATAGGGTCGGTATCCAGTACCGACGATGCCGACTACTGGTACCTACTCGGTACCGGCGCTCTTTTAAAAAAAAGGTGGTGGAACGCTAAAAACCTTTTTTGCAATTTTATATAATATTTATAATTGTAATGTAGGTAATTATCTTATCCGAGGGTGTGCGGGATGTGCCCGGTATTCGAACGATTTTTGCGTTACGCTGCGTTCAGTGTTTAGGAAACCAAAATGCAGGGTCGGTTATACTGTGATGTAATTAAGGAGCTCTTGCAAATCAAATCCGATCTGCTCTGCTCAACTGGGCGATTTTATTTAGACCAACAGCTATTTAAAATAAATTCTGGCAAGTTGCCACGAGACTTCCCTCGTATTAACACTTTTTCCAAAAAATAAATACTACTGAATTCAGAAAAAAATACTCTTAAACTACATAAAAAAACTGCAATTTTATCTTATACAAAAAATGAGTGCCGCCATTTTAGCTTATACCGGAAGTGACGTAATCAAAGGTAATATCAGCATTTTCGTCCTTGGCCCGAATGTAATTAATTAGCGAAAACCGCATTTCGATAACTTTAATAGTTTCTGAGTATCGAGCGTTGCAGTCATTTTTTAATAATTATTTTTTTAACACTTTTTTCAAAAAATAAGTGTAGCACAATATATATTGCTGAATTAAGAAAAAAACACTCTTTTGAGCTACATAAAAAACTGGAAACTTTATCTTATAAAAAAAACGAGTGCCGCCATTGTAGCTTATACCGGAAGTGACGTCATCAAAGGTAATATCAGCATTTTCGTCCTTAGCTCGAATGTAATCGATTGGCTAAAACCGCATTTCGATAACTTTAATCGTTTCTGAGTATAGAGAGTTGCAGTCATTTTTTAAAAATGATTTTTTTAACACTTTTTTCAAAAAATAAGTATAGCACAATATAATATTGCTGAATTCAGAAAAAAACACTCTTTTAGACTACAGAAAAAAAACTGCAACTTTATCTTATAAAAAAAATGAGTGCCGCCATTTTAGCTTATACCGGAAGTGACGTAATCAAAGGTAATATCAGTATTTTCGTCCTTGGCCCGAATGTAATTCATTAGCGAAAACCGTATTTCGATAACTTTAATAGTTTCTGAGTATCGAGCGTTGCAGTCATTTTTTAATAATTATTTTTTTAACACTTTTTTCAAAAAATAAGTATAGCACAATATATATTGCTGAATTCAGAAAAAAACACTCTTTTAAACTGCATAAAAAACTGCAACTTTATCTTATAAAAAAAACGAGTGCCGCCATTTTAGCTTATACCGGAAGTGACGTCATCAAAGGTAATATCAGCATTTTCGTCCTTGGCCCGAATGTAATCGATTGGCGAAAACTGCATTTCGATAACTTTAATAGTTTCTGAGTTTAGAGCGTTGCAAGGAATGTGTACGTACAGACTACAGACTACAGACTACAGACTACTGACTACAGACTACAGACTACAGACGACAGACGGAAATTTTTTTTTTCATATTTTGAATCTACGTGTTCGGAAACGCAAAGATATGTAAAAATTTGCATAGGTCAAATTTTTTTTTTTGGAAAACTAATACAATACTTCCCTTTTACTTCGTACTCGGGAAGTAAAAATTCGTCGAAAACAGGCAGACAAGCGTTCCATGATAAAAAGAGCACTGCTCAGTACCGACCGGAAAATAGAAGAGGGTTAAAAGAATGAGATTTTCAGATTCTATTTATAAACAGAATATTTAAATAATTATGTAACAATTAACGAGTTCAGTGCAATTAACACGAGTAACATTAGACGAACTTGGGTCATGTGGCTTCTTAGCCACCATTTCAGCCGAAGCAGGACTGAAAAACTTCTTTCTGCAGAAGCCATGCCAATTGGAAAACTCAAGAAAATGTGTAACAGTAGTTAATTACTGTGCGCAAAGGTTTCATTTGCCAAAAAACTTCTTCTGTGCTGTGTTTAAGCTCAATCTTCGGTGCACAATAGCACTTATCCATTTCAGTTGTCTACTGTCTATAACGTTATGCCATACGTCATCAGCTAGGGCTGACAAAAATATTGATTTACATATAAAATATTTATTTAAATATTTCGGGCATATTTAGGGTTCCATCCATATTTTTCAATTTGTATCTCTATTATCAATATTTTTATCTTGTTTATTCCTTACAAAATTTAACTTGTAAGTTACAACAACATACTGAGTGATGAGTGATGAACTGATGACAAACAATAAACAAAACAAACTTTGATAATATTAAATTTGTTATAATTCGCCACTTCGCTTGCATTCCAATCGCCATCGAAAAGCTGCTCATTGATGCAATCCAGACCTTTAAGCCCATCTGCGTTAATAGCTTAGCTATTCGGAAACGTACAGAATTCTGCAGAAATTCGTTTTCGTTCACAACAAGAATCATTGTTTAAAAACGTTGGAAATTATTGGCGAAATACTGGCTGGCAGTAGGTACACCACAAGATTGACTCCAATCGAATAGGCAGCTTAATTACGTCGTGCGACGTACAAAAGGGTGCTCGAAGACTGTCGTCATTCATTTTTGTTCGAAAATTTGAAGATTCATTGCAATAAATTCAACTAAATGTGAATAAAAATCAGTATATTCCATCCATATTACGATTGTTTTTCGTCCATAAGTCCATACATATTTTGTAGGTTTTTCGTCCATATTTTTGTCAGTCCTACTCATCACATTCTTTACTGATGTTATTTTTTTTCTACGCCATTGTTGCCTTGTATGGACCTTTTGGTACACCGTAAAAGTGTAAGAAAACTCCTAATTGCGGTAGAATGCTTATTTTCACGTTTCATGATGCTTTTTATTATTGTTAATGGTAGACTTAATTTCTAAAAATGTTTATCATATCGTCCTCTTTCTGAGTTTGTTTTAGTTTGCGCGTGGCAGACTACCAGAATTTATCTTACTGGCTTTCATAGATCTAGGGATCAATCTAGGGATCTAGGGATCTTATGAGCGTTGTTTGCCTTTTTTGGGATGTTTGGCCTAATCTTCTCACATCATCCATATCATATAGCTAGTCGGGTGTTTCTACAACACCCATCATATTTCTTAAAGAACCTCTACTGTTGCTTTCCTTTATTGTGTTCGTTGAAGTCCTTTTTATTACATTTTCCTGATCGGTATCTATTGTTAATGTATGGAATCCTGTTTATACATATTAATGGGTTAATTTATAAAAAAGATCAACTAAATTAAACCTCTCCCATTTACATCTTTTGACATGGGCGTAGGTAGGGTTTATGGTTTTGATTGCTCTCACCATTGAACTCTATACAGAGTTCAATGGCTCTCACCGTTCCTTAGGATTTATTATTCAATGCGGGTATCATTGAATAAAGAATAGAGAGGAAGGAGTATATGCCCTCGACCTTGAAATCAAAGTGGTGGCAAAATGGCTACTAACATGTTTCCTGTTACATAGAAATTGACAGAAACAATTGCCATATTTATAACTTTAATTGGAGTTCAGTGACTGTAACAATCAACAAATAAATATTTCAAATTTTGCAGGTTATGGTCAACTATCAACACGACCAAAATGTAAACAAAGATGACTCAACAGTGGTGTACAAATGGCTGAACTTCCGTCACTAATTTTTATGCAGCAATGATACGATACTCTCCTTCCTCTCTATTTTTTATTCAATGGCGGGTATAGACCCCATTAGAGTGTGACGTCAAAATTGTCTGGGAAATTTAAAATTTTGGACAACCCATAGTTTGATGTCGAGAAATTGACCCTTATCGCCACGTTGTTAAGGTTTATAATAAAAAGCTCTAAGTTTGCGTCATGTTTGTGGAGGTATAACGAAATAAGTGGCAAGAAGGTCGCAAAATGTTATAAAAACATGTCAATGTTAAAACACTCACAATATTATTTTAATTTCGAATTAACGATGAAGATGCAAATCACGAAAATTTAACTTAGTTACGCCATGCGACGCTTTGTTATGATTTTGCATTTGCCGTGTGTTTTTCGAACCACATAACCTCCAATATTACCTACTACTATATTAACCCAATAAGTTAGTATACAACAATTAACAATAAAACGAATATTAATAAAAGGCAAAGAACGATAATGAACTAAGGAAGAACTAGAGCAAGTTGAAAATTAAGTAATATTGGAGGTTATGTAGTCCGGAAAGCACCGCAAATGCAAAATAATAACAAAGCGACGTAAGGCGTAACTAAGTTGATTTTTCGTGGTTTGCATCCTCATCGGCGAAAAAAGTACATATTCTCGAGTTTGAAGCGGAATAAAAAAATAACCATTGGGGGCCGGGAGACGGAGCCGGAGCGGGAGCCAGAACCGGAGTTGGCGCCGGAACCGGAACCGGAGCGGTGACCAGAGCGGGGGCCATAGCGTAGGCGAAGCCGGAGCGGGAGCCAGAGCGGTAGCAGACCTGGAACCGGAGCAGAAGCCGGAGCGAAGATATGTCCGACCTCACTATCTCTGATCGTAATAAGAACAGAGTCCATTTAGTGCGCCTTCTGCAGAAATCTCACGTCCTATCATACGTCACCTCCGCGTACTGAAGCTACGTCGAAGCCTGAACAACTTCATGCACTATGTGCTAGAAAAAGAACACAGAAAAATCAGATGCTGTGCGGCGAATGTGAGCGCAAAGCGTATGGACATGGCCTGGGACCCATACGAAGACTCCAATAGGAAGTAGTGTCGGCGTACCTCGGCATGATCAGTCTAAGAATGGTACTCACATCTTGTACTTTCTTCCCTCTAACACATAAAATTTATTATATTTTGTGACGTCACTTTTCATAGGCGGACTGCTCTGTAATTGGGATGATAAATCTACGCAATTACGTAAATAAGGTTGACTTGTTCTGGTTCCTTTGTACAAGAACTTCTCAAATGACTTTTTGAAGGTTTTCATATTGTTACAAATGAAAGAAAGAAAATGTCGTCGTCGTGACCCTTCCGGCCTTCACGGTGTGAAATGCACAGTAGAGAAGCGAGAGTGCCGCGAGCCCTATGTACCTAATTAGTATGGCAACACTGCAAAATTTTTATATTTGTGCCGATATTTCAAACGCACTTGCGTTACATCAATTAAAGGATCTTATCTTACAACCGTAATTCCGTAATAAATTGTTGAACTATGGAACGTATGAAAGAGTTTTCTAGTGTAGCAAAACATCTTAAACGCCCCCAAAGTCGATATTTGGCACGTCAGTGACTTGGTTTTGCATATGACTGAAGACGTGCTCACCCACAGCAGAAATACGGATGACTTGGTCCTGACAGTATTCTTCTACTATCAATTCTAGAAAAAGGAATTGAAAGAGTTGTGGATACTGTTCGAATTCAGGACGACACGTGGTTTCATCCTGGCAATGCCAAAAGTCCTGGTGAGAGCAAATCAGTTTCACTGAGAGGCTCTGTGGAAGAGGTAAGTGTAATAATAATCGTAACATGATTAGGATTAGGTATGTAACGTGGATTGTGACCATAGCAGTTCATTCAACGAATTTTATGCTATTTTTTGACCATATCGCTGCTAATTGATTACGAAAGTGGTATTTCGGAGTAGAACTAATAGGTTTTAGAAATATTATCATGAAAATGGCTGCAATCGTTCCGATATCGTGCTTCTATGCCCTACATTGCTTTAGTGCCTTGCTTTCGGCAGGTACCTACAATGAGTGACAGTGTAACGTTTTACCCATTTTTATGGATAAATGATTTCATTTTGATTATTGCATGCCAAAACCGTAATATTTCTTTATTATAAAATGTAGTGTAATAAACCGACATTTAATTGATTTTACAGGATGAAGATCCAGCAAACGATACCTCAAAGGAAAACTTCCTGATCGATAAAGAAGATCTTCAAAATCTAGAGAAGGAAATTCAAGAAGAATACTCGAAATTATTACTTGAAAATGAGAAAAGGATCTCGGACTCCGATTCTCAAAATAAGCAATTGAAAAGGGAAATATCGCAACTGCTTGACCGAATAAGAGAACACGAAAAAAATGAATTATTGAACGATGAACGCACGGAAGACTGCGAGAAAGAAATCGATCATTGTAAGAGAAATTTGATGGAGTTAAAGAATAAATTACTAGTTATAAAAGAATTATTGCAACAGAAATTGGATCAGTACGCTCAGTTAGAGATTGAATTTCGCGAACAAAATGAATCATTATCTGATGCAAGGAAGACACTTACAGAAAATCAGGCCCAACATGAAGGTGAGGTGTCTCGATTGCAAGGTATTGTAGCAGGTCTGAAGGACGAACTTATTACGGCCGAGGAAACTTGTCAAAAACTACGGGAAGATTACAAGGTTACCCAAGCGCAAGTTGAAGGGTATACAAAATTGTACGAAGATATAAAAGAGAAACTACAATCTACCGAAAATAATGTAATGGATCTAAACGCTTACATTTGTCAATTACAAGAAGATGGTAGTTGTCTTAGAAAGGACCTGGAAAGTAAAAACGATGAAGTTAATGAGGTTAAAGCACAATTGAGTCGACTGAAAACTGACGAAAAAGGAGTTATTATATTGAAAACCGAGCTAGACAACGTCTTTAAACAACACAGTTTGCTAAGGGCGAAGGTATGCTAATTAAATTCAGCGGAATTTTCATGTTTTATTCACCTTTTGTCCTTAGAACGAGGCGCTTTACTTGGAACTATGCGAAATAAAGCAAGCCGCCGCCACGTATAGTCACAGAAGTAAAATTAACGAATGCCATATTAAGAAATTCTTACACGAAGTGCAAGTTTTACAAACTGTAAGAGCAAAATTAACAGTTGAAAATCAAGAATACGTGGAGGAGATCAATTACTTCAGATCCGCTTATGCTGAATTGTATAAGAAATATGAAATAGTCGTTAGGTAGTTGAAACTCTTACATAGATGTCTGTCTGCAATGTTCGTTCACTATGTTTTAGGCAGATAGAAGAGTTAAGACACTACTCCAGGTTACGGGGAGGGCATAGTGCCTCTACCGACAAAAACGCTTACATTAAACGTAATGTCAATTCAGCTTCGTGTAGTGAAGAAGATAACTATAATTATTCAATTGATGTTAAGATTAATGCATTCGCTTTTCTTAACCAATTATTGTATTTATTTCCTTTTAGAATGAGCCAGAGTTTTGGGTCGAAAAGGTCAATAGCATCACCGTAGAACTTGAGACATCGAGCAAGTATTGGGAAAGTAAACTATCTGACGACTGTCTGGTAACAAAAGACTAAACGTGTTTACTGTGTGATCGCCTTTTTTATCATTTTATGAACAGTGTTGTATTATTTATTTATTATATTTTTTACTTCTTCAATGAGTGACTGATTCGGATCATCGTTTGGTGTTTTTCTATTTCGATCGCCTCTCTGATTATTCTCCTCGTTTTGTGTTGCATGTTATTGTTGGCCATCATTTTTGTTTTTTCGAAGTCTATGTTATGTGATATACTTACTTACCTACTGGTGACATGTTGTGTTAAAGATGATCTTGTAGTACATAGGTATATTTCTCGACAGTTTTTCAGAATTCCTCTCGTCTGACCTTGATTCCCTTGTGTGGAGTCAATGTACACTTTTTTATATGTTCCGCAAGGTATGCTGTATAACCGATATTTTACTATCCGTATTGAATGTCGTTTTTATTTTGTATGTTTTAATGATCCTTGGTACCTTGTCAGTGGTTCCTTTTACGTAGGGTAGTATCATTTTTTGCTGCTGGCGTTTCTTCCTTTTTCCGTTTAGGTTAGAGTGTTTCTTCTTGTGAATCTATTTTCAATTAGTGCTGTTGTGAGGGCGTTTACTTCTTCCTTTTCGTTGTTCGGATCGGCAAGCCTCTTTGATCTAGTTACCAGTGTATTTACAATGGATTGTACTGCGCAGGATGATGATGGAACTTAGCGGTCAAGTATATCCATTGGGGTGTGTGTTGCTTTCCTGTATACCTTGTGCCCAAGAACCATTTTCCTTGTATATAAATACATACATCCAGGAAAGGTAACTTGTTGTGTTCTTCTATTTCCATGGGGAATTTGATTCTGTTGAGGCTCTTCTACAGATTTTCCAAGAAGCTGTTGATATGTTTTCTTTCGTGTGGTCTTATGACAAAGGTATCATCGATATATCTTCGCTATAGACTGGATTCGTGACTAGCAGTTTTTAGAGACATGTTTTCAAGCGGAGATTCAACTTATTTGACAATGTTCTGTTAAGGTGAAAGGTGATGATGTTTTTGGAAGTCTGGTACTCCTTTTTGTTGATTTACAGCGATTGATTCCTTGATCGGTATGTGTGTGAATAAAGATACGACGTCTAAACTCATTAGTAGGTGGTCATTGTGTACGATTTCATCTTTCAGCATGTTTAAGAAATGGTGGGCATTCTTTAGGTAGGTATCTACGTAGGATTCGGCTTGCTCAGCCTAAGGTCGTAGTTGTTAGGGTAAACATTTCGCAAGTTGTTGTAACGGAGACGCGATGGGGCTCTGGGTTGGTCTCAGTGGAGCGCCATTGTATATTTTTGCGTTTTTATCGCTCCCGTTTAGCGTTTCGATGGGGAAGCGTAATCCGTTCACATCATCCCACGAAACCGCACAGTCTATACCACAGACAAATATTAATGGTCTGTGGTCTATACCGAACAGTGCAAGGTACAAGAGTACAGGGTGGTTCAAATTGGACACTTTCTTATGGCAACACTCTTTATTTTAAGAGACAGAAAAAAATCGACCAAGGTGTCTGGAGCTTAATTTTAATGAAAAAAATCACTGGCGCAAACAGAATTCAGCTATCTTTAATCGTTTGGACGCTAGGGGGCTTTTCTCGAATTTGGTCGATTTTTTTAATGCTCCATAACTTTCTTATTATTAAAGATAATTGATTTTGGCAAAATCTTTCTTAGAGCACTTTTTACGTAGAATCCATCGCGATAGATAGTTTTTATACAGGGTGTTTGGTTTTTTGTGTACGACCCTAAACTACATTTTTTCATACGGACCACCCTATATATTTTTGGGTTATTGAAAACAGAGTGAAATTTCATAAATTTTGATGTACACTTGTTATATTTCTGTTAAATATTATTTTTATACCTACATTAAAATATTTTGTTTGTAGACATCTACGTTTCCATTGTTAATAAAAGACGGCAGTATGATTGAAAACGATAATGTCTTAGTTACAGGCGTAGTCACATAAGAAGGCGAGAACCGGCGCAACCCGATTCATGACTCCGAAAGCCGAATACTGTAAAAATACAAGTCAGTTGCGTACCATAATAAATGCATTCACACAAGTGCATCTTTCAATAACTTATTCGAATTTCACTATATATGTATGACTAAAGTATGTAATTATCCAGTAATTATAATTCAATAAATAACATTAATGTTCATATTTAGTGATGAATAAACATATCAACATAACAACAAAATGAAACGACACTGACTTATAGCTAAGGGAAATTTTACAAGCAGCGTAAATTCGTCGTTTGCGCATTGCCGCGCTCGCCTTCTTATGTGACTACGCCTGTATCTGAAAATGTTTATTAACTCCAAATATTTTTAATTTGAAATAACAGTGTATAAGATGCAATATTGCAATAATATTCAACGTAAATATAACAATTTATTGATACACCTAAATTTAGGAAATTTCACTCTCTTTTCAAAAACCCAAAAATATTAGGGTGGTCCGTATGAAAATATGTAGTTTAACCCTTTCGCTACCACAGGGATATATACGTCCCAGCCAATTTTAAAAAAATTCCAGTGGGAAGACAAAAGCATATTTCGCCGGCATTGTATGTCCCACTGGTAATTTGATAACTAGATACTATATTCCCGCTAAAAATTTTAGGATAGTTTGCCAGGGTTAAATGCAGTTTGCTTTAGTTTAGTCATAACCTGTGCACGTGCTTACGATTGTGTTATATTTTGTGCTTTTATTTATGTTATGCTGATTACATATTCAGGGAAATATGACGAGGTAAATGAAAAATTAGTACTGTGTTGAAAATCCAGCGTAAGCAGTAAATTATGTCAGGTTTTTCGGGACTTATATCTCCCACTGGTATTTTAGTGTGGGATATTTATGTCCCTGTGGTAAATTAAGTTAAATAAAATAGGTGGTATTATATTTTCTTGTCTTTGTTTGATTACCATCGGGACATATGTATCCCACTATTTTTTACCAGTGGGACATATATATACCACCACCCACCCTCAGGCAAACCGCTCCTTGCAAAAAATTAAAAATATTCTGACTGATATTTCTGATAGTATATCTTGCTGTTTATGTCAAAATAAAGTGAATAAGTTCAAAGAAATAAATTGGTAGCGAAAGGGTTAAGGTCGTACACAAAAAATCAAACACCCTGTATAAAAACTATCTATCACGATGGATTCTACGTAAAAAAGTGCTCTAAGAAACTAAAATCACCTATCATTAAAAATAAGAAAGTTATGGAGCATTAAAGAAATTGACCAAATTCGAGAAACGCCCCCTACCGTCCAAACGATTAAAGATAGCTGAATTCTGTTTGCGCCAGTGATTTTCTCATTAAAATTGAGCTCCAGAGACCTTGGTCCATTTTTGTCTATCTCTTAAAATAAAGGGTGTTGCCATAAGAAAGTGTCCAATTTGAACCACCCTGTACATACGGTGGCTATGTGGCCAACAGTAAAAATTATTTGTACGCTTGAAGCCGCAGACTTGTTAAAAACACCGGTATTAATTTAATAAAAAAATAAACGACCATTAAACTGGTACTCAACTTTCCCGTGTTTACTACAATGACGTATTAAATAAAATAGTTTTTGCATAAGAACTCAAAATAAAATAGTTTTTGCGTAATAACCCCACAAAATAAAAAAATTAATATATAGTGTGTAGTATAGTTGTAATCAAAAAACGATGTCTGATTTTCTCTTGAAATAATATACAGGGTATGTCGTAAATGTTTTTGATATTTTGTTAATTTCCGGATAGAAAAAAAAGAAATATCCTTATAGTGTGTAGTATAGTTGTAATCACAAAACGATTTCTGAATTTCTCCTGAAATAATATACAGGGTATGTCATAAATATTTTGTTCATTTCCGGGTAGGCCGGATGTAAATTGGTATACTCAATTGAAAGAGTCGTATGTCTTCTACTTCACTGTACAATTTTATTTCTTTATCTTTGTTAGGACAAAAGTTATGAAGATATAAAATTCTCAACTTCAAACATTCATCCTCCTCCCCTATGGGAAATAAAGAAATAAATGTAGTGCCAATAGTTTTTCATGAACTATATGTATAACATTTCATAAAATAAAAAAAAGCTTGAGCAGGTTTTGAGAAAATCGATTTTAAATTTGTGACCATTTTTGGGCACCAATAAATAAAATAAATTGGCTACGTTTAATTTTTGTTCTCTACCGATTATAAGTAATGGTTCTAGCTATCCCTTGGCTATAATTTCAAATTTTAATTAAGTTAAACGGTTCTTGAGCTACAACCTAAAAAGTAAAAACTTGAAGAATTGCTATATTGGGCGCCATTTTGAATTTAGAAACAAACGAAAAACGGCGTTTTACTTGTCACCAGACACCATGTCTACTAACTTTTCATCAAGGGAAACTAGTTTGCGTTAAAATTTGATTGTTTGCTCCCAAAATAACGCCCCTAGTTTGGGTCCCTTTGGGCCGATTTTGATGAGAAGCTTGTTTTACCGATGAAGTTTTTTTATAGGCTTTTGTTTTAAATTTCATAGTAGTTTAGGCTCCACAGCCATAACGTACGCAACCACCCACCCACTCATCCATAGACAAACATTTTTCAAAGATGGTGGTTTTGGACTCAAAACGTTGCGATTCATCAAAACCTCGAGATCGATTTCTTTTCGATTAAGTACATTACTTTCCCTATATGTATATGCATGGGAAAGTAATAAACTTTTACACAATGCAACTAAAATCGTTTAATTAATAATACTAAATAAATAAGATTAACTTCATTTAACATGTCTGAATCTTGCTGCAACGACGTTCAAATTAGAGAAAATGATGCTCAATCACAGACAAACAACGACTGTTTTTACGACAACCATTCCATGACATCACGATTTTTACCAAAGTATCACTTTTAATTTTCATTTTTTCTTCATGCTATATTAAGTAAAATAAAAACAAACAACATGTACGGATGTAGATTTTTTTAATCTATAAAAGTTACATGGCCTTTTTGCTTAAAATAATTAGAAAAGTAAGTAATCGAATATTAATATTTTTACATTGCAATCCCTATGGTGCATCGGCTGATTCTACACCCTGTATAAACAATGGCGATACCACAGAAGAAATACCTATTTATTTCTTCTGTGGCGATACGTTGGTTGCTTGAATCGCGCTGCCGAGAGTGCGAGACGTCAGTTTTCTGTGCTTGGTCATGATTAAATACTTTAAATTTAACAACATTTACTTACATTACATTTACAAGATTCCATATGTTTATAAGCTAAAGATAAATGTCTCTCTTTACTTTAGATTGTAATCATTGCAAACAATTTATTTCTAGGAATAAGGAATATAAAGTGTGATGGTAGATGAGACACAGTTACCAAGGTGATAATATACTACGCGCATGTATTTTAGAAAAAGTGTAATCATGCTTATAATACACTTACGTTATTGCAAAATTTACGTTGTCATTATACGAAGTGTAATAAAGTATACGTCGTAGCTAATTATTTATTCATAGTTTACAAAAAATGACGTTTAATTAAACTGTCTTAATCACATTAGTGTTAAAGGTGTTAACGTTCATTCTAATGTGTAATTTATTATCGTAAAATAAAAAAGCGAAAACGATAAAAATAATAAAAGTGTTAACTTAAATGTAGTTTTATATTTAATAAATGTCATTAATTTTATACCGTCTTAAAGGCTTTAATATTAAAAATAGATTCACGTCATTGTTGAATACATAATGAGGTTGTTTAGGCACCAAGTTTAAAATACATTTGAGGTCTAAGTGAGAGATAGTTGAGCATGGAAGAAGAAGAAAATGATCTGGATCCTCGTATTCAAATTGAGTTAGAAAAATTAAACACCGCTACCGATGAAATAAACAAATTGGAAATAGAATTAGATGTAAGGTTTGCTCTCTCTCTCTCTCTTGTTGGTGATAATTCTACTTATACACATTGTTACAGGAAGCAAACACAACCTTTCGAATGATTTTAAATGAATCGACTAGACGATTGAAAGTACTCTCCAAAAAGTTAGGCAGTTGTATTGACCGTGTTAGACCTTACTTTGCGGCGGTCGAACTTGCAAAGAAAGCTCAACAAGAATGTCAAAAGGCCGCCGTTATCTTTCAGAGGGCAAACGGTAATAATATAAATATAACATTGAGATTGTTATTATTAAAATAATTTTGTAGAAATTCACGCTGCAGCAAAGGAAACTGTCGCATTAGCTGAACAACGATTTATGAGTAATAAACATGAATGGCAATTTGATAACGCTTGGCAGGAAATGTTAAATCATGCTACTATTAAGGTAATTTAGGCGAGTTTATTGGCGCACTAAGTATAAATATAATCTTTTAATAGGTTATGGAAGCAGAAAATCAAAAGGCAGATAGTGGAAGGGAACATCAGAAACGGGCGATGCTTTTTAATGCTGCTGAACAAAAGGTTAATACAATGACAATTTTTTAATGTGATTTTTCCGTGAATTATTTCGGAAACAAACTTGAATATATAATTAATTTCATTGTTTCCAGTCCTTGATTTTAAAAGTAATTACCTAGCGTAAATTTAAATTTAAATTTAAATTTCTTTTAAATTATATATTTTCTTACAGTGCACACATAATATTTGGTGTTGTTTTCGGTTACTGAACTTGTGTCCATAATTATTCTGTACGAATCATTTTTCTATTGGGGTAGTATAAATGTTCTTAAAGACACATGTAAATGAATCCTTATAATCCAGAAGTAAGGATTATGTACTTATAGTTACCTATCTAAAGGGCCACTTGTCTTTACATCATCAGTTATCATAATGAAAAGATAAATTTGCTTACAATAGCATTCATAATTATTTTTACTAATTTCTCAAAGCTTATTTTCTCATGGCATTTTATTTTCAAAATAGTGCAATAATTACACATCTCATACATATTTATGTTGTACTTAGAAACTACAATTAATAACACTAGTTGATGCTGTTTTTTTTTATTGTAGGTAAAGTAGTTTGGCATTGACGTTGATCGTATTATCTTGAGAAATTCCTTGAAATTTCACTGTACAGCAGGTGATGTAAGAATGTGTAAGTCATTGTAGAAAGTAATTTTACCATGTAATTGTATCAAAATTAATTGCATTTAAAATTTTATTTACTTACGAATACTACGTCAGGTGGTAAATGAGGTGTTACAAAATCATTTTCATGCACTTTACTGAATTAAAGAAATATTTGTGCTCTACAAGATGGTGTTCATAGAATTTCTCTATATGATGTTTCGTCCCAAAGAAACCAACATCAACTAGAAAATTTAAAAAAAAACACAAACAAATGAAATGACCAGTAAACCGACGTGGTTAACAATTAAAAGTTTCTCATAAAATATTTACTTATTCACATTAATTTCACTCATACGCTTCTTTTTTCTCTTACGGAACACCCTGTATATAGGGAAACTGTTTCAGCCAAGCAAAATTTATTTGAAACGTTTTTCGTTATTTTGTTTTATATCATCAATAGAACTGTTTAACCAAGGCTACATTGGTAAATATAATGACGTATTAAATAAAATGGTTTATGCGAAATAACTCAAAAAATAAATATCTACATACTGTGTAGTGTAGTTATAATCAGAAAATTTTCTGTAATCTGATTTTCTCCTGAAACAATATACAGGGCATGTCATAAATATTTTTAAGATTTTGTTAATTTCCGGCTAGACCGGAAATAAATTGGTATACTTATTATCCTCGATTAAAAAATCGTATGTCCTCTACTTCACTGTACAGGGTGGTTCAAATTGGACACTTTCTTATGGAAACACCCTTTATTTTAAGAGACCTAGGTGCCTGGAGCTCAATTTTAATGAGAAAATCACTGGCGCAAACAAAATTCGGCTATTTTTAATTGTTTCCCCGCTAGGGGGCGTTTCTCGACTTTGGTCGATTTCTTTAATATTCCATAACTTTCTTATTATTAAAGATAATTGATTTTGGCAAAATCTTTCTTTGATCTTTTTTACGTAGAATCCATCGCGATAGAAGTTTTTATACAGGGTGTTACTTTAAACTTTAAAGCGGGAACCTTGATTTACATTTTAGCTCATTTATCAGTAATTATATTTATGTATGTGTCCAAATTGGACACTTTCTTACCCTTTATTTTACGAGATAGAAAAGAATGAACCTAGGTGCCTGGAGCTCAATTTTAATGAGAAAATCACTGGCACAAACAGAATTCAGCTGACTCTAATGGTTTGGCCGCTAGGGGACGTTTTTCGAATTTAGTCAAATTTAGATTGATCTTATCGAAAAGATTGACTTTCATATAAAACTTTTGGCGTATCTCTTACAGTTACGACGATATTTGGCATGAAGGAAAATGGAAAGTTTTAGATTTTTATAAACCTACAAAACATTGCCCATTTAACTAAATCTCCATCTTCAATATTAAGAAAGTTACTGATGCAATCCTACTAAATGTGAAACACACTGTATATATTGCCAATGGAAAATACTCTTAGACCTAGAGTGTAGATTCTTTTATTTGTGACTTACTGTCTTCGAGAAAACCCGAGATATCTCGAAAAATGATAGGTATAGGGAATATCTCACATTTTTTTGAACCACCTTGTATATTTATAAATATTTTTAAAATGTATATATAAATAAATTCCGTACTGTATGTGGTGCCCCACCTTGCATAACGTATAAGTGATAGTTGTGGTAAAAAAATTGCAAAAAAAGGATAGATTAGTATGACAGTAAGTTAAGCTATAGGTACTCATTCTAGTTATACAGGGCGTAACATAAGTTCAGACCACCAATTAAGAACCATATTTGAAACATCAATTTCAGACGGTACATAGTTATAATATGATTTTTTTCCTGTAATATCTCCTAAGAAAGATTTTTCGATCATAATTCATTGCGGAGAATTTTCCATGTTAACTTATTATCTGTAGGTGTCCTCGGAAAAGTGAGCACTGTATGGACATTTTTTCATGGTTAGACTTAGAAAAAATTGATTTTAGGATTAGAAATAAAAATGACAGAGACATTTCAGTATCTAAATTGTCAAAAAAAACTACAACATAGCAAAAGTGAAAATGTTTGTTTACCTAGTAAAAATTGAACTAGGTTAATGTTTAATTAATTGTTCACAGATTAAGTAAGTGGTTTCAATAAACATTTTCACTTTTACTGTTCACTAATTGGGATTTTTTCCCAATTGAATATTGTTATAATATTACATTAGCAATGCATCAATTAAATTACTTTTTTTTATATAAATCAAAAATAAAACTGATTTTCTTTTAATAATAATTTCATTTTAAAGATTTTCGTAAACAATACATTTTTCCCTTGAATTGAATTAAAAAAATAAACAGTACAAATAGCAGTAGGTCATTAAAACTAACTAGGTAATAAGTGCAAAAGTATGAACTTTTTCCTCGTAGCTTTTTCCAATATTCAGTTAAATAAACCTGCTTCTTGCACATTTTAGTACAAAATTTTATCTATGTCATTTTTTAATCTTAGACTTGCTTAACGTAATCCCAAAATCAAAGCCGTAATAATACCAAAAATTCAATTATGGCGCAAATTTTTCACGGACATTGTCGGTGATAAATTTCAAACTTGCAAGTAGGTACAAATGAACCAATGTATTATTTATGTAATTATTTTTAGGTTCAACAATTAGAGGATCGATTACGAAGGCATATCATAAAAGCGAGACCTTATTTTGATGAGAAAGCTCTCTGTCAAGAACAATTAGGTACTCAAAAAGAGAGAATTGAAAGTTTACAAGACCAGATCAATAAAACAAAGTTTTCCTATTCCGAGGCTTTAAAAAAATTAGAACAAATTTCGAACGAAATACATATGAAACGTAAAAGTTTAGGTATCATCGAATCCGAAAATGAGTTACTAACTAGGCCACGAGAACCGGGAGTTGGAGCGGAATTATGTGAAAATTCAAGCTCCAGTTCAAGTCAGATCGATTTTACTACAAAACTTCAATCTCTCGACTTTAATTTAGAATTAGATAAATGTGAAGAACGAAGCATGGGTTCAATAAGTGGTACAACTAGTTCGGCGGTAAGTGAAAAAGATGAAAATGAAGATTTGGACGATGAATATTTAGACGAATTGAAATTAAAAGTAAAAGAACTGGCAATAAGACCCATCGATGGTGGAGAAGGAAAGAGTACTGATGAAATGTGGGAATCCGAGTTAAAACATACGGTTGACAAATTGGATCACATGTTACTAATGCAAGAATGTGCGAAAGAACTAAATAGCTACAGTACAGACGGAAAACCTGTGCAAGACACATTTAAGACTAACGAAGAAATTCCTCAAACAAACTAAAAAAGGTAGCTGAAATATTATATTGTTAGTTATCCTACAGTTTCCTACAAATAAATGAGATCGTCCAAAATTGTATCTCGCGTAACTGTTGTAACTTCTCATATCAGTGACTACAGATTTTATTTTAATTGTTATTAAATGTTTTAAGCAACTTGGTAATGGCTCTAACATTTTGATAACATTGTATTTATGCTTTGATAGTACAAATTTTTTTTTAATATGTATATGTATATATAATTTTATTATTTGATTCATTTCGTGATCACAATTACACATTTAACGTCCATTAGCGCAGATCACCTTTTGTTTTGTGTTATTTTTTACATTGTGTAACATTTATGTGAATAAAGTTATTTACATTTACGAAGTGTTTCCGTTTTAAAATGTGTGAGCAGGAAGACAAAGGAGCTTTGGGTTATCAGTTATCATATCATATTCAATTGTGGAATATATCTTACATTAGAGAAAGTTTGATTGTAATGTGATTGTCACAATCTTAAGTTATATAGAGTGATGTGGGGTAGAACAATGGTGTTATGTATTTTATCTGTGCTATTAATAATGACATTTGTAGTCACTGAAATAAGAATTTGTAGTTTTCCAACCCCATGTCCAACGCTAACTCCACACTACGATTGCAAAATTCGAGTCGGAGAGGGAATATTTAAAAATGGCCGCTAAAACTCGTATATGTATACATATATGTTAAAACTAGACTTTCCCTCCTAAACTACAATATAAACCCAACCTTAATTTGCACAAATGCGGTAAAAATTAAACTAGCCGACAAACTCCATACAAGGTCCCCCTATCGTTTAAAAGGGATATGAATACACTGGCAGTGAACTGTAATCGGGAGGGGGAACAAACTAAAATCAAACGTGATAAATGCATTTTTATTTAAGCTTCCCTAAAATGTAAAAATAAAATGGGTAGGTACATTGAAAACAAGTTTTATAGTTTTAAACATGAAAGTACACCAAACTTACAAGCCCAATAACAGGTAGAGGCCCAAACAAAGGAACCTCGAGAAGGGTAACACTGGACCTGACTATAAGTTAAGTTGTAACATCTGTACATACCGAATATAAAATTAAACGCAAAATTGCAATCTGGTGTATCCATCAATTAACACACTTTTATATATACAAATACAAAATTCTAAACAGAAGAGAATGGGTTAGTTGATCCGACCCCTCGGAGAGGTAACTGGTGGTTTGGGGTATTCCGGCCTATATTCAGATGAGACTCGAGAAGCAACCAGGACATCATTAATTAATTTCTTCACCTGAACGAAACTCTGCGAGAGAGAAATGATTAGTACAAACCAATGAATAAACAGTGTCAGGGAGGAGCATATAGCATACATATGTATATATATATAAATGCGAGACGGAAATGCGGCCATTTGTTGATGTTATGTTGATGGTCGTTGCGTAGGGGTATACTTAGTTTTTGTTTAAATTTACATTTTAACAATAAATTAGTGGTGATTTTTATTCTATTGTGTGTAGACGTTAGCGTGTTCGTACTTTAGTTAATATTGTTGGTGCCGCCAATAGGGCGCTAGGGGGGGCAATCGCCCCTCTGAGAAAAATAAAAATAAATTTTTTATGAAATCTGGAAAAAACGTCAGAGCCACGAACCCCCAATACTACTTGCCCCCCTGGTAAAATTTTCTGACGACGCCCTTAATAAGAGAGCAACCAAAATTACCAATCCATTATCGAAAGTTGGTACTACACATTTCAAATTCCTACAACTATAACGTCACTATGTGTGTTAGGTGGCTATACAAGTACGAAGTAATAGTTTTTTAGACTTTATTTTCGAAATAACTCATCGCATGTCATTTAGGGAATTAATGCGTGCTGCAAAAATAAACAATCGTTTGCACTACTGCACCAGAAAAAGGCAAGTTTTGTAATATGGCGATGTTAAATTTCGAAATTTATTCAATTATATTTGCAAAGTATAACTATAACCACATTATTGCAGTCGAAAGAGTTGTCAGAGCGGAGGCTTCCACGGCCGGAGTCAGTAAAATTAAAACGACTTCCGGGGTTCGACCGTGTAAAACTTGGTTATTGTTGTTTTGCTCCAACCCAGGAAGTCATTTTTATCTTAAGCCGAAAGAGTTATTTGTCCTAAATGTAACTCATGTATTTGTTTCTCTACCGATATTTTTATTATTATTATTTCGAATTTCAATAGCTGCCGTACTTCCTTGTATCATGACCTGTATCTCTAGTTGGTCTATTTCTTCAGGGATATGGTCCCTCCAGCTTCTTCGTGTCCACTTTTCTTTAATAGTTTTACATGGGTGAACCAGATCCAGCGGTGGATGGGCCCAGGGGGAAAAAGGGAATTTTCCCCCTGGGCCGGTAAAATTTTTGAAAATTGGGCCGGTAGAATATGAAACCACAGATGCAAAAAACACAAATTATTAATGATTTCGCTGAGACGTCTCCATTAATGAAAAAGTTGTTGAAGTTTTAGATTTTTATTTTTATTACCTACTAATTTATTGGGTTTGTTTTTGTAAGGTTTAGTTAATTTTTGTAGTTTATTTCTTCATTTAATAATAATAATAATGTAAGGGGTAGATTTTCAACATTCCAATTTTTCTTATTAATTTTTTAGCAACTTTCGGAATTTTATACCAATTTACATGATGGATGTCCTTGCCTAAATAAAATGAAACTCTTTTTTTCTATTTCAATATTTTACCGAAGTAACGATATTTTTAACTACTACATACTGATGAAAAACAATTATTATTATCAACATTATTACTATTTTAGTATAAATATTTTCGGCCTGTATCAATATTTTCTTTGGGCCGCTTCCTCTATTTCCCAGGCCGGTTTAGGTTACCCCATCCACCGCTGACCAGATCAGCTGCTATTTTCATATCTTCTTTAATAGTTTTACTTCTTTTGACTTATATGTTCCAGTTCACGATTCTTCCAATGTTATAAATGCTTTACATGCATTACATGTTACATTAGCCTTTTGTTCACTGAACTTCTAAAAATGTTTTATTTTTATTCGTTGTACAAGCAGCCTCATTAGTTAACAGGAAAGGAACAGGACATAATTTCAATATTTTCATGGGGGGGGGGGGAGTGCGATAGGAAAAATAATATACGGTACAACCTATACCCGCACGCGTACCGTATAGATATAGGTAGAGAAAGTTATTCAATCTTTGCATTCGTTCAAAACAAATACTTCAGGCTCGAATAGGAACTTTTTGATGTCTCGAAAACTAACGACCAACAATTCAAAAATTTATTTTTTTCGTCTAATTGTTGGGGGGGGGGGGGCGACTACCCCCCTTAGCCCGCCGTGTTTATGCCCATGGGGAGGAGTGGAAGTTGTACATCATTCATATGTTACAAAATGGTGACTAAAATCTGTGTATATTTTAAGATACAAAGACACTTTGCAATCCCATCAGTAGTTGCATATCAGGTACAATCACAAACCACTAACTTTGTGGGTACAATATAAGTAGAAGTAAATATGAAATTGGCTAGTGTAATATACTCATAAATTACAAATAAAAAGAAATCAAAATAGCCTTCGAAGAAAACTGTCCCCAGCGAAGTTGTCTTCCTGGACGTATGGAAACGTCGTCGTCATTAGGAATACCAATGCGTTTCTTGTGGACCTTCACATGTTACGACAGGTATATGATTTTGGGGAATCTAAGATTGAACGTTATTTGTTATCTACAGAAGAACCTAAATTTGGGAAAGAACGAAGAAAGCCATCTGTAGAAATATCGAGAGCAACGCAAGTGTCGGTTCAGAGGAGGTGTCATAAAACCAATCAAATACCATAGGAAAACGAAGTATTAAAAGCAGTACCGAGTGTCAAAGTTGATTATACCAAATATCCAGTCGCAAATGATGGAATCTTTCAACCACTGATCTGTTAAGGTATGGTTTCGCTGGAGCGTCTGGCGGGCGGCGGCGGCGACTCGTGACTGCGTCCGAGTAGGAACGACTGCTTTAATGCGATTATGTACTAAAACGTCCGCGCCTAAAACGCTGCAACGAAACCATAAAGGTGTGGTTTCGCTGGAGCGTCTGGCGGCGGCGACTCGCGACTGCGTCCCCAACGTTTTAGGTGCGGACGTTTTCGAACAAGTCGCAGCATCTGCGTCTCGACTGCCCCATATACCAGTCTAGGCGCGCAGCTGTGCGACTTATCACTTTCAACCTTATATCGGGCAGTCGAGACGCAGATGCTGCGACTTGTTCGAAAACGTCCGCGCCTAAAACGCTGGCGACGCAGTCGCGAGTCGCCGCCGCCAAACGCTCCAGCACTGACCTGATTGACCTGTATCAGGTCAGTGCGCTCCAGCGAAACCATAAGATACAGGTCAGTGCTTTCAACAGATATCAAGGGAGCTGCCAGGGGGGGCGGGGACAATGGCCTATTATTTTTAATAACTTGCCTTAAAAAGAAATAAGGCAAAAATTTAAAAATAAAAATAAACAAAGCCACGAACCCCCCACTAGTACCCCCCCCCCCCCCCCCATGAACATTTTCTGGCGGCGCCCTTGGTTGGTGTACATATTGTTTTGTTTTAGTTTGGTTGTAGTTAAGTTTTATTTTAAAAACAATTATGGTTAGTTGTGCAGCATGTGGGTGCTCCAAAACTCCGAAAAACAAAAGTGCGGGAATCACATTTCATACGTAAGTAGTTCAGTCTGGTTCAGTTCATTTAATTTATGTAGAATTCATCATTGCAATAATTTGAGGTTAAATTAAAATAAAACATAGGCGCCTGTATTGTTTCTAAGGGCTTAAACATTTTTTTTGCACGTTGATATAGTGTGTTTTATAGCTATAAATTACCTTTAAATAACCGTTTGTAGCCAAACTAGTAAACAAAATTAGAGAAGAAATCTGCATCATACTATCATATGGGACAATATCGCATATAACATTTTTTAAGTGCACAAAACGTGTTTAAGTGATTAGTTAAAGGGGGGTTCAAGAACTTTATTCGATCCAATATTGACCCTGATTTCTA
Organism: Pyrocoelia pectoralis; assembly: GCA_036250285.1. Classification (NCBI taxonomy): domain Eukaryota; kingdom Metazoa; phylum Arthropoda; class Insecta; order Coleoptera; family Lampyridae; genus Pyrocoelia; species Pyrocoelia pectoralis. Next base: position 24,562,477 of record CM070077.1, on the reverse strand, counting down.
TCGCGTTGAAGGCCTCCAAAGCTCTCTTAACGTCTGCCCAGTTTGGTGTTCTTCTTAGGCACCTTTCTTTCACCTGCACGCACCGATCTTGGTTTACGGTGGCCCATTCCACTGAAGAAATCTCTACGAATTTGTTTGATGAATTCCGAAATTTTCGAATAATGACAGCAATTTACGAGGTAATTTAGCCTGAGGTAAAGAGTTGTGATGGAACGACAATTTTTCCTGCTAGTACCTACGCCAAAAGTTCACTCGCCATTGGAAACTACTCGGACTTCATTTTTTGGAAAACTCGCTGTGACCATTGTATTGGTCGGATTGTTGACTTTTACATCTGAAAATGACCCCAATGAACGCTCACGGCAGTTATGCCTATCGATATCGCATTGGGGTATGCTATTTCTATTGTAACTTTAAAAGAATCGCAAAATATCGCAAGAAAACAGTATCTGTCTCACTTTTTGACACATCCTAGACAGCTTGAAACATTATACTTTTTGCTAAAACTACTAACTAGGCATATGAGCCGTGGTATGTTCTTAGGGTCATTTTGAGACATAAAACTCCATGATCGGAGCAAAACTATGATCAGAGCGAGTTCTCCAGAAATGCATGCCAAAGTCAAATTTTAACATGGCTTTTATATGGGAGTGCGATTATGAAATTTTTATTACTTAGGACAATTGAACCCCTCCTTAAGTTGTGTTCCTGTTGTGGCAATAACTATAGGTGTTTTCTTTTGGATCGCCACAGGGTTAGGTAAAGTTACAATCATCACGTGATTAAAGTGCCTTGCGTCATCTAGAGATTTCAGCCTCAGGTTAATATAAAACTTAAATAAAGCTTTTAAAACGAATAGGGTTATTGAGGATTGAGTCAAATTATTTTTATAAAACGAATGGTGTGTTATTTAGGTGTTTTCTTTTTGCATCTCCACAGGGTTAGGTAAAGTCCCAATCATCACGTGATTGAAGTGCCTTGCGTCATGTAGACATTTCTGCCTCAGGTTAATATAACACTTAAATAAAGCTTTGAAAACGAATAGGGTTATTGAGCACCGCGTCAAATAATTTTTATAAAACGAATGGTGTGTTATTCACAGAGTTGACTCAAGTCTACCACAACATGCAAAAAGAAAACACCTAATGACAGAGCTGACTTAGGTCTACCACAACGTGCAAAAAGAAAACACCTTATGTGAAACTTAATCTGACCCCAACTAGTCAAACAAACCAAAAATAATAATAAAATGTGAATACCCTTGTTCTATTCTTGAAATATGACTACGATTTTTTAAAAATTAGGTTTCCCAAAGATTCAGATACAAGAACAGCATGGACGAACTTTGTAAACAAACCAGAGTGGGTACCAGGAACGAGTTACCTTTGTTCACAGCATTTTGTGGAAAACTGCTTTGACCGAACATCGAAAATGAAAGTTAGATTAATCCAAAATGCTTGTCCTACAATTGAAGTAAGTCGTTTGAAATATGTAAGTAGTCGTAAATTTATTTGGGCATATTAATGAGTAGAATACTTAATTTCTAGGTAAGAACTTTTAATCCAATTCGTACCAAACTTGTAAATAATCCTACTAGTGACATGTTAACTGGACCTAACATTGCTGTAAAGGAAGTGAATTATAATGAAGAACCAGTCCCTGGACCTTCTAAATTGATATTACCTGGGCCGTATAGACAACGTTGTACCACTCCTACACCTACTGTAGACTCTTTTAATATAAGAGATTCTCAACAAGATACCCCACATATAATAAGTTTAAAAAGAAAAATCAGCAAATTACAAGTTCAAAACACTTTGCAGAGTCAGAAAATCCGTAGATTGCAGAAGATGGCTTGGAGACAGAAAAAAAATATATCGTCAATGAAGTCCATTATACTTGAATTAAAAAGAAAAAAACTAGTGTTGGAGGAGCATCAAAATGTTTTATTGCAACATTTTGAATGTGATACTGATCTTATAACAAGATTATTTCGTAAAACACGGAACAAATGTGTAAGTAAAAAGTTTGAACATTCAGTAAGGGCTTTTGCTGTAACATTACATTTTTTCTCACCTAAAGCCTATAACTATGTTAGAGAAAAGTTTTCTAAGTGTTTACCACATATCCACAAACTTTAGCCAAGTGGTACTCATCAGTAGACTGTAAACCAGGCTTCACCTATGAAACATTACAGTTTTTAAAAACAAAAGTGAATAATTCCGAAGATAATCTTGCATCCTGATTAGTATTCGATGAAATTTCTATTAGGCAGCATTTCGAGTATAGCGGTGGTAAATACTATGGTTATGTAGATTTTGATCAAGGACTGGAAGGTGACAGCATAGAATTAGCTAGAGAGGCATTAGTATATACAGTAGAACTTGTTTATAATATCATCGGATATAGCGTCAACTCGGGTATAACGTCACAATAGTCGTGGTCCCTAGAACTTCCTATAGTTTACAACGTAAAAAACATTTCATTTGACGACCAAATATTTGCACTATACTCGGTTTTAACGTCATTTTAAATAAAGGTTTGGGAACTTTTGACCATATTCTTAGAATGGATAATATAATAAGCCGTTTTCGTTCTTTAAAAGATTTACAAAGGTTATCTTAAATCCTACAAGTAAAGATAAAAAGGAGAGAACATTACTGTATCAATGCATCCGACGGAAGAACAAAAATTACAAACTATTTCAAAAAATAAACTTTTTACATACATAAATGTATATATTGTATGTGCACAATATCTATGGTATGTACTAATTCACATATGTAACATTGCTAAAGTTGCATTTTTGTAAAGGTGCGTGTACGTCATAGACATTTTACATAGTTACAATTTGTTGTCAACAATACAGGGTGTCTCAGGTTTAATGATCAGGACTTTGACATTTTGTAGAAAAAATAAAGTTTTTATTTATTTCCGAACTGTAGCAATAATTCAAACCAAAATTGGTACACAAGGTACAAACAGAGGGCCACAAGAATGAAGAATATCAATTTTTTTAATCAACCAGTGGCGGAGATATGGGTAATCCGTTCTACTAATTTGATAAATAAAAAGAGTACGGCCCTGAATTAAATATTCGAAATATACTTTTCGATGGAGCATTCAATTCTGAACAAAAAATGTCTCTAGACTTTTTTTCGTTTCTGTTACCGTGCGGCCGCAAACTAGATTTTTGTCATTTATTTCACGAAAAATGTATTTTGGCTGTGTACAAAAATTATGGTTGCCATGGATCTTATGCTCTGTACCTTCGAACATATAACAAAAGGAAGGAACATGTATATGACAAAATGAGTAACATTAATGGTTTACCTATATGGCTACCTACTGTGACGTATTCCGTCGAGTCATTGGTGTACTGTTAAGCAGGGGCGTAAATCCAACATTTCTATGTTTACGCGCCTGCTGTAAACAAAATAAAATGCATAAAATTTTTTTTAAATTTTATTGCCCTTTAAACAAAATTAATTTGGTATGCATATTTCTAATTTTTTGCACATTCTCTATGTTCTTAACCGTATAATGAATTCTACGCTACTGGTAACAACAAAACGAACATAACTTCACCAAACACATAAAGTTTATATATACAGTAGAACCTCGGTTTACCGAGCTTTGATTAACCGAGGTTCCGTATTATCCGAGTCTAAATACATACGTAAAAAAAATTTTTTATACGTGCAATTTATGCTACGTGATTAAATATGCAATTGTACGAAGATATTTGTGACCTTGCCACGCGTGCTACCCGCGCCACCCTACCGACTTGCCGCTTTTTTCTCTATTTGTTTTCGCTATTGTAGTTAATATTACCGGCGGCTTCATTCGTCAGTAATTAGTGCAAGTTTCATTTATCCGTCACTTGTTGAAAACATCGATATGAGTGCAAAAAGAAAACGGGTTGTGCTTTCTTTAGAACAAAAAGTTGATGCAATTAAACGTTTGTCCGCGTTATCCGAGTTTTTGCTTATCCGAGTTTACGTCGGTCCACATTAGCTCGGTTAAGCGAGGTTCTACTGTAATTCTATATTTTAGACTTTAGTAAGGTCAATTAATTACTTATAACAGCAATTACTTATCGATGAAATGTGACCCCATCAATTTTCGTTTTTAAATTTTAAAACAAAAACAAGTAGTTTATTGTTGAAACCAGGTAATTCGCTTAATATATTTTTACACTAAGATCTTCTGTATAACAATTTATAAATCAGAACTCGTAAAAACTCTTCAAAACATGGAACCGCTTTAATTTGAAATCGACAAACGGCACGCTACACTCGTTTGACCAATCACTAATGGTTTACTGTTACGTCACTGTGACGTAAAGCCTGCGTAACTTCCGTTACATTGTACCATCTACTAAACTATAGGGATATTCCTTCCTTTTGTTATATGTTCGAAGCTCTGTCCATGTATCTTGTGTGCCAATTTTGGTTTGAATATTTTCAACAGTTCGGAAATAAATAAATAAAACTTTTATTTTTTAGAAAATTGTGACGCACTCTGTATCTCAGTAACAAAGAATTTTAGGACCTATGTATATAGGAGCAACCCACCTTAAAATGTGTTTTTCTACAAAATGTCAAAGTCCTGATCATTAAACCTGGGACTATATAACAATAGTAACAGTAACTAAGAAAAATGCCTATGACGTACACGCACCTTCTTAAAAATGCAACTTTAATACAATTTATAGCTGTATGGCATTAGTTATGCGTAAATTGTTTTGAACTATTATATTTTACCCAAAAATCACTTACATCGCGAATAACGTCATTCTGTTATCTGTGCCGGAAAAAAGTTAACAATGGGCTCGCTGCCCTGGGCCGGCGCTGCTCCGCGGGCTGGGGAGGGGATTTTTTATGGTTATTAATTTTCAAAAAAACATTATTTTTTTAAAATAATTTTCTGTTTCAAAATAATTGAACAAGTTTGTTTGTCTCTTCATGATCTATGGAAAATATTTAAAAATTAAAAGTAAATTTAAAATAATAATAAAGATTTACATTTACGGTTTACCTACCTTCAACAACGAATGTTTTTACTCATTTAAAGCACGGCCAAAACATAAATAACAAAAAACTCAAGAAATCCAATAGGTGCGATCATTCAGTACGCGATGCACGTTGCACATGTGTAAATTTCAGTAATTGCGCAACCGTCATATTGGCTAGACACTAGGCACGCTTTTCATGAACGCCTAATAGAAGACAATTTGGGTTGCCTGACGCCTAACTAGTGGCGCATAAATCATAAAAATCGTAAATAGCCCGGTAGACGGTATATTGGGATTGTAAAAACTCTGAAAACCTAATTTTAACAATGGGCTCGCAAACTTTCAAGAAATTTAACAATGGGCTTGCGCGAGCCCATGCGATCCCGCTCCAGCACACCACTGATTATAGTCACCAATATTATGTTTGGTGGATGTGCAGCTAATTTTAGCATGTGCAATAATTTAATGAAATCGCAGTTTAATAAGCACAATATAAAAGTTGATTTTACGTTGAATAATAGTAAATACTTTTTATATCCTGATCCTGTGCACATGATTAAATTAATAGGGAACTGTTTTGGAGAGAAAAGAACTTTTATTGATTATAATTGAGATTATGTTGATTTTGGTTTTTTAGAAAATTTGAATGAATTACAGGAAAAGGAGGGGTTACACTTGGGCACTAAACTTCGAACTCAACATATTAAATTCTTCAATCAAAAAATGAAGGTTAGATTAGCCACACAGTTGTTAAGCAGATCAGTTGCCGATGCATTATTTTATTGTAGAGACCAGTTAGAATTAAGAGTTTAGAAATTGTGGTCCCACTGCCAGATTCATATTATTAATAAACATTGAACTATACGCTATACGCAACTGGAAGGGATACGGCCTATGCCAATGCATTGTAGGCGTTGAAGCCATGCTTGCCTGACAAGCACAGATGTCGACTGGGTATTTCTGTCGCTTTCTAACTTGTTGCGTTAGTAGGGCAGACGTCTTTTAAGCGCGTATTTTCCATAGTTTGAAAGGTGTAAAATAATATTTGAAAGTGATTGTGAAATTTATTAAATCAAAACACCATCGTGAATTGTTGTGTTGCATACGGATGCCCTAATTTAGCCGATAAACGCAGTATTAAACAATTTCGTGGGTGAATAAGTCTTGTTAATACAAATTTTATCTAAAATTATTTGCTATCGTTGTCAACGCAACTTATACGTTTTGTTTTTAATAAATAACGTAACGTGTAATTTTTCCGAGCCCAGGAATGAAGTGAAGAGAAATATAATAGCGCGCGTGTTTTTAGTTCTGTTCAGAATAGGCGGATTTTCGGAATAGCGGGGTTCTACTGTATTTTCAAAGACAAGCAATGTAGAAATTGCATAATTTTTGTCTGGTGAACTCTTAGATCATATATACTCCAATGATCTAAGGGTGAATTAGTCAATTTAACAATTTAGTAGTTCATAACAATTAGTAGAAAATAGCACCAAATTTTATATAACTTTTTTTACTACAAACGAAATAACTAAATTCATTTTGTAATGTTCTGTAAACGCGTCTGTATTCTCAAATGTATGTGCAGTGTCACAAAAATTGTAGGTTTATATCTCATAATAAAACATTGATTTATTTAATTGTAAACGTTTTGTTGACTTGGACCACAATGGATGAATGACTGGTGAAAGAGATAACCAACAACGTATTTTTACCTGACTTACTTACATTTTATTCCCCGTGTTAACGTTTATAGATATGACGTTGCATGCGAAAGAAAGAGATAGAAATACCCAGTCGTTGAAGGTTGCCTAACTTTGCTGTGGCTTCAGTGTCACTTATGGACGTTTCCTTTCCAGTTGCGTATAGCGTACAGTTCAATGTTAATAAATAATGCATTTGACATTCTAAATTCTCATAAGTTAAGTGATTTTTGGTTTAAGCAGGCTGCATGTGCACATAATATTGACACTATTAAAACATTTTTTTGTTGAAATTTGCGATTATATTCGTAATGTAAAAATTAGCGATGGGACTGCTGTCCTAGATTCCCAAAGAAAATCTGGTTTCGTTGGGTTGTTGATGGATATTAAAGCGCTACCATTGATTATATAATCAATGGCGCTACTTAGTACATATGTATGAAGAATATGTTGTCACAAAAAATATGTTAATATTTATTCCTACCTATAAGTTAAATCAAAATCATTTGGAATTATTTTTTGGTACAATTAGGTCCCATGGAGGCCACAACAATAATCCAACCTGCAGGCAGTTCACCGCAGCCTATAAATAAATATTAATTCATGCTGTGATAAGAGAGGGAAGTGCCGGGAATTGTGTGAAGACTGTATTTCTCAATTATATGGGAATAAGGAGGACTTTTTGCATCCATTAATCTATCACAAATCACGAGGAGGGTTGAGTTATCCTAGTAACGATGTTATTGAAATCTGTATGAGATATGAAAGATTTTTAAGGACACTGCAGTCTCAAAATAAATTTAAAATTAATAAAGCCAGTGTGTCTTTAAGTTTTAAAATCCTTTGTAGATAAAGATGTATTTTTTGGTATGACAATGCATGATCTTTCACCACTAGAAAGCCACAAAATATATTAATTAGAAGTATATGTTCTACTATGTAACAACACGAATTAATTTTATTTCGAAAAACTTTCTTCCTGCCGGTAGAATATGAAACATGTATACTAAATTAATTTTATTTAAAGGACAATAAATATCTATTACCAAATGCTATTTATTTAAAAAATTCTTCTTTATTTACAAAATTAAAGTCATCAACACCCAAAGATCAAATTACAAACACTGTATACAAAATTCTTTGTAACGATTGTAAAATTATATACATTGGTACTTCACTACAACCTTTAAAAAATATATTAACCCAACACAAATCAGACGTGAAAGTAAAACCCAAAAATACTGCTTTGGCTAAACATTCAAACGAAAATAAACATTCATTCAATTACAACACAAATTTTAGATGTTGAAAATAATTATCAAAAACGGTTACTTCTAGAAATGATGTACACGGCCTCCCTTTTATTTTTAATTCATTACTTGAACATTTAAAGTACGTTTAATTCATTATATTAATGTCACACTGACGAAGGCAGCAAACGCCGCCAAAATATCTGTGCATTTTATATAATTGACTCTATTGCATTAAAATACATACTGATTATATAAGAAGACAGTAAAAGTAGAAATCTATATGTTATTATTTTTCAAAATAAGTATCTTTTTGGGACAGCCCGCCACTGTTAAACAGGAAACAATCATCTGCCATATGCAAAGGCCATCCCGGTCGCACAATAATATTGCATATGCTTCTCCCTGACACTATTTATTCATTGGTACAAACCATGTACAAACATTCCAGGTTCACTGGCATCTACAGATCTACACCAAGCAAGCGATACATAATTACATGAATAATTCCAATGCAAATACGAACTGTTAGCAGTTAGCATAACTGACTCATATTTTAACTCATCGAATTTTTTTCAAATGGAATACTATATCTACCTGTATACTGTAAAATTGCATTTTTAATAATTTTTCAAAGAAGTATGGATTTGTATGTTTTTAAACCACGAATTCTCTATCAAAGTGACTCCATTTTGCGATACAGTTTCGGTTGTTCTTTTAATCAAAAATTTCAAATAGCATTAATTTTCTCCAAACTTATAAAAAATCAAAATCAAATCTGAGACTTGAGCTCTTCTATCGATCCAATCATTATCCTATTAACTCTAACTAATTGAAGTTAATTTACCGGAGCTCCATTTTGCTGAAATGGCATCATCTCAAGCAGTACATATCTTTCATCAGTTAGAGATTCGTCAAAAAAAGGAAATAATGACATGATGTGATAGTGCAGCAATGTAGTTTCACTTAAAAAAAAACTTGGAGGGAAGCACCAAAGGGCATTCAAAATTTCCTTTAGTACGTTGTAGTAAATACATGTTGTTATAAGCAGCAATTTCACATCCGAAAGTGTTTTTTTGTAATCTAAATAGACTATTCATTGCTAGATGGCACCACTTATTTATCACAATTTATTATTAGGAAATTGCCTATTATATTATTATATATATCAGAGTATTACTAATACAGGTCGGACGCGATATAAGGAAAACGGCAGTTGTTTCGGAATGGTCCTATGGAGGGGATATTAGCGCGGGTAATTTGAAAATACGTAGTGGCGGGGTGTGCTTAAAGTTTAAAAATGCAAGAATATACAGGGTGATTCACGACTATTCCCTCGGTCTCTTGTGTCTAAAAGGTACAAGATATCAGCTTCATTTTTTGGTGACATATGTAAATTGATAACGACTATTTTTTAAAATTATTTTCAATTATACAGGATGCTTCACAAAATTGTAATATATCAAAGTTAGGTTTTTTTAAATGCAACCCCCGGTATTTTATTACATTTTTAGATTATACGTTAAAAACTAAGGTAACTTTATTAAACGTTCCTTATACCTATCGCTTACCAATTTTGAGAAAATTGTGATTTTAAGAAAAATATTCAATTTAAACAACCCCTAATAACACGGAAACCGCTTACTTTCAGTAACGCAAATTTATATCGATTTATCTTGACCTTTAAGGCTTTCATTTGCACTACGTAGGATTTCGATTTTTTGTACAGGGCGTTTAGAAAAAGGATTCATATTTTATATTTTTCAAACATCAAAAACTCACTTAACTTAAATGGAACACCCTGTATGTTTCTATTCTATGTTGAATAACTTTTCATTTTCTATCAAAAACTATGAGTAATAGATATGTCTAAAATCAACGATTAAAAAGTTATTAAGATTTTTCTCTAAAATTTGTATGGAAATGGTTTTTGTTTGCATTCTAGTAGGCCATGATTTTTTTTATTGTAGTTGATAATTAGATATGGGATCATAACTTAATTAAAAATGAAATTAATAACAAGAAGTAATCATTTATGGAAAAAATGGTATAGTAAATGCTCAATATGATGACCATTTTCTTCTATGCACAACCGCAGTCGATTTTCAAAAGATCTAACGTTTCTCAGGATATCTGGTGTTATAGTAGCAAACGCATCCTTTATTGTAATCTTTATGTCATCAGCAGTGGTAGGTGGAGTGTTGTGGACCCCTCCTTCCAATCCATTTATTGAGGAATTGTCTATCTAAATATTTTTGAAAAAAACATAAACACCATTCTTATCACATTCAACTTCACCAGAATTTATATGGACGAGGCTTTCAACGAAGGTTGAATTTTTGTTTATGGAGTCTCGAAAAAGTTGGAGAAGAAGATGAATTCTTTAAATATGTTTTATGTACCGACGAATCCACTTTCCACAACATAACGGCTTGGTAAACTGACATAACTTTCATTACTAAATCGTCACCTGTATCGCACTGTTGACCGCCAAAACTGGTGGAGCCTCAATGTATTTGGGAGAATTTTGATTTTTTGATGGAAACTTGAACTGAGTAAATTTTTTACGGATTTTAGAACAACACTTTTTCGAGTCTTCTTGATGAAGTTTGTTTAGATATTATTATTATTATTATTATCATTAAAAATTTAGTTTACAACACTCCACCTACCACTGCTGATGACATAAAGATTGGAATAAAGGATGCGTTTGCTACTATAACACCATAACGTTAGAAGATCTCTTGAAAACGAGTGCGGTTATGCATAGGAAAAAATGGCATTTACTACAGTATTTTTTCCATTGCTTCAATTTCATTTTTAATTAAGTTTTGATCACATATCTAATTATCAACTACAATTTAAAAAAATCATGGCCTACTAGAATGCAAACAAAAACCATTTCCATACAAATTTTAGAGAAAAATCTTAATAACTTTTTAATCGTTGATTTTAGACATATCTATTACTCATAGTTTTTGATAGAAAATGAAAAGTTATTCAACATAGAATAGAAACATACAGGGTGTTCCATTTAAGTTAAGTGAGTTTTTGATGTTTGAAAAATATAAAATATGAATCCTTTTTCTAAATACCCTGTACAAAGAATCGAAATCCTACGTAGTGCAAATGAAAGCCTTAAAGGTCAAGATAAATCGATATAAATTTGTGTTACTGAAAGTAAGTGGTTTCCGTGTTATAATTGGATCCAGGAGAGTTGGCGTGCACGTCATCACTTGTAATTGTATGTATTAAGATTAAAATTTGAAGTCAAGAAATAATGACGTCGGGAATGAAATCTGCCAAATCGTAACAAGGCAGTGTTGCAAATAATACTTTAATTACCCACAGGTAGTTGCTTGTGCTACTTCAAAATTGCCACAGTAATATTTTACGTGTTTAATTAATCCATTACGTATAAAACGTATCTTAAAAAATTAATTAGAGCTTAGTAATGCTAAATGCGGAATTCTAATAAGTGCAATAAACATATTAACGTTTGCTGCGATTGAACTCGTTCTCTGGGCGGTACGTTTGGCACTAATGTTATATTGGATTGTCAAAACATGCTGTTTTGTGGTTAAAAATATTGCAATTTTCGTAAATCCGTTCTAATAAGAATTGTTATTAATAATTTGATAATTAGAACAAAATAACTGTAAAGAACGAGTAAATAAAAGGGCAAAACAACAACGAACAGAAATAATACGAGATTATTTATAAATAATGAATAAATTTGACATTGACAGATAGTGTTGATTGAAGTCAGCTGTTGGACATACGGACATACTCACTTCTCTCTCATTTTCACTGGCGATCATCTATACGCACGTCTTTACTTAAAACACATGCAAACTATATTGCCATCTTTATCACAAACATGTATTAAGCTTTAATGATTGTTTAAAAGGAATGTCGTGCATTCATTCGGAAACCTATGACGTGAACGCCAACTCTTGTGGATCGAACTTTATTAGGGGTTGTTTAAATTGAATATTTTCCTTAAAATCACAATTTTCTCAAAATTGGTAAGCGATAGGTATAGGGAACGTTTAATAAAGTTACCTTAGTTTTTAACGTATAATCTAAAAATGTAATAAAACACAGGGGGTTGCATTTAAAAAAACCTAACTTTGATATATTACAATATTGTGAAGCATCCTGTATAATTGAAAATAATTTTAAAACATAGTCGTTATCAATTTACATATGTCACCAAAATTATGTTATTGACATGAAACCGTGTGATAGTTTGGTTGCATATACTACATTATACGTTGGAAGCGATATTTTATTACGGCACTGTATACTGCACATTTACTCATTATAGCAACCCGATTCGACATCGGCATACATCGGTTACGTTTTCCTTATCGTGTCTCACCTGTACATATCTACTCTTTGCTATAATCAAAGTAACCCTGTGACATATGGGTTTAGCACTGGGTGAAAAGAAAATTTGATTATACACTAGCGCACAATCAATGCATTACTCTGTGACTACCTATACAAATAATGGTATATTCAAATTTTATTTACAAATTAAAGTTTTAACAGGTAAATGTACAAAGTGAATGGCATGAATGGATCATGTATAAACAATTTCAAAATTAGGTAAACTTTTTACAATTTATGTATTAACAATTATTACTAAAACTAAAATAATTTAATAACAAGTGGCACTGAAGTTAAGGCACTAAAAATGTCCCGCTAGCGTAAAAATTAATAAATTAGTCTGTTAATCACATTTTTCGTTTAGTCGTTGTATTATGCATTATTTAAGTTGTATCACTAAAATATCTGTTAGCGAGAAAAAGTATATAAATTTACATTAAAAGAAAACAAATTGTCATATAGCACCGAAAAAACGACTACAATTACGTATTTGTACACACACACATAAATAAATCACTTGCAACAACTTTTAGTCTTGATGTTTTGTTATCGATCAAAAACCTCGACAATAATTTATTTAAACTATAGCGCTTCATCTCCATGTTGGAAATGTCCATTTCTATTTAGCGGTTGTCGTTCTGGAGCATCTGAAGGTCTACTTCTGTTGAAAAATCCACACTAAAACATAGAGCGGAATTAGTGACTACAACAGTTTTATATAACAATGCATTACTATATATAGCAAGAATATGAGCAGCAGTAAGATTAAAGTTCCTGCAACTGCAGATAGAACTACAACCCATAATGGTACGATCTCTGGTTTAATATCGGGTGTAGGAGGCATTACTGTGGTAACTGCCTGTTGCCTATACAAAGTTCTTTTTTCGGGAACACCACTGATTTCTTCAAATTGACTTATTCTCGCTAATAACATTGACTGAATTTTCACAGTTTGTGTTGTACTTAACTGCAACAAAGTTATTATATAGTTAACCAATTATAATACATGTTAACTAATTGATTACTGGCAGTACTAAATGTAATTGTACCATCAGGCACATAGCTATGTAAAATGCAAGAGATACAGCATACGCATACGCCGACGATATTGTTGTGCTAGCAAAAACGGTGAGAGATGATGGTGGTGAAAGATTTCTTGGAAGGAAGAGAGTTAGAGATCAGTGTGGAAAAAACAAAGATGATGGTGTTTCAGAAGGGTAGGGTAAGAGGAAAAAGAGAGGTGTGTGTGGGGGGGGGGAGTGATTGAGAGTGTGGGAGAGATAAAGTATCTGGGGTACCATCTAAGGTATATCCACAAAGAAGCGGCGCACGTGAAAGAACTGGTAAAGAAAGAGAGCAAAGTTCCAATGCAGATGTGGGGAATAGGGGAGGGATTTTTCGGAAATGATATCTGAAGAAGGAGGTGGCTCTTCGACAAACTGGGGAAGAACGTAATGCTGTATGGAGCTAAAGTATGGGAATGGAGTGATTGGGAAGTGCTGAAATGAGTGCAGGCGAGATACTGAATGTGCATATGTTAGGTCTGGAGAGAAAGACATGGTGATGAAAGAGATAAATGGGGAAAAGCTGAGGGTGCAGACGGCTAAAATGGCGATGAAGGCCTGGAGAGAGGAAGAGGAGGAGATCTGATACAGCACTGTTGGAGAGAAGTGAAGAAAGAAGGACAAAGTACGGACAGGAGAGCAGGAGGAAATATTATGAAAGAGGAGGATATGCGAGCGCAGAGGACCAGGGAGAGTGGGTGGAGAGAAGATATAATAAGAAGGGATAGGGATGTTCAGATACAGGAAAGAAGGGAAAAAATTAGAGAAGGGAGGTACAAAGAAATTATGGGGGAGGATGTGGCGGGTAACTTGAGGGGTGGGTTAGGGATAAAAAGAAGAGGTTGATAGCGAGGTTCAGATGTGGAGACGAGGAGAGGGCCAATAATTATTGGGAGGAAGATGAAAACGGAAGGTCTAGATTGTGCGGTGTGGGGTGGGAAAATTTGGCATACATGTTAGGGGAGTGTGATGACTGATGAGTTAAGAGAGGAGCGTAGGAGATGGAAGAAGGTATTAGGGGAGTGAGGAGAAGGGTTAAGAAGAAGTCGTACAAATAAGATTTGTAAGGGTAGCACGTGAAAGGGAGGGGTGTTGGAGAGAGGAAGGATCATGGGAAAATTAGGTTTATGCAAATATACAGTTTAGTGTAAGAACTATTTGTAAAAAATATTTTTCAAGCAAGTATTATATCGAATTGAATTGAATATCAACCATAAAGCACAGTGATGTCTACTGCACATACATAATATGAATATTGTATTGTGCATATTGTGCTGTGTATATCCATACAATGTAACACTATTATGTTACAAATGTTTAATGTATAAAGGGATGGTCATTTGTCATACTTCACATAATATATAGCATATATCACAAGTATACATATTCAAGAATGTTCAATAGAACATGCTATGTATATTTTATATACTGATCATGAATCTGCCACAAACAGCAGGATTATCCCCATACATTCAAATTTTAAGATCTAATGCTATGTGTGAAAGATGGACTATGTGCCTGTCACTAATATATCAGTAATTACCAAATGATTTATACTTACTTGTGTAAGTGTATGAACATTAACTCTTGCTCGTAGGGCTATGTGGACCTCATCGCCATTATGCAAAGTTCCAGTTGTACATCTAATAATACTGCAATTGCTGGTTTTACATTCACTGAGCCTTTTAATATCAACAGTGGTAGGATCCTCCTCTCTTTTTTTTCTGCCATGACGAAGGTTATGATCACGTAAATAGTTATAGTTACTATTTTGTGTTTGAGAAGTTTGATGCGATTCGTAACGACTTCTAGCTTGTTTATCAAAGTTTTGATCAACGTTTCCACTATTACCGATCCCCAAATCAACTCCGCCATTAACATACCCTCTTCGTTTGGCTAATGTACCTAAATCTTGATTTAATTCCTGTAAATATTGCAAAGATGGATTGTTGAAAGTTTGGTTGCTATAAGTCGACGTGTAATTATTATAGTAATTATTACCACGGTTTAAACCAAAATCGGTAAAATGTTGTGTATTACTTTCGAATTTATGGCCTGGATAAGGAGAATCAACATGTGTAACGGATCCATCTGTATTCACATTGTGAAGTTCAACAGAACTCTTTAGGGCGCCACCATAATTTTGTGCCACTTTATTTAACCGCTCCAATAGTTCATTTCCAGGTGCGCCCTCGATGGTGTCATGATGTAATTGTTTCCCGTCGGGTCCGTAAAAAGTGATGCTTGTGGTAGCTCTCGAATTGGGCGAATCACTCGCCCTTTGGATTGTCGATCGTGGTTCAGTTATGACTTGCCTTTGTGGTTTTCCGTCACCAGACATCAAAGTAATGATTTTTGTCGAATTTGTATAAATGGTTAATGATCCGGGAAATCTAGCCACAATGTTAGCTATATACTCATTGTAGGCGGCGGATCCCGGTCCACCATTAATAGTATGTTGATCGAATATCGTCCTACGATCAGGACCGTACACGGTGAAAGTTGTTCTTATTTCTGTGTGACTTGGAACATTACCTGGCGCGAAGACATTATCTGTAAATATTACTCGACCATCAGTACTACGGTACGTTATTGTCTTTGTGGTATTTGTTTCCATTGTAAAAGTGCCACCGAAATGACTTTTGCTAAATTCGTCGAGGTATGCTTGTTTATTTGCGGCGGTCAGTTCTCCCCTCACAGTTTTTTGACCTAGAACTTCTCTATTCGAACCATAAAATGTAATTACGTTAACAATGTCTACGTGTGATGTGAAAGGTGTTTCGTAAATACCGCCATTACCCGAAACACTCTCTTGTCCGATTTCTGTATTTCCGCTATAATATGTGATGGTTTTAGTTATGTTTGTTTGAATTTTTAATGCAATTTGGGGGTATCTGGTTATGGTGTTTTTAATTATCTCCCAATATGCTGTGGTACCCGGTTCATCTCTTATGGTCTCTTTATGTAATATGTTTCCATTAGGGTCATAGAATGTAATAGTGGTAATTGTGGTTGTCTTAGTTGTATCAGGACGTGTGGGCGTACGATGCTCTGTATTTTGTTGAACTATGCTTCCTACATATAGAGTTATACCTTTCAAGTTTCGGTAGTGAATCATTACGGTTGTGTTGGTATGTATGCTAAGGTAATCAGGATGTTGTTGCTTAAGTGCAGATATGTAATTTAGATATGCAGGTGACGTAGGATCTTCGGCAATGGTTTTTTGAGTTAATATATTACCAACTGGTCCATAACATGTGACAGTTGTTGATGTCTGGAGTTCGGGTTGAATGGGTTCACCAAGTGGACCTGCAGCACCAGGTATTTGTTCACTTCGAACTTCCTTACCATTTACATAGTAGGTTATAACCTTTTTCGTATCTGTATGAATTGTAATTATTTCATGATACTTTATCACAATATTATTAATTTGTTCCCAGTAAATTGGCGATCCGGGTGCGTCCATAATTGTTAATTGTTCTAACAGTTGACCACTATTACTGAATATTTTCACAATTGTAATTGTACTAATACGACTAGTTTCTCCAGGATGTTGGTTATATTTTTGCGTCCTCGACTCATACACATAACCGGTATATATAACTCTGCGATCTGGCGATAAGTATTTGATGGTAGTAGTCGTATTTGTATTTACCGATATTGGAATAGTATATTGACTTCTAAGTGAATTAATTAAATCGTTGTAAGCGGGTGTTTGTGAATTTCCCGATAATGTAGTTCTGTATAATTCTTTGCCATCATTCGCATAACAAGTAACTATCGTCACGGAATCACTTTGTGTTGTAAATGGTTCGTTTGTAATTCCAGTTGAAGGTACCTCTTCTCGACGTACCTCTACTCCGTTGACGTAATGAACAATTGTTTTTGTAGTGGTCACTCTTATAGTAACTGGTATTGTATATTTACTAATTACTTTATTTATTTCCTCCCAATAGGCGTTTGTTCCTGGTTCCTCTCGAATAATCTCTCTCTGAAGAAGATTTCTATGCTCATCATAAAATGTAACTACAGTTTCTGTGATTGTTCTGGTAGTATCAATTATATCTTGATTGTAATTGTTAGTAGTGTCATGATAAGTGGTTTGAGTATGAATCACAGTTCCATAGCTGTTAATGTATGCGATATTATTTGTCACTGTAGTTTTTACAGTAATCGGTTGTTTGTATGTATTTCTGATTGTAGTTATTGCGCTTACATACTCTACTGTTTGAGTATCTCCTGGTACTGTAACCGTGTATAGTTTATTACCATTTCTATCAAGACAATTAATTGTAGTTGTAGAATCAATTCTAATTGAAGCAGGAATTCCGGCAACATCTCCTACATAAGGTCCCTCATCTCTACGCGTTTCTATTCCATTTATATAAAATGTGGTAACACTAGCAGTTGAGATTCGCACATGAAAATTTCCATCATATTTACCAAATATTGTAGTAAATGCCTCCCAGTACTCACGACTTCCAGGTTCGTAAGTTACCGATTCTTTTGCAAGTAACCGACCATTCCTATTATAAACTGAAACCGTTGTTATTGTAGCTGTACGACTTGTTTCAATAGTAGCCGGCGCAAAACTTTCTTGTTTTATATCATATACGAAACCAGTTGAAATTGTCTGTCCTCTACTATCACGATATGTGATAGTTTTCGTGACGTTTGTGATAATTGTCATAGGTTGTCTATATGTTGTTTTGATGTTATTTATCAAGTCCCTATACGCTGCCGTTGTTGAATCCCCGGGTAAGGAAACCTGATGAATCGGAATATTGCGTTCATCTTTGCATGTCACGCTTGTTACCACGTTTGTGTTTACCGTTATCGGAATTTCGGAGACACCGGGCTGTAGGGGCTTGTCTTCCGTTTTTATTTCAACTCCGTTTAGGTAATATGTTGTACGCTGCGTCGTCACAGTTTTAAAAGTGACAGGTTGAGTGTACATGGCTATAATTTTATTCACTCTATCCCAATATTCTCGCGATTCCGGTTCATCCGTTATTGTTTCTTGATGCAATTGCTGCCCATTACTATCAAAAATAGTAATAACAGTAGTAGTAGTTATTTTAACCGTTTCTGCGGAATGCTGGTTATAATTTTGAGTTTTCGCTTCGAATGCGGTATTAGTAAGGATTATATTACCCGAGGAATCTAAATAATTAGTTACTCTTGTAACATTTGATGTTATTACAATTGGTTGGGGATACGTTCCTATTAACGTATTAATTAAGTTTTTATAAGCAGGTGAGTTAGAATCATCCGGTAATTGGGATGAGTACAATATGGCACCATCCTCAATACTACGACAAGTAATAGCGTTTGTTGTTTCAGTTCGAGTTGTAAAAGGTACTTCCTCTTTATTAACTTCTTTTCCATTAATGAAATATTTTATTGTTTTTACATGTGTGGTGCTGGTGGTAACAGGTTGCTTGTACTTGGAAATCATTTTATTTATCATTTCCCAATATGCTTGTGTTCCAGGACTTTCTGTAATTCTTTCCGTATTTAAAATTCTTCCATACGAATCATAAATTGTAACTGTAGTAGTAATTGTCGATACTGTTTCTGGTTGACTTTCATTATGATGTTCAGTCTTTTCCGTGTAAACATATCCATTTTGAAGTATGTCACCATTTTCGGTACGGTAAGTAATTAACCTTGTAGTGTTGGACTTTACTATAATGGGTTGTGAAAATTGTAAAGTTAATCTGGAAATTAAGTCATGATATTGTTTCGAATCTGAATCATTAGGTATTGTAGTTTGATATAGTTGATTACCACTCATATCACGAATGGTAACAGTTGTTGTATCGGTGTGACTTATAAATTTCTTTTCTACTTCCCCTTTAGTAACTTTAACATCCGTGGGTTTTCCATTAACGTAGTATGTAATAGTTTTCACAGTCTGAGTTCCGATTGTTCCTGGCACTTTGTATTTACTAACGATCTTATTTAGCTGCTCCCAGTAAGCTGGAGTACCTGGCTCTTCTTTAATATCCTCATGGTGAATATCCTTGCCATAAGAATCATATATAGTAACTTTTGTTGTGGTAACTGCATTTTGTAATAGGTCTTGATGGTATTTATCTATTTTTTCTTTATAAACATACCCAGTGTGAATTATTTTACCTGCAGATCCACGATATGTTACCACGGTAGTTGTGTTTGTCTTTATAGTTATTGGTTGCTTGTTCTGTTTTACCATCTTATTAACAATCTCTCGATATTCTGCGGTACTAGATTCTCCCCGAATGCTACTTTGGTCTAAAACTTGACCATCAACACCAAAACAAGTAACAGTGGTCATTACATCAATATAGGATCTAAAGGGGGCGTCTAATGTTGTACTGGATCCACTAAGTTGTTCTTTTCGAACTTCAACTCCGTTGATGTAGTAAGTGATAATCTTATCCTTATATGTACGAATGGTCACAGGTTCAGAATATTTTTGAACTAATTTGTTGATTTGTTCCCAATAAACTTCTGTACCAGGTTCGGCATTTACAGTTTGCGCTTCAAGTTTCTTCCCATCTGCATCATATAAAATGACGTTAATCACTGTACTTATTTTGGAAGTCTCTACACTTGTCGTGTCACCAGTACCGACTTTCGAAACAAATTCTTGGTATAAAACCTTGCCGTCTGAAGTAACGTATGATGTTTCTCTTGTGGTGTTAGTGCGGATAGAAAGAGGAAACGCATATCTGTCAGTAGTGCTTCGAACTCTTTTAGTAAATGATTCCGATGCGGGTTCTTCAGATATTATTTCTTCGTAGAGAATATTGCCCAGAGTATCTGAGTAACTTACTAAAGTTGTACTGCTCGAATGTACTCGATAGGAGCCATACGGAATTTCTGGTATTCCCGGCCGATTTGAGGCATGAGATATAATTGTACCATTTTCGTATTTGACATGAATTGTAGTATTAACTGCGACTACTAATGGACCTGGGTGTGAGTTGACAAATTTTGCAACTTGCTGCCAGTATTCTTCATAGCTGGGTTCGGCAATTAGCTTTTCTCGATGGACCACTTTGTTATGTTCATCATAAAATATTAGCTCTGTGTCAGTAGTTGTGATTGTATTTCCAGCTTGCCCTGATATAATTACAGTCTTATTGTGTTGCACTTGAGGAGTAGCATTGTGGTGATGGTATTCAGGACTTCTTTCTAATATTTCCCACACATCTCTTTGGCCAGCTAGCTGTAATGACAAGAAACTCATTGAAATATTATATATACATTAGTGGCCAGAATTTTCTGATAATCATAATCGACTAGTCGAAGTAAGTAAAAAACTAGTCATGTTAGTATAATTGACTAGTCAAAAAATGGTCGAGTAGTCAACCAAAGTTATTGATTTTATTGGGAAAATTTAGTGTAATGTAGTACTAGGTAGCAGTAGATCTCCATTTACTGCGCCATAGGAGGTAACACGGTACAGGACGAAATGACCACAAGGTATCTGGTGGTTACAAAACACATACAGGACCTCTACACTTTTAGAGGTTAACACCATTTAAGAACGTGGAGGCTGTAACGATGATTGGGAAGATGAGAAAGAAGAGAAAAAAATATACCTATTGGAGCCATACAGTAACAATGACCAAAACAGAGCGATAAGTATTTATGAGTGTACGAGAAAGACAGGTAAAAATGAAATACACGTCTTCAGAGGAACTTCGCGCGAAGGTGATTGAATGCGTCAGCTATGCTAATGTGGGCGAAAAGACGGACAAAACCAAAAAATAAGTAACCACCACAGTCAAAGAGTCATCCTCTTCATTGTGATATAAAACAATCTTTAAAGGACATAAAATGTGTTTCCTTAAGCTTGAAATTCCATTAATCATTGAATTCTAAGAAAAAAAATGTCGAGCAGGAAGGCATCAAGTCCAGATCGTCTACCGTCAGAACTGATGGCATAGCGGGATAGTATACCCCATGTCTGCTTCAGCAGGCCTGTGAGGAGTTCCCCCTGAAGTGGGATATATCCAGCAGTGTCGCCTCATGCCCAAAAAAAGGAGCTAATAGCAATCCGGCCGATCTCACTGCTGAATTAGCAACCAGAGTAATGGGACAAAGGATGCTCTCCAAGATGCATCAAAATTGGGGGCATGGAGGTGATGGACGTTCATCGCATGGCTCTTTATCAATTACACAAAATATCTGCATGATAATGGACCAGCCAGAGAAAACCCGAGCACTTGGGTACATTATCTATAGTTGGCAGAGAGTGGGGAATACAGGGTGTTAAAAAAAAGTGTTCGGAAATTTTAAGGCCGTATAGTATAGAGACCAAAATAAGTGAAAAAAGTCTAATAAACATGTGTCCGAAAACTAACCGTTTCAAAGATATGGGCTATTTCCAGAAATGTACTATCTAAGAAAATAAGAAAATAGTATGTGGTATCAAATTTATGTTTTTTATTTAAGCCGTTTTACAATAGGTGTTCTACATGTCCCCCTTCCATATCAACACATGATTCACATCTTCTTGTAAACGAGTTTTGCACCTTTTCAAAAATTCCCGGTTGTACTCGAATTATCTCACAGGCATGTTCTATTCGTTCTCGCAAGTGCGCTACATTATTAATTGGAGTAGAATAAACTAAACTCTTTAAATATCCCCAAGCAAAGAAGTATGTTTAAGTATTGGAGATTTGTTTTGACTGTTAATCACAGCAAACCTGATTCCATGTGTAGTAACTTGGTTTGTTTGGTTCTGTTCTGTTTTAGCTCATATCTTTGAAACGGTTAGTTTTCGGACACATGTTTATTAGACTTTTTTCACTTATTTTGGTCTATACTATACGGCCTTAAAATTTCCGAACACTTTTTTTTAACACCCTGTATATGCGAACTGTCATATCTTGCGCGACTTGTCATCATTGTAAATACCGAATCATAACAATTGAGTCATTAGTTTGTGCGATATCGTCAGTAGAACAAGAATAGAATAGAAGAACGTGTGTTGTTAATATCAATGGAGAAGATGGAGTAGTACGAGCTGTCATAAAGTTTTTGATGTCTACTGTTTGCGGTTTGCGCTGGAAAAACCATGGTATACAAATGACCTGGTCTGTTCAAGCAAGGCACAGAAACTCTTAAGACGACTCACGGTCTGGGCAAGTGCGCGTAAGGACAAAAAGGACAGAACACTGAGTCGGATTGTCACTGGGGACAAAACTTGGGTTCATTATTATGAACCTGAGTCCAAGCAGGATTTCATGAAATGGCATAAAAGTTTAGAGTGTTTCAGTGGGTCGGAAAAAATGGCGACGATTTTTTGGGATACAGAGGGAATACTGCTAATTGATTACAAAGAAAAGGGCGTTTCTATAACCGGAGCATATTACGCTTCCTTAAGGAATCTATTAAAGAAAAACTAAGAGGTAAACTAACTAAATCTACATCACAATGCACCAGTACACAAGAATCGTGTTGCACTGGCTGGTCTGCAGCTGCACAAGTAGGTGGGCTTCGATGTGATAAACCCTCACCCTACAGTGCAGACCTGGGCCCCAGCGACTATTATTTGTTTCCAAATATGAAAAAAGAACCGCGTGGGAAAAAATTTACCAGCGCTGGGGAAGTGAAGACTACTATTTCCGCGTATATTGAGGAGCGAGAGAAATCTTTTTTTCCAATTAATTGAAAGATCTAATAAATGTATTAGGGTTAGGGGTGAATATATTGAAAAAGCCCACCCTCGTAGGAGATGTTGTTGGAATTCCTATTTCAGTTAGAGTTACAATGAATTGCCTTGATAGAAACGGTAAAAACCTACACAGTTACATTACCAGGACACTCGACTGTATAAGGCGCCGGCCAAGCGTAACGTCAATATAATAGCATATGCGGATGACGTTACGATCACCGCGTGAGCTAGAAAAACTGAGGAGAGATCGAGATGATAGAAGCTGACACAATAGCATCGCAGATGCTAGAAAGTAGAGTAACAATTAGAAAATTAATTGAAAAAGTTATGAAAATCAAGGAAGAGGACGTTACAAAAATAAGATCGGGATAGAGCAGGAAACAGACAAACGCAGTAGTAAGGTACATGGTTGCCATGGAAACGATAACGATGAAAGATCAAATGTGTACGTAGAGTGCAAATCTCCGTGAAAATACATAAATCTCCATTGTATTGGAAATCAAGAACTGCAACCTGCCTCGAGGCATATTGTTATTTTTTAAGCCGACGATGTGAATCGCAACGGGGAAAAAGTAAAATTTTGTTGACATAGACTACCCGTCCTACGTTTTTGATCCAGATGAAAAATTGCGAAAAATTATTCCGCGAATTCGACGTAGTTAAGTAAAGTAACTAACGATGAACTAAAAAATAATCGGGAAGATGGAACTTTAAAATTCGGGCCAGCTGATGCACCTCATGTGTACTACTTCATACCTATACCTGATATGGCGAGTAGCAACGATATTAAAATACAAGAAAGTGAAAATTATAAAGCTGATGCTTAAATGAAGCAACTCCAGAATCAAAGAAAAAGTTAAAGGTCTTTTAACAATCGATGCCATCGTCCTTCAAAAAGGCTTTATTTTAATTTACACGGAAACCGTCAGTGTGCAGTGCATCTGTGCAATAAAAAATGAGGCAATAAACAATTATAGTAGCCAGCGAGCGGCAGGATCTTCACAGAAAGAGTAAAAAATTAATTACGAGAACCGCGTATGCTCGAAAAAGAAGAATATTTTTGGAAGAACACAAATTTGAGTAATGAGAATTGAAGATGAAGATTTAGGAACAAATGAAGAACAAGCTACTGCAAAATGAACATTTTACATTACACGATTTCGTCATAGGTAGTTGATTATAATGGTGAGTTTCCTGGAAAAATCGTACCAAAAAAAGATGAAAATTTTTAACAAGAAAGGAGAAGATGAAGAAGGTAACTGGATTTCGTAGATTAGATTTGATCAAATATGGTACGAAAAAGGTGAAAAATCCTGTATCAAAAAAGGACTTTCTTGAAGTTACCGAAATGTTTTGTAAAGTGTCTGTCTGTAGTAATTCAAACGTTAAAAGATGTTTATTTTTTCAGTAAATCCAAACTTTTGACTAGGTATTTTGATTATTCGATTATTACTATTTCAAGAACCATAATGATGAACTAGTAAACTAATCGAAAAAACAATCATATGTCAAACAATATAAAGTTACTTACTGTATAACCATTATAATTTGCTCCCACTATCTCACATTGGACATTTCCAAGAGTGTGTGGTTCTTCCAATAGATATAATAAATCTTTACCTAAAAATAACACATCAGTACTGCAATCTGCAGCTACATTAGGTATAGTCCATTATACCATTTTAAATGTTCTCTTTCAGATTAACGTATATGACGTCATGTAGTTCCCATAAAAATTTTACTCTACCTTTTACCTTGTCTTAACTTTACGGGCGTTTCCGACAGAGGATGGTATAGACTATATATAGTTACCTTGTGCTGCTAGATGTGGCCAAATTATGAATATTTCAACATTTTGAACATCTGAAGGTCCACCATTTGTAACAGTGTAAGAATGTATAACAGAAGGACCAACTTCTGTATCCCACACTTTTGCTTCGGATGGATACTGATTCAAATTATAATAAACAGTTGCAGGCACCGATTTACTTTAAAAATTATTTATTGCACATATATAAACAAATTGATTATGAAACATACCCCTCCAGAGAAAGTTCAGCATTAACAATAACTTTAATTGAAAATCGAACCACATTATCCTGCATTGTATAATTGTGTTCCGGATTAGCACTCGTAACGTTCATCAAGAAATCATAAGATGGACTTAATAGTTTGTGGTACCTTAAGGGTTCTACTTCTAGTTTAAAATTAAACTGAAACAACGATTATAAGTTTCTCTCTTTTACCGTATTCAAACACTTACGACTTTGGATAGTGGATTTCCAATATCGCAAACAAATATGGACGCATTATACGATGTACTACAAGACACTTTAGATTCCGGATAATCCATTCTTTTTGCAACTTTAAAACCAATTCCTGGAGGCAGATGCACGAAGAATTTGGCATTATAGGCATCTTCACCATGATTTGTAACTTCTATAATAAACTCTAGAGATTTTCCAAGCTCGTAAACGTAACCATCAATTTGCCTTAAAATAAATGTTACCTTCTGAAAGTAAACAGGAGCTAGCTATACTTACTGATTGACGTGTAGGCGAAGATCGGGGTAGCAAATGTTGTCTGATCCACAATTTTTGTAAATACTAATGGAATCGTTAGCAGAAGTTGGTTTGGATTCATCTAAAATTGGTACAAGAATGGATGTCGGATTACGTACTGTTAGTGAAAGTGCCTCGGAAATATTTAGTGAATATCGCACCTCTACCATTAGTTCAGTGAGTTTGTCAATAATTTGCTCCTGAAATATGGAAAAGATTTATGGCGCTTATACGTGAAGATATAGAAACCTACTTCTAGGTAAATTTTGTCTTTTAAATTACAGTTAAATGCATTATCCTTATCCAGAATTAAAGTTCTGTTAACAGTCTTTTCTGATCCTGGCGCGAGATACATTCGTGTTTGTTGTTTTAATTTTTTGGCGTCCAAGATATATTCGATGTTTAAAACTGTAATTAAACATGTCAAGAATGGACGAACGGGAACTGTTGTGGCCGATTTATTACACAACACCAAAAACCACAACACAACACAAGTGGTTGTTTTAGTGTTATGTAATATCAAGAATGGCTTTCGTGTAAGCTGAGTTACCTATTCGAGAAGGAACTCCCACTCCAGTATACCTAAGGCATACCTCAATGTCAGTACAAGTGACGCGCACATTTGGATAACCTGGTTTGAAGCAGTCTTTTTGTTCTAAAAATAATTGTTTGTGGGGAGTTAAAAATTTCACATAAGCTTCCACTTTGACAACCGGTCTGGCTCTGAAAATTTTAAGAGAGTAAATTTCTGTGATTGATAATCTTTCAGATACTTACCTAAAGAAGTAAGCAACATCAGACAAGTAAGCACCAATAGCCACATCAGGATAATCATTACCATCAAGATCAAGACCACCTGATATCGAAAACCCAAATGTACTAACGGGCTCGCGACCGACATAACTTTTTTGAACATCTTCAGCGTAAATCACTTGAGAGTATTTTTTCACATCACCATTTTTTGCTCCTTGAAATATGTACACCGCGCCACGTTCAAATGGTCCATCGTATGGTGCTCCCACAGCAAAATCTGTACGTAAGGTTACATTAGGCTAAAGCACGTAAGATTATAGTGTTACCTCCATAACCATCTAAATTCATATCCCCTAAAGTGCTTAATGATAATCCAAACCTTGACTTAGATTTGAAGCCGTCGAGAATAATTCTTTTCGAAAAGCTGCCCTATTTTTATCCATTAACAAATTTTAAGCAGTTCTTTGAATATTACTTACACTGCGTCCTTGGCAAGCAATAACTACACGACCAACTTCATACTTATTTTCAGTATTTTTCTCAGTATGGAGAGGAGCTCCAATTAACAAATCATCACGCCCATCTCCATCGACATCGGAATTTGCCAAGGCATAACCAAAGTAGGCACCTAGTTGAGTTCCACTTATATTTAGGTAATTCGTCAAATCCCATGTGTACAACAATATTCTTCCTTCCAAACTTTCTCCACCTTTCGGCATACCAACTGCAACACCTTGTGTACCGGCATTGCTGAAATCGCCAACTACCATCGAATATCCCATGTACGAATCGTCATCCCGCTCGGGCCCTTCGGGTGTTGACATAACCGCGGGCCTTTTGGTCAAACTTTGTTGAAATACCTGTCCTGAAAGAACGCACAAATGAAAATTTCGCAAGAAGAAAGAATCTCTACACCAATATTGCGATGCAATCACTGAAAGCTATTAGGCTAACACGTGCAAAACAAGGCCAAATGAAATTAGCTTACTTTAAAAGCAATCATAATAAAAAAGTATAGTATGAATTCGAAACAATGAATAATTGGATTGTTGGTTTTATACGTTCACATATCAAAAAAAAAATGGCAGAAATAATGTGAAATGTTGAGAGTTGAAAATTAGTGCAGTTGATGTATTTAGTTAGGAATTTAAGCAGAAGTTAATGTCAAAACATGTCGCATTCAACCTTTTTAAAGCCGTTGATAATAAAGAATAAAGTTTATTATGTTGATTGAACCAGAAGGTAATGTTGCACCGTTTAAAAAATTAATGGAAATTTTTATGATGTAGTTTGAGCCATTTTATCGTTTACCAGTGCAAAGAAGAATGAGATAGAGTATTTGGATTAATTCAAAATCGTTTTTCAATCGAACTTTCGCTGCAGAATAAATCAATTTGGCCTTATTTAATCACGTTAATTACTATTTAATTACAGTGACGAGTTTACCTTTTTGCTAGTAGCAACTACGGCATTAAACCGCCACCTTTTACATATGAGTAGGTAACATATTTTTAATTTGTATTTAATTAAGTAGGTACAACATCGATAGTTACAATAATTAACAAATAAAACGAAAATGATTGACATAATTGGGTGAGGTATCGCTTCCATAATGTCCTGTTAAATGGATGCGATGACGAATGTGAACTATTTAATTAACGTGATACACCAAAATAAAAAACACAAAATCAAATAATTCACTTGAAAAAACAAAACAAAAATTAAATAATTAATTTGTTTAATAAAGCAAGGCTTCACCATGACTGAAAGCGTTGAATGTTATCCTGAAAAAGAAACCATAAATGCCATTCAAAAGTCCGTTGCAACAGTACAATAATCGTATTTTATATACACGATATGTAATAATATGTACATGCCTGCTAAAATGCAGTGCGACTATCATGCCGGCTGTGTCCTTATATTATTTAAAAATAAAATGTATCTTGTATAAAAAAAAAAACCTAAAGAAATTTGTAGCTATTGCAACTGTTGGGGCTCCTATTGAAAAGCTTGAAAATGTCCATTATGATAATGCGATCAAAACGGGACCTGATCACAACGGCCACTGATCATAACGGCCACCTAGGTTATTGTTATTTAATAACAGCCACTTTGATCACATACGGCCTCTAATACTATTTGATCATAACGGTCACCTTGTTCACGTTATGATCAAATAATATAAGTCGCCGTTGTGATCAAGGTGGCCGTTATGAAATAGCAAAAACCGGGGTGGCCGTTATGATCAGTGGCCGTTGTGATATAGACCCATCAAAACTATGAAAAATATGTAAATTTCCTACACCTTTAATTTATGAAATGTTAAATTGTGAATTTTTTGTGAATTATGGTTATAGGTATGTATAATTCGCAGAGCTCTGATTTTTGTACCTTTTGGACGTGCGTTAAAACCAAACGCTTCTCCAAATATTCCAGGATGAAATGGAAAATTGACCTGGGGATCGATCGAATAAGTTTGGCCTGAAACACATCTTTTATATATCGAAATCTGGCACTCAAACATTGCTACAATTTATAAAAAAAAAAGAAAATTAAACCTGTAAAGTTTTAGAATAAAAATAGATACAAATCGAACACCTACCTTGCCAATACCAACTTCCTGGAGCACCTATAAAGAGTCTGGTACCGTCCTGAAATAAGGAAAAGAAACTCATTATCGTAAGCATATAATTTATAGCTACTCTTAACTAAATAAATTTAAAATTTATCGTCAATGTTTTACGGTAGTCCTGAATTGCGGCACATATATACAAGAATAAAATAGTGCGGAGATGCTATCAAAGTGTGTGTTGATCCCAAGATCGGCGTAACGATTTTTAAGTATCTCCATAAATATTCTATACATTCATAAAAGTTACGTTGTAAATGTAAATTTCGTGTTTAGGTTAGGCCGTATTTTATTGAAATACATGTAAATTCTTGAAGCGGCGTTAAATTTGCAAAACAGCTCTAGTACTGGTGGCATGTATTGTTTCGATGACAATCCCGCCGATTTTATTACAATCCATTGCTAATTGTGATTCGTGTCCTGTTGTAGAATGTTAAATGAGTCTACTAAATAAGTACCTATACGTACTTACAATGAAGGCATTTAAACATAAACCTACTGCAATGTCTCACATAAGGAATCCAAACATAAGTTTCCATAAAATTAATGGTCGAACTTTATTTTTGAACCATTTTTTTTTTGCTCACAGCAATCAAAAATCTCCGTCTGTCATCCCGCAAGTTTGAATGCCCAATCCCGTGGTGTCCAAACATAACTTGTCAGAGAATAATTATAATAATAATAATAATAATAACATTTATTATTTTTTTGAAATTTACACATTGGATATAGAAGATGTGACAGATAAACAAATGCAATTCTGTATAACAACGTACTAATAAACTAAGTTTACAGCTTACTGCGATAAAAGTAAGAACTTGTTAACCACAGAAAGCTGCCTAACAATAAATTATATTACCTAAGAGAAAACGTTAATACCTATCATTGAATTAACTAAATTTGTTACATAAACCTACTAAAATGAAAAATTATTTTACAGTAACGTACAAAAATTTATGTGTATGTTAACACCACATCATTAATTGATAAATCAGAAATATGTTTTTTTATAAGCCTTAAGAACCGTAAGTAACTGATATTTAAAAGAGCGTATATATTTATAGTTTGTTGGAGACAGTTATAAACCTTAACCGACCTATAGTGAAAATTATTTTGAGCAATAGCTTTTTTAGTTATGACATTAAATGAAAGATTGGAGGAGTGAGCACGAGTAGCATAGCTATGATTAATTAGGTGAACTACCTCACCCTTCCTTTTATATATATGCCGACATATCGACAGTAAATAAATTAAATTAAATTAAATTAGAATGTCACGTAAATCTGATAACCATATCACGCTTTTTGGAGACATATAGATGCCAGTTTTTAAGGAAAGACGCCAGAGGGGATGTGAAGGCAAGTAATTTCAAAACATTGGATAACTATAAGTGTATACCGGGTGTCCCAACAATTTGGGGGTGCAAGTTTACGCCTATTCTGTTGATTTAAAACAGATTATTGTAGTTTGTAGTCAACAATAAGGAGCATCTTCTCTTCATTTCTTCCACAACTCATTTCAGTGTTTCAATAATGTAAATTTTTAAAATTTCATAATTTTTTCCCACACACTTTGGATATCAAGGCATATTGAGTGCAATACAGGGTTGCCCACTTGCCCTTCGTTCTTCGATAGTACCTTTAATATTAATTTTAGGACAAAAGGTCAAGAGACATTTCTTATTCAGATATTTCTTGTTTACAACCTAAAAATATTTTCAGACCCGCACTGCTCTCGGTTTCGGCTATACAGGATCGTACTCGATTATTTTAAATGGAACACCCTATAGATTTTTATGTTTTTGAAATCCATATTCGATTCTAGATCAAGTTTGTTTAGCCTTTCACCTACTTAAGTCAACTCATTTAGGAGAAAATAAATGTTTTTTTAAAAATTGTCGCCGAAATCAACAATCAGTAAAAAAAAAATAATAACTATTCAATCATTGGCAACAGAGTAACAAAATTTGAGAATATCATAAACAAAACAGCGTTTAATTTCTCGATATGCTGATTTTGAACGAAATTTGTTGCAAAAGGGACGTATGTACTGAATTTTTTCTAGCGACCACAGAAGAACTGCCAAAAGTCGACTATTTTAAATAGAACACCCTGTATATTTTTTCATGAATGAACTGATTTTTAAGTTTATTTTCTCCTAAATGAGTTGACTTAAGTAGATGAAAGGCTAAACAAACATGGTCTAGAATCGAATATGGATTTCAAAAATATAAAAATCTATAGGGTGTTCCATTTAAAATAATCGAGTACGATCCTATACAGACGAAACCGAGAGCAGTGTGGGTCTGAAAATATTTTTAGGTTGTAAACAAGAAACATCTGAATAAGAAAGGTCTCTTGACCCTTTGTCCTAAAATTAATATTAAAGGTACTATCGAAGAACGAAGGGCAAGTGGGCAACCCTGTACCTATATTATGCGTGAAGGGTTCAGTGTGAGAGCAGAGCTAATGGATAGCGCATACCGCATCCATTTAAAACTGTGAATAAGTGTAATTTAATAAAAGGCATGGCTAAGGGACTATCTCACAAAAAATGTGTGTTGGGTCGTTCAGTTCGATTTTTTTTAAATATTTGTATCAGTCCTTAAAAATTTCAGCATCAAAAGTTTCTTGTCTTCTATAACGACTTATGTGCTTCGGTATTGCATTCATTTGTTGTACTATGCCTTAGTTTTCTTTCTTCATCAATTTCATTCTTGTCTTGACCTTAATTTGTTTCAAGCAATCTCAACGCTTTTGTTCGAGATGCCCAAAGCCTTTGGAAAGGTTTCAGATTTAGTGAGCATGTAGTTGCTTTGTTGACTTTGTGCCCTCTCCATACATTAATTTTTTAGGATACTCCTTGACGAAATAGTTTGACCTCCGTAGTTACCCAGCTAGTGTTTCTTGAACTCTTCTCTTTTGGTCTATATTCTTATTTTTGTACATTTTCCTTATAATCAAAGTAAAAAAACCCGGTAATGTAGTTTTATATGGCGAAACGATAAACAGAACAACATCTCATCCAAAATAAGTATGTAGCTCCAAGTTTTCAGTTCAGTGATAGCAAAGAAATTAAGCAATGTATATAAATACGAATATTTCGTACATTTAAGCTGCACAGAAAAAGGAACGTTTGGGAACTAATAATCAAATACATAAAGATGTATGTAAAGTGTATGCAAATGTGTGAATAAATACAAGAAAAACATCTAAAAATAGTGTAAATGAAGGTTATGGGTAATTTTAGGGACCAAAATAAATTGAAGAAATCGTCAGATTGTGATTTATCAAAAAGTGTTACGATTTAGATTTTTTTGGACAGTTTCTAGATTATTTTAGTTTTTTTTTTAATTTTTTAATTAAGTAGGTATCTAGACATTTGAGATTATGCAGATTGGCGTGTAAATATTAAATTTTCATTCACCGTGTGATACCTATTCGTAATATATTCACGTAAACCTATCAGTTACATTTTCCACGGTGAATGTAAATAACTGTAGAATAACGGTAGTTACATCCCAGCAAACACATTTATATATAAAATACATATAATTTATATAAAACTGGAAGAAAAATAAGATATATTTAATGTCAGGATGTCAGCAATTTTCAAAATAATATATATGTCTATTAGATGTAAATTCTTCTACAAGAATTTATATACGTTTTATGTATATTTTATGTAATATTTACACAAAAAATATTAGCTGTAAAAGCGTTCCGATGACCAAAATGGCAGCTACTCGAGCATAATGTAATTATTATCAATGTAAAAAATTATTTAAGCAGTTCCATACAAAAAATGGAAAAACTACATTTTACGTGCAACTGTACTTTTAATTATATTTAACTTAATTCTTGCACGAACCCGTTTTTACCTGAACTGAAAACCGACAGTTTATTATGATATACTTGTTTGAAAAGTGTCCCTTAACCGGATTCGAACCGTTGCAAATTCCGAAATCCGACATGTGTTTTCATTGTCTCCAACATTGTACCACTGCGCTAATCTGTAACATCCCTTTTTTTTATTTCGTACTTCGTAACTTTGCGCTGTTTCGCGTTATTAGTTTAAAGTTGTGGTGATCCATAAGGTTGGACGTTAGTTCTCCAAATAGGGGTAAAGTGATGAGACAATATGGTCAAAAACACAAAACCTCCCCCATAAGTTTTTATTTGGTTAAAATTTAAAGTTATTAGTTTAAATTTTGTTTGATTTTACCGTTGAGTGAAGCCTTATTCAATAATTATACCTATCTTTAACTTTATGTTAAAATTGACCAGGATTTAATTTATTTTATATTATTTATTTTCTATACAAATTAGCCGCATTTTAGTCGATACAGATCTAATATTAAAGGTACGTGAACTACAATTTTTGGCGTTGTAGAAAACACGCGCGTTCGATAGAAATAGAAACGGACTTTATTTTCGACCATACAATATAATTATGTAATCATAATTTCTAATTATATTTACAGAAGGCATACATAAAAATAAGTAATATTACATAAAATATTTTACATATAACATACGTAAATCTAATCATGTAAATATGACAGCACATGAATTTCATGAGTGATATGTAATTATCTATATGTATATATTATATGAATTTCTGTATACGGAATATCCGTAAGTTTCTATACTATTATGTAAAATATACGTAATTGTGTGACATACGGTTTATATAACTTATTAAAGAATACTTACGTACTTGATATATAAGAAAGCATATGTAGGGGTATTTACTTCAATTTTACATATGTGGTATGTATATTTTATATGTGTGTTTGCTGGGATAAGAGATGTCCAAAGATAACAAGTGAAACTGGTAGATGCTGAAACACTGATTGGGAGAGGGGGTGGAGAAGCGTATGAACACAGGTGAGAAGCCATAGAAATACAAGTCCAAATTGTCTTTGGTCATTAGGCACTATTGAAAAACATATAGATACATATTTTCATGACAACAAACAAGCAAAAAGATTTATTGATTTTTTTACACGATGATGGTAGAAAATTAATTAATGAGAGCGGTTTGGCAACGCTAGGCATATTAGTTAATCCTCTCCCGATGCTCAGTTTGAGTTTCAGCTTCGTACGGTAACCACGTTATTTTGACAGCGCTATCAGTGAAGTTCTGTATCACGCAAAATGGAAGAGGGATTTTGAGCAACGTTATCCCATTAAGTTTTGTTGAAACAGACCTATATAGGGAATGTTCCTTATCAACAGCTCAAGTTTTGCGCTGGTACAAAACATTTTTGGATGGCCGAAAATCGGTGGAAGATGAGCCTCTCTCAGGGTCGGGAGACATTTAACTTCACAAATCAATGAAAACGTAGAACGTGTGAGGGCTAATGTGTCTTCAGACCGTTGCTTAATAGTAAGGACTATGAGCGGCAGTTTTACTGTGCATCAAATTTTAACTGAAGATTTGCATACGTGAAAGGTCTGTGATGAAAAAACCTCCCAATTGAGCAGGAGGATAATCGAAAAAATGTGTCTTGATGTCCTTGACAGAATTGTCAATGGCATTGACTTCTTCAATTGTGTGATCACAGGTGATGAATCATAGATTTTTAAGTAAGACCCTGAGACAAAGCAGCAAAGTCAGGAGTGGCACGCTGAGACATCTCCTCGATCGAAGAAAGCTCGAATTAGCAAATAAAAGATCAAATCAATACTGATTTGTTTTTTTGATAGTCACAAAGAATTTTTACCCACAACCGTCAAGCGAGTTTTTTCAGGTTCAGATGAAGGGTGAATCGTGTGAGATCAAACATTGCGTGAATGCTCCATCATGACAAGGCCCTCTACATCACGCAATTTTTGACCTTACAAGGCATTTCTGTGGCTCCCCAGGTTCCCTATTTGTCAGATCTCAGTCCTTTTTTCCTTACCCCAAACTAAAAAATATCTTATAAGGGGACTATGGAGAACGTCCAAAACAATGTGACAGACAAGCTAAAAGTCATACCGGTTGAAGCCTTTCAGCGCTGCCACCAAAAATGGAAACAACAACTACCTACGTCGACGTGTACCTGCCCAAGGGAACTCGGAGATATAATTTTGTTGTTTGATAAAAATCAAAAGTTTGGTAAATAAAAAATCACTCTCATTAATTTTACATCATACCTCGTGGTATCAATATGAATGTAGGTAAATTTTGTTTTACAATGACCTCCATCTACATAATTAAAAGGCTTGCTCTAAGAATGCTACAGCTGATGTGGAAATGTTTAGAATTTAAATAATTACAAAATTATGTACACCTACGAAATCGGTATTTCATTCACGTTCACCGATAATAGATTAACTCTCTTCAATATTACATAATTTTATACATGTAACGAGCGATGTTTAACGAAACATTTACAAGAATTATACAAAAAAATAAGCAATAAATGTGATCTATTGGCTATTATAAGAAAAACGGATGCAAAAAAGTAAAAGCAATTAATATCAATTCTTTATCGAAGTTCAATCTTCGCAATTTGATTTTCGTTTTAAATTTTTTGCACAACGAAGGACATGATATATGTGAGAAACGTACATATGGATATGGCGCCTCCATACCTGGTATGACCATTGTATTTATTTCTTGTAAAACTAAGTTTGGTGTTGCATACTGATTCAATTGTTTATCCAAAGGTATAAATTGTACAATGAGCGAATGCTTTCTTTTATTGAAAACCGAACCCTCCACAAGCTTAAATTTACGATACTTTTTATTTTAAAAAATTAAAATAATCTGATGGTTATGAACGCACGTAATTCCGAAAAAGGCCGCACGCCGTATTCAGTAAACGCCTAATTATTCACAAAAATACTATCCTTTCACCCACATTAAAATTTTATATCTTTGCCATAAGCTGTGGATATTTATTGGAATTTTGATATCCCGTTTAGAAATTCATTTTTAACAGTGCAGTAATTCAAGAAAATTTATAGACGAAAGTTAAATACCCGTACATGGGCTATGCAAATGAATGATGAAACAAAAGCACTTACGAACAATTTGAGTAATTATCGTCGTATCTTAAGCTTAAATAGATATGGAAGCTTTTAGCCCTACCACACTGGTGGTGAAAACACTTACCTACGTCGGGAATTTGTTACTGATATGAAAAGGGTTAAACGAGGCAATAAATATTTCACGAAATCACCGTATAAGAACATTGACTGCGCAATCGATCAAATTCCAACAAAGCATCCATATTAAATTTTGAAATATGAGCGACGATAGTGACTATACGTAAATGTATGACTCATACGTCCTGTATGCACCGTAATAACATTATTTTCATTAGCATTAAATTCTCTGTCAGAAAAGGGTGCATAAATCGACATCATTGTTCAAAGTGGAATCCCGACAGACAGCCTCATGTATAATAGAACGAAACGGCGTTGTTTTCAAGCGCATTCTCAGAAAATGCAAAAAGAATTCGTCGGTTGGTAACAAAATTTAATTAAAAAAAAAATTAACCCACACAATTTGCCTAATTCAAACTACCTACCAATTAGTAAATAGTAAATGTATGCCACCTACCTTAGACATTCCAGCACTTAGTCCAGCTTGACAAGAACCTTGTCTGTGGTACCCAAACAGTGCTAAAAAGAAAAAAATAATTCAAATATTTAATTTATAATTAAGATGTAATTTGTTTAATCATAGTCTCTATTGCTACTGTGTAGAGAGGGATTTTTATACAGATATTTACATGGATAGAAAATTTAAATTAACGTGGCAGAATATTTAATAGTCAAAAGACTGTTAACTTTATTTGAAAGAATTTTGTCACCGATTGCACTATCTGGTTTCACTGGAAGTGTCATATTTTTTACGATGCCCACAAATTATACGATGGTTACCGTTGCCTTATAAGTTTTACCGATTGGAAACTTTTATTATTTTTCAATACGTTCTCCCATTGAAACCAATCTTTATAGCATTTCTTGGTAGAAAATAGTTCGGAATTCTGCATTGTTTTTTGTTGTTCCTGCAAGGACTTCTGGCAAGCACATAGTTGTATAGAAAACAGAATGATAGTTGGATAGTTCTACAAACCACTTCACCAACTCACATCGAATGTGAATGACTTGTTGAATTTCTATGAGGATATTGCAATCATGTGTTTTGGTTTACTACCTACAGTAAAATGATAATTCTAGTAGCTGTTCTCAAGAGATGATGAACCAATAATACTAAAGTATTTTCGTAAATTATCATTCTGATAGTTTTACTTGG
This sequence comes from Pyrocoelia pectoralis, assembly GCA_036250285.1. Lineage (NCBI taxonomy): Eukaryota > Metazoa > Arthropoda > Insecta > Coleoptera > Lampyridae > Pyrocoelia > Pyrocoelia pectoralis. The sequence goes on along the minus strand of CM070077.1, from coordinate 24,525,176 downwards.
ACCGTTATGTTCGATCACCTTGTTCAAATTTACGAACCCATTAATTTAAGGCATTAGGTCGACGGAACCTCTCTCCGAGAAATTTGGAAATTAATTATTAAAACTTTATAAATATAAGTTCTGAAAGCACCCTTCCCAAAATTCTAGAGTTATTGATGAACTAGCCAGAATATAATTTTCGCCCAAAAATGGACGTTTCATCTTTGTATATCCACCACCGCACCTGAAAAACTGAACAAGATCGATTAGATCCTCCCGGTTAATTTGTAAAGTTAAATCATTTGGATATAAAGGTTTTGGGAAAAAATTTGACAATCTGTTAATTAAAATATTGAAGACATTGTGGTAGGTTCTGACTCTCAAAGGGGGTAGAAGGAATAGTAAATAAAACTCTCAACCTCCCCTTACCGACGGTAGGCATAGTATGAAGACATTGTGGTAGGTTCTGACTCTCAAAGGGGGTAGAAGGAATAGTAAATAAAACTCTCAACCTCCCCTTACCGAAAAATATTTTCGGTAAGGGGAGGTTGAGAGTTTTATTTACTATAAAATATTGAAGATATTTCAAAAGGTAAGTGTGCATTTTTATCAAAAATATGTTTAGATAATAACGTAGATGTTTATAGCAAGGGCGCCGCCAGAAAATTTTCCCAAGGGGGGGGGGCAAGCACTATTTGGGATTCGTGGCTCTGGCGTGTTTTCAAGATTTCGTACAAAATTTATTTTCAAACTTTTGCCTTTTTTCTTTTTCCCAGGGGGGGCGATGGCTCTCCGGCCCCCCTTGGCGGCGCCCTTGGTTTATAATAATTCAAGAAACTCACTCGCACTTAGAGAGTGGTTTGTCAAATCGAGGAGGAATACCAGGTTTTAGTTTAATTGGTGCATCATATAGTAGCGTTTATGGTTCCGCCAATTACATATGTTCCTCCTTTGTTAGACTATGAAATTATTGAAAAAAAAATTATTAATGGCGTAGTTACATACAATTATAACGAAAATTGCTGAGGATAGATAGTAGTAGTGGAAAATCGATAATTACTTGGATAAAGTTTCATAATTCGTATTTAGTTGTTGATGGGAAAGATGGAGAAAAGGATACAATCCCAGTCTTTGTTTCGTTACTTCAAATAATAATTTTATTCCATTTCAAGAGAGATGCACTGAATAATTTTCCTCATAATCAACATGGGTCTGTAATTTTAAAGACACGAGCCATCACTGGCAAAACTTTGTTGCAATATTAAAAAAGCAAATAGGGGAAAATTTAGTAAACAAATTGATAGTGAACTTCATTGGATTCCAACAACTTCTGGAAATTACAATAGATTTGTGAATGCGACAAAGAAATATTACCCTAGAGGGTTGAAAAAAGAATATATTTCTGGGTGATCAAATGAAACAAATAACCTGTAATTATAAACAATATTCAGAACATCCCATGCAAGAAAACGCAGAAGAAAGGCAAAAAGGCAAAATGGAATGAACTAAATGCAAAATATGAACGTAATTCATTCGAGTCTAAGGAGTTGGATCTTACTCAATAAGTTAAATTCCAAAAAATTATCAAACCGTAATATGTATATGTTAAGGTAAAAGTATATAATTCGGTAAATGTATATAATTATCAGTTTTTGTATCATTTGAAAAAAAATATACTAAACCTGCAGATAACCTAGGCGATTTAGTGGCAATCTACGTTTAAAATTGGCATTTCTTTTATTTTCAAACTTTGTTTAGTGCCTAAACCAAACCAGGCAATTCTATACCTACTATTACCGGTAAATGTATACAATTACCGAATTATATACTTTTACCTTAACATATACATAAAATTAACGCCGATTCAATTGGTTCTCAGCATTTCAAATTCCGTACAGTTATGGAAAATAAAAAAGGTATGAAAAAGGAAGTTCGAAAGACAAAAAGCTAAAATTTAAGTGAACCTTTCACAATAATAGAATTAGAAAATATGTACTATGTATTTCCAAAAACAAAAACAATAAATCAGCTGGACACTTGGGTTTTGCAACAAAACGGGGGTCCCTTGAATTTTACAATGATATTTTTAAGTCATTTACCAAAAAAATTTATTTGGACTCGTTTTCATGGATTTAACCTCAGCATACGTCCATACGATAGGTACTGTTTCGAAAGATGGTTTATTACATAAACTATACAAAGCGATACCTTGCAAGTAAATGGTGAAGCTTATAATTGAGGAGATGCTTTCAAATAGAAAATTTAAAGTTTTCATTGGTAATAAAACTAGTGAAGTTAAATTCGTAAATAATGGTCTTCCTCTTCCTCTAGGTACTAAACTTTCTCCTCTTCTTTTATCCTCTACATTAGTGATGAACACTAAATGCGGAAATTTTTTTATGCCGATCACTTAATATTGTCATGTGAACATAAAGAATTTTATGATATAGAAGGAGAATCTCTTAGCAATAATGTAGAAATAATGAATAATTATACATTAAAAATTGAAATTTTCTCAACTTCATTATCCCTGGTAACGAATGATACTTGAAAAATCTTCAGCGAAGTAAAAACTTTCGGTTGAAAAACTCAAAAATCAAAACCTTACCGATTACTTTTTTCGATAAACAGAGTCAGATCGGCACGATAAAGATCCCTGGTTGAGGGTGGAATTCCCTTGGTCAGGCAAAATTCTAGTAAGGGTGGTGTTAATAACCAAAGCAGTTAATGCGCGTAGAGGTGCTTGGAAATTCGCTGTTCCTAGATCTCGGGCCATAACATAACATAACATAACATAACATAACAGAGTCAGAAAAAATGTGTCTGAAGAACAAACGGCATAGTGCATTCTACGTTGGATTATGGGAGAGGTAACTGTCGGGACTGTCGTGTGGATTTGGGAAAATTTCAAACTTGCTATTAGGTACTGTCAAACTTAAAATGTATTATTATTATTATTAGCATTAATATTAATAAAACGATGAAAAATTGAAAATGAAAACAGATTTTTAGGTATATGGCGACTCCAAGGGGAGCGATTCTAAAATAAAGCATAAGATTATGTTACACATATAATTTTATTTTGAACAAATACTGGTATTGGTGCAATAAGTGCATCAGCATTTCTAGTAGGTTAACATGTGTATGAACTTAAAAACCAATAAACTACAGATAACGTTGGAAATAGGTAATAAACAGCTAACGTTAAAAATACCTACAAACCACTTACAAAAGGTTGTAAATAAAAACATTGAAAATTTAAAAACTTTCTGCTTAAATTATTGAATTATTATTATACATTTATTATTATTGATATTTTTTTGTTATTTAATGTAGTATGGATTCTTATTAATTTCGATCAATAAAAATAAGTAAATTGTTATTATAATAATATACTTAGCTATGCAGGGTGTTTTTTTGGGAGCTTTAGTTAGACGTTTCCAGGAAAGTTTTATAGGTAGATTTTTGAAAATTTGTACTTAGGGGTTACTCAGAAAGTCGAATCGATGTACATTATTTTCCAAATGGCAGCACTTCCGGAAATGCTGGAAGTAGCTACTAACTTCGTTAGGTATTTTAAATGGCAACCCCTATTTTTTAATGCATTTTTGGATTCTACGTGAAATTTCATAACCTTTGATACCAACATGTCAATAGCTACAAGTTATTTTCATTTATTTAAAAAAAATGGCGGATGCAGACGGTACTTTAAGAATTCATTACTTGAAAACCGTTGTAGCTATGGCAACCGAGTTTCCACCGGCGCATAGAGGAAGAATAGGGCTTTCTTTTGGTGTATTTAAAAAAAGTTATGTTGTGTACGGCGTCACCTATACTCCTGTCCCTGTACTGGAGTCCTGCAAAAATTTTAGTACTGATTTGTCTAACCAACAGAATTAAGTAAAGGACATATAGGAGAGTCAAAAAAAGTTGGGTAGGCATCACCATATTCTGGACCAGGTTTTCTAGACGCCATTTTCTAAAATGGCCGATACGCATTTGATTATGCATATATTTCTGCTTCTGTTCACCATTTTGGTGTCTCAATATATGTTTTTAAGGACAATGAATCGATTAAGATGGTTTGCGAAGTTAACCGGACGCCATTTTCCAAAATGGCCGACACCGATTTTCTTGTGCTTACATTTCTCCTCCTTTGGCAGTCATATTCATCATTTTGGTGCGTAAATATATGCTTTTAAGGACAAGGAATCCATTAAGATGGTTTGTGAAATTGCCTGATAGCTATTTCTTAAGAGAAAATCAGTACTAAAAGTTTTACAGGACTCCTTTATTACTGCATTCAGAGAACAACTTACCTACTTCAAGTAGGTTTTGTTTGACATGGAGAAGTGCGTTTTTTGTCAAGCGATAGACAGTAACAAGACTGTTACCACAGTTAATGGAAGAAAAAGAGTAGGTACAAGAAGCAACCGCTATAAGAGATGACATAGTTGCAAACAGACTGAAAGTGTGACTTCTGATGTTGTGTTTGTGTATCATGTGACAAACCAGTGCTATAAAATGTATACTTTAAAGAATCTGTCGAAAAAATAGCAGTAGCAAAAGCTAATAGTGAAGTGTTGGAAAGTGAAGATAAACATGCCAGTGAAAAAATCACCAGGAAAACAAGATCATCATGTGTACCACGAGAGCCTCCTTCATCAACGGTGCACCCAACAGATATTCGATGTATTTTCTGTCTGCATTCAAAGTAATAATGGTGTCAGGGACAAATTTCGTGTGAGTGAAACTGAACGAGCAAAAATTGTTTAATCTGCAGCAATCTATTTTCAAGATGATATGTATACTCGTGTGGCAGATCTGAATCAGATACTCATGTGTTTGGTGCTGATGTAACGTACCTACCACAAAGTTTGTTTGGAAGCATATTTAAGAAAATATGAATATCCTGTGACAAGGTGTTAAAAAACAGAAAACTATTTAACCAAAATTGTGGCATTTGAAAGTAATGGAAATTATAGGTCCCAAAAGCTTAAAGAAGGATATGGCTTACACGAAATTTGTCCTTGACACGATTATGACTTTGATGCCCACAGACAATACATCGAATATATGTTGAGTGCACGATTGATGAAGGAGGCTCTCGTGGTACAACAAATGATCTTGTTTTCCTGGAGATTTCTTCACTGGATGATGTTTATCTTATCTTCACTTACCAACCCTCACTATTCGCATTTGCAGCTGCTATTTTTTCGAGAGATTTTTTTAAAGTATACTTTTTATAGCACTGGTTTGCCACATGATACACAAACACAACATCTCTTATATAGCCGGCCGCTTCTTGTCCTCTGTTTCTTCAATTAACTGTGGTAACAGTTTTGTTACTGTCTACAGCTTGACAAATAACGCACTTCTTCATGTCAAACAAGACATTTGGTTTTTCTTGGTTGTCAGTCTCATTCACATCCGTTGTTGATCATCCGTTTTCATCAGTGTTAGTTTACCTATTAAAAAAAAATTAATAAAGACAAACTCAGTCAAATAAAAAGTACTTTTCTCAATGAAATTTCCGGAAATTTCGTTCGCACAATAAAAAATAAGCCAAATAATCAAACTAATGAAAGTCAATTAGTTGCTTGAAGTAAGTTGTTTTCTGAATGCAGTAAGAGAGGAATCCTGTAAAAGTATTAATAGTTACTAGTTAGTACTAATTTTCCTTAAGAAATAGGTATCAGACAACTTCACAAACTATCTTAATGAATTCCTTGTCCTTTAAAATATACATTTAGACACCAAAATGATGAGTATGACTGCCAGGGGAGCAAAAAGGTAAGCACCAGAAAATTGGTGTCGGCCATTTTGAGAAATGGCGCCCGGTTGACTTCGCAAACCATCTTAATCGAATCCTTGTCCTTAAAAACATATATTTAGACACCAAAATGATGAATGTGACTGTCACAGGAGCGGAAATATATGCATAATCAAATGCGTATAGGCCATTTTATAAAATGGGGTCTAGAAAACGTGGTCCAGAATATGGTGATGTCTACCCAACTTTTTTTGACTCTCCTATATGTCCTTTACTCACTTCTGTTGGTTAGATAAATCAGTACTAAAATTTTTACAGGACTCCAGTACAGGGACTGTATTACTATGAGGCTCCAAATTTAAGAAAATTCAAAGACTAAAAACTCAGTTTTTTAAAATGAAATGACTATTTTCTTACTATTGCAAAGCTTCCAAAATTCAAACAATTTCATTCCAGTGTTCGGATGATACGTTCACTAGGATGCGGTCTTTCTGGATATCTCTCAATGAACGTATGACAAGCATGTGACGCGATTCTCTTCATTTCACCATAAATAACAATTAGATTCCAAAAATATGTAAATATGTAAAACCATTGCGAGCCATTTTTTTCGATTATTGAAAAACTTCTATGTTAACCTATTACAGGTGACGGTTTAGTATCACTTGATTTGTTCAAAATTCGATTGCTATGGTCCATGTCAAGGTCGACTACTACAAAAAATTCGAAAAAAATGGTACAATGCGATGAAAAGAGAATAAGTTAGAAACTATTAATGATAGGGATAGGAACGTGTAATACCAAAATATTATGTCCATTTTGATTCTCTATCAAATGCAATAGTAAGAAAATGATCAGTTCATTAAAAAATCTGAGTTTTCAGTCTTTGAATATTCCCCAAATTTGGAACCCCGTAGATGAGGTCGTGCGCAACTTAACCTTTTTTAAGTACACCAAATAAAGCCCTATTCCTCCTCTATGCGCTGCTGGTGAAAACTCGGTTGTCATAACTACAACGGTTTTTAAGTGATGCATTCTTAAAGTACCGTGTGCATCCGCCATTTTTTTTAAATAAATGAAAATAACTTAAAAACCATAACATGTAGATATTGATATGTGGTATCAAAAGAACTGAAATTTCACATAGAATCCAAAAATGCAATAAAAAATAGGGGGTTGCCATTTAAAATAACGAAGTTACTAGCTACTTCCGGCGTTTCCGGAAAATATATTAGATCGATTCGGCTTTCAGAGTAACCCCCAAGAACACATTTTCAGAAACCTAACCATAAAACTGTCCCAGAAACGTCTAATTAAAGCTCTCAAAAAAACACCCAGTATGTATTTACAGGCTAATCCTTAATTATAATTGAAAGTTAAGGGCTAATTTCACGTTTTAATTATGGCTCTTAATTATTGTAGACATCAAAAACCGACAAACGTTAAAAAGTAGCCAACTTAACGAAATATTTTCAAAACTTTTGACTTAAGTGCTTAGTAACATTAAAGTAAAATTAAAGTAAAGATATAATACGCAAAGAAATCAGAATGATACCACACAATTAACTTTAACATACATACTTCCTTTAATAAAATGCCAAACTTTCGATCAGACTATAAAGAAGTCTGGAGTATACTCGTCATCTCTGGACGTGTAATTAATAGATCACACGGGGGATGACAGCAGCACACATAATATTAAAAAGAACCATGTGTCATAATGACGGTTTACAAAGCTACACATGGATATAGTTATAACACATTGTTCTAAAAGGTTTTTTCCCATAAACATGTACGGCACCGATAAATTGTTCAAAAAAGTTGGTTTGACAAATGTAATACCTATTTCCTATACAATATCCGTTCAATTAACTTACCACCCCATATTGAGCAAATAAAATTTCCTGCTTTTAGAGATCCCAAATAAAATATATCATTACTCTTTTTACGCCCCGGAAAACATTTAAAGTTAAAATTAAAAGCGGTTAGCCATATTAGACACACTTCGGCGACTATAAATTGAAAACATGTGTTACTGATTTTTGAAACGACCCAACTTCTTTGTAACCACCTTCTCTCTTCAGGCTAAATAATTTCTTACAGCAAGCACGTCTAAAAATGTTTATGCAAAATTATAAGGTTAACTTTCTTAAATAGATGTTTAAATCCAAAAATAAATTACGTCCTGTAATCGGAAAACAAATTTGAAGATGTTAATGCGGATATAAATTGATAGAAATGGCAATCAACCTAATTTACATATAGCTTCGACAATTGACGTCTTGTAATTATGGCGTCAATCTCAATGTATTTACCGGACGTGTATTGCATCTCAACCTGAAGAACGGATACACGTGCGTGCTTCTGCAGGAACCAGACTTAAGCCGTGATTCTCGATTTTTTTTCTTGTTTATACATGACAGTAACAAAAAAAATCTTTCGTGTTGAAATGTCTATTTGTCCCTCATAAAAATGTCGGATGTATTTTTTACTAATTGGTACACCTCAAATTTGTGCAACATTATTGTTGTTTTAGGTGGTTTTTCTCTCCTTTAAAGCTCATAATTAAAAAAGCTGTGACAGTGTGATTAAGATCTGAGATATAATAGTTATGGGCTTTTGGCTAACCTAACATCGCGAATGAAAATTTCTGTTATCTACAATCAACTTTTGTGTAATTTACAAAAAAAAGCACCGATTCGATCTACCTGTTTATCAATGTGTATAATCTATTTCGGTATAAGTAAAACCAGATGCATCCCCTTGTTTATTTATCTCTAGTCTAAAAATGGACTTCTGTTTATTAACTACAAAAATGTATTCGTCTCTAAATTGGGGTAAAAAAATTAAGCAGCTCAAGAGTGTTGAAAGACTTATGGGAGAGGGTTAAAAACGTTAGGAAGACACCAGCTTCTGGGAATTTTAAAGTACGTTATTAATATTTCATGTCAGTTTTTAAGCTTTCATCTTCGGAACACTAATTTCAACCCCATGTCAAAAAGTTAGGTATCTATTTAAAACCATAAAAGTACAAGAATGGCCCTTGTAACGTGACACCCTGCCGGCTCGGGCTTATGTTTTATTGTCAGCTTAAGGGATCAAGTTGTATGCTGAGGGTTTTTCGGGTAAAAATTGATGTATGTGTACACCAGATGCATCTTAATTCTTAATACGTTGAATTAAAAACCAAGAAACACATCCGGTTATCCTCAGTTACACAAAAACCTAAATTTTAGGTAATTCTAATAGTAACTTACTTTTTTTCATAGTAGGAGACTTTGAAACATACTTCATTATTGAAATTGCCGAAATAAAATGAATGCAACCATAAACAGAGGAAATTGTAATTGTAACAAAGGGTGTTAGCAATACGCGTGGATAAGCATAAAAAACCGATGTGAAGGTGTCCGGGGCATTACCCCCCATATTCCGAAGATATATTCAATTTTTTGCTTACTAATTAGTAAGTATTTTTACCTAAGCTAAAAATCTAAATTTGTATGTGAATTTTGGAATTTATTTTAACAAAAACAGTTTTTGGGGCTACATTTTCGGTAGCGCCATTATCTTGCAATATCAAAATTTTAGTAGCGTCATTACCAGTGTTGTAACAGATAATATCCTCGCCAGGAGTGTTTACCGCTACGTCATTAATGTATGAATCTAGCTATCCAATTTATTAATACTGTCATCTCATATAAAACAGTGAATTCAATAAGGATGGTGAACATTCGCAGTGCATTTGACGAAATCGACATACGGTATTGAATAAGCAAATGTTATAGAAAGAATAAACCTATAAACGCGAATTTAATTTCTTTTATATGCATAAGAATTTAATTCTCATTTGACTAATATAGTACAATTTTGATTCGTGTTTTTCATATTACACCATATGATTGTATGTGATGACGTAGCGGTAAACACTCCTGGCGAGGATTATACATTTTTTTCAGCATCCAGATATAGATACAGATACTTCAAATAAAATATATCTAGATATCTCTTCAGATACATTTTCTTATATGTATCTAGATATAAATACAAATGCTAACAAAATTTATCAAGATACAACGAAGATACTTTACCGACATGGAAATAAATAAAAGTTGTAACGTGGTATTCGTACTTGTGCATTTCCATGCTGCATTTTTAGATGCGGCGTCACCTTGAACTTGCTGCAATCTTTCATGTAGCAACCCATAGTAATAATAAATAGTGCATTTTTAAATGCATAGGGAAAATCTCTGTAGGGATTTAATTTTCCACAAACTATAACTGTATGTTGGTGTTGAGAAGTGCACATTGCCACTATTCAACTGTATACGCTATACCTATACGCAACTGGAAAGGAAACGCGCATAAGTAACAGTGAAGCCACAGTCGAGCTAGGAAACCCTCAACTCAACGAATGGGTATCTTACCTTTTTCTCTTTTTACCACTGATAACCACTGATCGTCTTTATAAGCTGTTTATATATTTATAATTTACAGTTTGTAAAAAATATTTGCAGTGCGAATGTATCTTGTTTCAGATACCCCAAAAAAAATATCTAGATACAGATATAGATACAGATAGAGATACAGATACAAAAAAAGTATCTCAATTGTATCTCGATACTCAAAAAAGCATCTAGATACTGTATCTAGATACTTGTATCTCGATACATTACAACACTGGTCATTACTTATTAAGTCATTTGTAAGAATTTGTAATCAAACGGTATCTCTTACATTTAAAAAAACTGTTGTGCGGCTAACTCATGGGCGAAGTTAAGGGGGGGCTTGGGGGTGCTAAGCCCTCCCAAACTTCAACTTAGCCCCCCTAGCTTACCATGACATCTTAAAAAAACTATATATACGTTATACACATATACATACTTCTTCTCATATTATCTGTGGGGCTCCCCCAGATCTGTTTACCTAACTTCGCCCATGGGCTAACTTATCGGGAGCCGCACCACTTTGAGGAATAATATTTTTTTAAATCAATATTTAGTACTTAAGTGATTTGTAACAATTTGTAAGTATTATCTCAAAATTTGCCTAACTTCATGAATGTCTTAAGGCATAGAGAAATGTTCAAAATTCGATTGCCATGGTCCATATTATGGTCGGCTACTAAAAAAAATCCGAAAAAATGGTATCGATGCGATAAAATGAGAATAAGTCAGAAAGCACCCAAAAAACACCTATTATACACGTGTGTGTAAAAATGAGATTATGCTTACAAATGAATACTTACATACAAATTACTAGTTATTACTTAAAGATACAAACAAATTCAATCATTTCTCTATGTTTTGGGACATTCGTGAAGTTAGCTCCCAAAACGTATTTTGGGCTGTAGGTAGTAGGTAATAAAGTGACTTACAAATTTTGAGATTATGCAGTATGCTTACAACTTGTTACAAATCACTTACTATATTGATTCAAAAAATATTGTTCCTCAAAGTGGTGTGGCTCCCGAGAAGTTAGCCGCACACCAGCTATATTTAAATGTAAGAGATACCGTTTGATTACAAATTCTGGCAACTTGATTACAAATTCTTACAAATGACTTATTATTTAATGGTGCTACTAAAATTTTGATATTGCAAAATAATGGGGCTACCGAGAATTTAGCACCAAAAACTGTTTTTGTTAAAACAAATTCCAAAATTCACTTGCAAATTTAGATTTGTAGAAACAAATACTTACTAATTACTAATTAGTAAGCAACAAATTGAATATAAATTCGGAATAAGGCTTAACTTCACGGACACGGTGTGGAGTTAACCCTCCAACGTTCGAAACTTTCTTTTATTTGGAATCTTTTGTTGGTCATTTGTGGGCTCTTTGTTGGCTATTTTTAACATTGTTGGTTTTTAATATTAATAATAATTAAAGATATAAATAGGACATGGAGTTGTATTAAAGGTGTAAAATATCAGCTTTTGATTTAAAATGTCGGAAAATTGATTAATTTAGTGCATTTATGTGGGATTCCGTTCATTGTTTTAACAAATCATTTGAAGTTTTCATCTTTATAGTTATCAATTTAGCTTATTTGTGTTTTGTTTATAAAAAAAGTACGCCCGATTTTTTCTATTAATGTAATATACAGCCTGTTTCAGAGTAAGCGCCTTATTTTTTTTAGCCACACTATGGGTACTACTTTCAAAATATTTGGCACTAACATGTTTCAGGACATTCTTTACACGATGGTGATATCAGATTTTTAATTGAACGAATTATTTCAAAATGGCGACTTTCAACTGTTTTTTTTTAATGGAATGACATAATTTTTTTTGTATTATTGGGATCCTAAAAACATTCTTTTTACGATAATATTTCGTTTTTCTTAAAAATTCATTTGTTTCCCTATCAAAAAGCAAACTAACATTTGAATCTAGTAGCACATGAATGTTTACACTCGATGTTATTTTTATCCAAATATCAAGTAGCGGTAGATCCTTCGATCTATTGGCTCCATTGGACGACCGACGTTTCAATTTATGTATTGAAAAAGAAGGAAAACATATCGAGCATTTTTTGTAAATACCTACCTAATCTTTATTTTATGTAAATTTGTAATTTTGAGTTTCAAAAAGTAGATTTATTGCAAAATAAAGTTTAATTGTTTGTTTTGTGTCTACCGTTACTTGATATTTGGACAAAAATAACATCGAGTGTAAACATTCATGTGCTACTAGATTCAAATGTTAGTTTGCTTTTTGATAGGGAAACAAATGAATTTTTAAGAAAAACGAAATATTATCGTAAAAAGAATGTTTTTAGGATCCTAATAATACAAAAAAATTATATCATTCCATTTAAAAAAAAAACAATTGAAAGTCGCCATTTTGAAATAATTCGTTCAATTAAAAATCTGATATCACCATCGTGTAGAGAATGTCCTGAAACATATTACTGCCAAATATTTTGAAAGTAGTAGGTACCCATAGTGTGGTTAAAAAAAATAAGGCGCTTACTCTGAAACAGACTGTATAAAAAATTGAAAGTGACAAGTTATTAAACAATAATGTTTGTTGCGTGTCTGAAAAAGAAGGATAGGTACATAAAGGCTAAAAAATTCGGTAAGAATAATTGCATGTTGAGAGGCTAACTTAATTATTATGCATATTAAAACCGAAAAACGTTTAAAAATAGCTAACAAACGATTGAAAACAAAAAAATTGTAAATTTCACCTTGATTATATCGTTAATTATTGTAAATATTAAAAACCGACAAATGAAAACTATCCACCAAACACCAACAAACAACCAACCAAACAATTAAAGGTAAAAAATTGAACATTTTTAAAGGGGGGGGAGGGGGGGGGGGCTAACTTGACATTTTAATTGTTCGTTATTGTAAATATAGCAGGGACGGAGGAGGGGGGGCGGGCACACCGGTGCATTAAAAACAAGTAAATTAATGTAATTTTTGCGGGATAAGTGGTGGGCTAGGATCTAGGGCTGCCATACTTATAAATCTTTAATTTAGGACCAACCAATTTAAAAAATAGGGATGAGATGGCTTAATTCCTCCACGTGTTTATTGTGGTTTTACATTATCTAAATACACTTTTCATTCATAAATTATTTGTCTAATCACAATTCGTGGTGAACACCAACTTAGTAAACATTTGGTTAACATTTATCTAATTATGTCTAAATAATGAGGTACCTATTCATTAGATTTAAACAATCTTGAGTTTATAAACAAATAGAGTAATTTCAAAGATTCTTAGTATTATAATTATAAATATTTGCATTTGTAGAAATTATACAAATAACAATAATTTACCTAACGTATTGTTTTATGGTTGCAATGTTTTGTGATAATAATAGAAAATAAATATAATTTCCTATTGTTTAATCGTAAAATGCAGTTCAGGCGAAATCATCAATTTTGTTATGGTTAAAATTGCAATTTGTATTTCTTCTAAGTCTAACTGTGACATAAGAATTTGCGGTTGCAGAATAATTGCAATATACTGAGTCATTCGACTGACTTGTCTACTTAAGAAAGTTTTCAAAGAACTCATAACTGATTGAATTGTTAAATTTATCTCTGATTAACAACCACCTACGGTTTATACAATGTGGTCGAAACTTGTAAATAAACCGAAATAGAATTTCGGAGTATTTTTACACTGTTTATATTGAAAGTTACACAGGATGGGAAAATTGAAATTTCTAAAAATATCGTTGAAGGTTGTCTTACATAACTCTACGTTGATCTCGTTATTTCATCCAAAAAGGGAAATTCTTTCATCACCGTGTACGGCAGCAACTTTTTCTACTAAATCACTTATAGAAATTTTACAAATGTCATTTTATTTATCGACGACACAATTTTATATTCTACCCACGTCTTTCTGTCTGCCCTAATTATTTGGAAAGAGCGAACAACCTTGGTAAGGAATTAATTTTGCCACAAAAAATATTATTAAGTCATCACGTTTGACATCAAAAAGCATAAGCTGACATTACGCCAAAAAGGCGAAACATCACCTTTGTTTCAGAGGTAGATACAGTTATACATATCATAATTTTCTCTACTTTTTCTCGTCCATTTTTTGTGGAATAACACCAGTTATTTATGTTACGATAGCTAATATCCACCGGGTTCCATAAGACGTGTGACAAATTCCTGAAAAAACCTCATACAGAACAGTCAGCCATCTTACGAGTGTTGTTGTAAGGATTTAGAAACTGAAAGACGAAATGCAAAAAAATTACAGGAAAACACCACCCCGAGAAAATGTGGGAAAGGAGGTGGGTAAAGAAATACGCGGTTGTTTTCTCCTTTATGGACATGCCCTCCGCCTTGTCCCCTACTTTATACAAATTATCTATTGCCTATTCAATTGAAGGTGGAGAAAGTAATACATTCACCTTTCTGCAATCTATCTCATCAGCAGAGTTTCGGTAGGCGTAGTAGCCGAAGTTCTTGGAACAGCTGCAAATAGTATTAATATCACATGATTGTTCAAAACGTTATGTGAAAAATGTGTCAAGCTAATAACAGACGTGGGCGTAGAAATTAAGAAGACGGGCATATCAAAACTGCAACAACAACCAGGCAAAGGTGCAGACGGAGTCTGTTAAGGATCGTGACCATATAATACATCCCCTTTAACGATTTCACTAGTAATGAATGTAAAATGTAGATTTCCACAGAGTGAAATTCAACAAGGACGTGAACAGTACAAGGGGTAATTTGTCGTGTTTCTTGGTTTTAAAAGGAGAATTACAAATATAAGACGAACTTGGAAATCGAATGTTAAAAAAGTTTCCAACATATCCAACAGAATTTTGCAAATTAGTTGATATTCTTCTGGATGGGAGTCAAAAGTCCACGCGCACCTATTCCGGCCCTTTGTGATTAGAGTCGTCCAACCGCGCAACGCCACTCGAGCCATCCCACACGTGAGATGAATCTAAGGATGCTGGAAGAGGAAGCGACTCTAATCGTAGCCATGTCCGGCCAGGATTCCCCCGACATTCAACAAATACGGGTACAAAGTCTGTGATGTGCCGTCTCGTCGTCTGTGTAGCATCCTCTACCTCTACAGGATGGTGATTCAACCATGCCCATGTGGTTCATGTGCTTGTTTAATTTACAGTACCCACAAGTAGTCGCAGGTTCCTCCTTGGTAGACCTGTGCAGAAACGCGCCAGGCTGCGAGATGGTCCTCTCTCGCATGACGACAGTGTAACATCAAGTCCCGCCTAGCGTTGTGCTGGGCTTGGGTGTCTTGAGTTGTTAAGTTGTTTATAGTTGATACTGTAAGTGGAAGAGCCGGCTCTGGATCATAAAATGGATTACGATTCGCACACATTCAGCTGACACATATGATCTAGCTAGTTGATTTAACCCACTGAGTCATCGCCTTATACTGACTTGAATACTGGACGAAGAAACGGCAGTTTCAATAAAAATACAAATAAAGCTGAGGAAGTGAATCAGTGGCTAGATATTATTAAATCAGGTAGAACCCTGTACCTAACAGATGAACTGGGCGTTAGGTTCGCAAAATGGGCCAAGAATGAAATATTGATAACCGGTCAGTGCGAAAATTGAGTTGTGTCTTACTTGAAAAAAAATTATGATAAGATATTTCCATATTTATGATGAATAAAATGTACTAAGAAGATGATCATAAATCAAGACGTTATTGACCTTATTGAAAATACTTTGACTATTAGGTAAAATTTAACTGAAATATTCTATAATTATATTGTTGTTGTACATCAGCCTTTTCAATTACTTCTCGCAGATTTGTGACATGCAATATTCACCATTACAACTATGGTGAAATATGTTTTGTGTTGTTATAAAACTGTTTATATCTGCGTTCATTATATTATAACATTAATAAATGATGATCTTTCTGTTGCTATTAATATCGTAAAAATGATCCAAGGTTATTATTAAAAATAACTTTTAGTACTAAATAATTAAGAAATTGTTGCACTTATTCCAATAGGAAGATAAATAGGTTATTTTCGTCGATTAACAACATTTCATTAACTACTTACATGTTCTACATGGTGAATATTCGGAAGAATCCCTAAAGTTATTTTTGGTAATATAGCAAGTTCCTACGGGATCTCGCCTTTCCTCTCGACTTTTCGTGAACCACACATATCGAGGTGCACATGCCTGAAAAAATAAAAATTACATTAAATTTTGTTATACAATTTCGAATATAGGTTAATTTATTTTTAAAATAGTACTTCCGTGTATTGGCATAGCATGCCAATCTTGAAGTGCATTAACAGTAGTATCGGCATCTGGACAAATTTTTTATTTGTGTATCGCTATGCAAAAAAGTGAAATAAATGGAGCCGGCCGGCCGTTCCAAAGAGAAAATTTTAATGATTGTTTATCTTACTTCAATTTCGTGGAATTTTGTATGTTACCTAACTATAGGTACCTAACTTTGATAATTACGTCAAACGATAAAGTTATAATGCCGAAAAAATCAAAAAAGAGTTCACTTCAATATTATCTAAAAAGCGTAGTCAGAATCAGTCACATTGCATTAGATTGTCGGTTAGGAAACTTTCCTCTATGAATGCCACGTAACCTAGTCAGTCTATGAATGAATAACAGTAGCCCCAAATAATTCAATTCATTGTAGAAAATCGGAAAAACTTCATTAAAGAAAATTTGATCTTGTGCTATATAAAATATTAATCATAGTGGAGTATAAAGAGATGTTAAAATGTTACATAGTAGAGCTGTTAGCCCAGTAAAATGGGAAAATTTTGGATGAAATAATGGTTACAGCTTTGAAAATTTGGGAACAGGCTTCTTTTGTGCTCCCTTTGAAGTGTTCAAAAGTCCCCATTCGTACCTCCCCTACGAGAAAAATGGGGGGCGAAAAAGTGTCAAAAAACAGGTTTTCGTAAATAACTGAAAAAGTATCAATTTTATCAAAAACAAAAACGTTAAGAAAGTTGTAGCTGTCAAAATTCCGCACATTTTCATGTTTTATTTTTGCTTCTACGACCAATATGGCCCGAGAGCCGGTAACCTTTTTTGCAATCAATTAATATACTTTTTATACTTCATGAGTGGCTTTATTTTAACGAGACGGTAAAGTTTTTCCTTTGCAAAAATTTTCTCAAATGGGTCCTACGGCTACGGGGTGCGCAGGGGTAAAACACGTTGATGTGGTAATAACAAAAAATTGATTATGTAATAACAGTTAATTTTTTAGCTAACTTAAGTTTTTTTGTAAGTGATTCAAAGTAACATTGTCCTACAACAAAACGAGTCCATCAAGAGTGTCCCCATCTGAAGACATGTAGGTATTACTACATTAACAAAAATAATGAATATCAAGCTGATTTTGTTTCTGTAGCTTAGTAAATATTTGCATAATTAAATGCCCACTTTGTCCCACAAATTAATTGGGCCGTTTTCCCATGATATTCATCCATTTTTTGTCATTTCCAAATCAACGTGTTTTTCCCTGCACACTCCCATAGGACCCATTTGCGAACATTTTCGCAGAGGAAAAAGTTTACCGTCTCGTTACAATAAAGCCGCCCACGAAGTATAAAAAGTATATTAATTGATTGCAAAAAAGGTTGCCGGCTCCCGGACTAATAGGAGCCGAGATTTTTTTAATGTCGACTGTTTTGCGGCGAAACGTGCGCATCGTGCGTATTTCGCTTATATCTCAAGAACGGCCATTCGTATTGCAAAATGCTTCAAATAAAAGTTGTAGAGAATTTAATTACGAATAATTTTCTTTTTTAAACATATCCATACGATTAATATTGACAGAGATATAATCATTTAAACCTTTATCTAAGACACAATCGCTGCTCGTTTTGCATAATAAAGTCAATAATAAGTCGAAAATTATTGATTCTACGTACTTAGTGTATATAATAAATTTGTAGAGAATTAAATTTTGAATCTACATGTATACACGAAATATCATTTTGGTAATCTTTATAAGGCGATGGAGGAAGAAATAATGAAAAATTCTCATTTTCAAGCGTTTCTTTGCAAATAACTATGTTTTGACTGCTTGTCATACATTGTCAAAAATTTGTCTCGGCTTGTATTGGTCGTAGAGACAAAAATAAAACATGAAAATGTGCGGAATTTTATCAGCTACAACTTTCTTAACGTTTTTGTTTTTGATAAAATTAATACTTTTTCAGTTATTTACGAACACCCGTTTTTTTACACTTTTTCGCCCCCCATTTCTCTCGGAGGGGGGGTACGGATGGGGACTTTTGAACACTTCAATAGGATCACAAAACAAGCTTGTTCCCAAATTTTCAAAGCTGCAACCATTATTTCATCCAAATCGTTCATTTTCGTTTCATTTTACTGGGTTATGTAGCGTTGTACCGCTGTAAAATGTAAGAGATCCTTATAAAGAATAGGAAGCAGCGGCGTTAAAGCTTAATAATTATAGAATCAATATTGTTTGAAGTCAACGGTACAAAAATGTAATACCTAGTCTTGCGCAACGATTCATCAAACATTCACGAGGGAACTGTATCGATCAATTATAGGAGAGGGTACGGCTAGGAAAATATTGAAAATTTGTGGGGGACATACGATTAAAATTTTCATATTTCTGGTACTTCCGGTATCTCAACTTCGATAATTTAACTGAAATGTCCGTATATGAATACATACATTCAGTGCTCTTTTTGTCATGGAACACTCGGGAACGGCGTTCCACCACCTGTTTTCGACGGATTTTTTTACATAATATGTAGTTGTTGGTCTAAATAAAATTGCCCTGTTGAGCAGAGCAGATCGAATTTGATTTTGAATTTTGGTTGCCTAAACAAAAATCGTTCGAAAACGGGGCACATCCTGCACACCCTCGGATTATATTATAAGGTAATTACATTACATTACAAATATTATACATATAAAATTACGACAAAAATTTTTGATCTACTTCAAATTTTATGTAGAAAATGACGTTTACAGTACATAACAAAATCAGCATTTTTTTATCCGGAAGCTTGTATTGCTTAATTTCGGTTGGTTTCCTTGTAGAAGGAGATCGACCTTAGTAGCCTTTGTATAATATTTGACAGTAGAAGGTAAACGCCAAATTTGCACATAGATTTTTATCATATCACGTATTAAAAATAAGGGTAACTTCGTATAAGGTTATCTACCTCGGTAATTTGTAGATTTCGAAATATTTGGCAATTTACAGAAAAAAAATATTTTCTAAAATGATTTTAATAAATGTTCAAATTCACACCCTTGAACCTCCACAGGGGGCGTAATTTCAACATTTTCATTGGGGGGATAGGAAAAATAGAATACGGTATAACCTACACGCATACCATATAATAATATAATAGGGTTTTTCAATCTTTGCATCCGTTCAAAACAAATACTTGAGGCTTGTATAGGAACTTTTTGATGTCTCGAAGACTAAAAATTCAAGAATTTATTTCTTTTGCCAAATTTTTGGGGCAGCAAGCGCCTCCCCCATTGCTCCCCCCCACCACCGTGTTTACGCCTATGAACCTCCAGGCACCTAAGTGGGTGGCTCTTTTTATTGGCTGATGATTAAGTTCTGCGATGCTGTTCTGATGTGCCAATTATTCCGAAAACTACAAATTATCAGGATAGAAAACCTTATATGATCAAGGTATGACCAGTAATTTGATTTCATGTTTCAGTAATTGATTAAATGATCTATTGCCTCAGAATACCGAAAATCGCTATAGATTTGGAAGAAATCATCTAAACGGGAAACGTTTCAGGTTAACTACTAATGCATCAATCGATGATGATTCCACACTTTCGGATCCTTAACGTCCGACCTTGCCTGTCGTTTAGTTCCGAGGGTGAAGATTTTTTCCCAATATTCTCTCTTTTCCCAATTAGCAATCCAGTGGTTCTAAGAGCAGGCCAGAATATTAATATTCCAATAGTCGGCAGCGCATATGAACAACTTGCAAAATACACGAACAAACCCTTGATGAAAAACTACCCGTTCCGAGTTTAATCGTTCGTGTATGGAAAATGCTAACAATCCTACGAAGACGCCTTGGAAAATAAACTGGTCCAAAAAAATATGTTTTTTAAAAAATTACACAGGAAAAGAACAAAGTTACTAGTCCGGGAGCCGGCCGCCTTTTTTGCAATCAATTAGTGTACTTTTTTTACTTCGTGAGCGGCTTTATTTTAACGAGACGCCAACCTTTTTCCTCTGCGAACATTTTCGCAAATGGGTCCTACCGGGGTGCGCAGGGGAAAACACGTTGATTTGGAAATTAATTTGTAGGACAAAGTGGGCATTATACAAATATTTACTAAGCTACAGAAAAAAAATCAGCTTGATATTCATTATTTTTGTTAATGTAGTAATATCTACATGTATTTGAGATGGGGACACTCTTGGTGGACTCATTTTTGTTATAGGACAAATGTTATTTGGAATTACTTACAAAAAAACTTAACAGTTAGCTAAAAAATTAACTGATATTAATCATTTTTTTGTTATTACCATATCAACGTGTTTTACCCCTGCGCACCCCTGTAGGACCCATTTGCGAAAATTTTCGCAGAGGAAAAAGTTTTGCGTCTCATTAAAATAAAGCCGCTCACGAAGTATAAAAAGTATACTTACTAATTAATTGTAAAAAAGTTAAGTTCATAAACTGCAACTTGCATTTACTACCACAAAAAAGTTATGATTTTTAAATGTGAAATATTGCTATTAAATCAAAATCTGATTTAAATCTCAAGTTTGTCTTCTACAGTAACAGATTCTCCGTTTCTTATCAGACTATATAAAATATGTACGTCAATTTTCAATTAATACTTATATTATTAATGTACACTGTCAGTTGTATTGATTGTACGAAAACTGGGACAGTATGACAAATTTAATCAAGGTTTATACTACAATCCGTTTATCTACATCTACGAGTTGGTACACCTTCAACTAAATAAGACGAACATTTATCCATCCTCATCTTACCAATCAAACGATGATGTCAGAGTTGTCCCCAAATTAATTTGACACATTATAATAAACTGCTAGAGACGATGTCATCATCAAAATAAAGGTAATAAACGTTCTATTTTAAGGAGTAAGGTAAATCGTTACGTTTAACGATTCTAATTAAGAAAGTCGATGAACCTAAAATAATACTAAAAAAAATATGGTACTAATTTTATATTTATGTCCTTTTGAAGTTACGGGAAATACGTGAGTTGTTTACGTATTTAATTCATATATGACATCAATTATGTGATTAAGCACATACATACTTTGTATGGCACACTAAAATTTGATGTATTGAAAACTGGGTTACATCATTCTTTATATTAATTAATAACGCAAACGAGTAGACATTAAACAAAATAGTTAAATCAGATGTTCTCCGATTGTAAAAAGGTCATTATTTTCATCTCTTTGAGTGGTACATACCACTAATTTAGTTGCGGAAGTCCTTTTTAATTAAATTATTAAGAAGAATTGTTTCATTGCAAATGAGATTATCAAAAACTTCCTTTATGACTGTATAAGTCGTGCCACGGAATCTGCCCTTTCGTCACGTCTTAGTAGATTCGTTAGGCATTGTCGTGCCATGAAATTTGTGCAGTTGCACAAACAAATTTGAATATTATCCAATCTCTTACATTTAAGACAAATTTCGTAGACCAATATCTTTTAATCTTTTTAATTTATTTTCTCATCATTTCAAACAAACTTATTCCTTTTGCAACTCACCGGAAGACTTTTAAGTCTTTTTCTAAAGTCTCAGGTTAATTTGCACTTTTGGAGTAGAACTGTAGAACCAATGTGATTCCACATCCTCCTAATAACAATAACTCCTTATACATGGAAAATATTGGAGGTAACAATTTTGAGAAAAAATCGAGATTGTAACATCTATAATGTTTATCGCTTATTTATTACCTTCTTGTCATCAAAATAAAAATCTAATTCCGAAATTTGTGCCGCCGCCGTCCCTATTAAACTTTTTTTACGATCATATTTACTTTACACACTTGTTTTAAATACAGATTGGTACGTCTAAATAACAGACATTCCAATAACCAGAGAAATTTTCTAAAATGACTAACATTAAACCTCATAAAGTATTCTTCACTGGGTGATAATAATTTATATTTTATCACCTCCCCTCGAGCAAATGAATTAATTTATTCAACACATTAATTTACATAATAAATTCGATCGTACGTCGCATATATCTTCAAACCAAACTAAAACATAATTGCTCTCCCCTTAATGAATACCTATTATCAATTATCCCATTATTATTCTATCGTTAACTTAATTTGAACAACTTTATCAAAGCTCGTAGTTTCTCTTTTTATTTTTTCAAAGGCACGCTGCTTCAATTTCTTTTCAATTAACTTAAAAGAAACGTTGAACGTAAGTCATTAAATTTTAATTTCAGAATAAACTAAAATTAAAATGATATAAATCATAATCAACTAGAATCATGACATGTATCGATCGAGCAATTACATGTTAAAAGGATAACGCAAGGTAATTAAATTGAATTCTTATTATTTCCCAGTCAATTATAAATTATCGTTCCATCTTAAAAAAGGATTGTGTTTTATATGTACATAAATCTAACAGATCATTTAATTGGATTCGATTTATAGTTATAATAATCAAGGAGCGTGTATCGGTATTGTGATAATGAATATTAAAAAAATTAAGTTAATAAGATATTATCTTCATACGGTAGCTATTTGATGAAATGCGTAGGTAGATTATTTAGTCTTCCCCATGTTTTTAAGTGCTAAGACTAAGATATTTAAGACATCTTAATCCGAACTGGTTGGGAAGCTTCTACGAAGAAAGGAAGAAGGAAGTCATCAATTCAGGTTTAATAATATCATGTCGATCACACGTAATGATGTTTCTATTTCAATTTTCAAGCAATTTAGTCCTCTAATTTAATTTTAAAAATGTACGTATCATGCGTGACTCCCACATTTAAATAGAAATTACACAATTACTACTTATAATGGAAAAGTGAAGTCACGGTGACTTTTGAGCTATGCAACTGTTTAAAGTAATTGCTTATATACCAGCCTGTATATATTTTACAGAATATACAGCAAAAAACAAGTGTATAGTAATTCCATTGCTCCTCAGATAGCCGGTCGAATGTAGTCAGCCGCCAGAAAGCGTCATACAACGTTCAGTATAAATTGGCTAGCTTTTGTGGCGTTTAAGTAAAGATTCTCACAAGACAATACCGTAGCTTATGGTTGTACACCATTTTTTGGCGTTCAAAGTAAAATCTCCAGCGATACATAAATTACACACACCCATAAGAACTGCAAGATTTGTTCCACTTGTTTGCCTATGCGAAAACTAGGTGATCCCAGATCCCACGAAGGCGGCCGACTTCGTTAAGCTGCAAATTGTGTAAGTCATTTTTCCACGCCTTGCCGATCCAGAGGTTTCTGATATCATTCTAGACTACTTTTTGACAAACTACATAATTTCAAGATGCTTTGCGTGGTCTATTTTAAGTTGAGAAGAATTCTTTTTTATTTGTTATGCAATTAATGAGTTAACTACATTTATACAAAGAAAATTAACCGCAGTTTGCCTTCTTATTTTTCGCAGACTTCAACATACAAAGATTCCTTTATGCTTGAATTTATTATTACTTATAAATACTTACATTTTTTAATTGTTCCCTTGTGTTTAAAATTGTTGTTCTGTCTATATTTTGTACTTGTATATATTTACAGTCTGTACATTTTTTTTGTAACCAGATGAAGATAAAGCGAAGTGAAAAACATCGATTACAATCACGATCAATTTTTGCTAATTAACGCTCACGTCTTCTCCCTTCCATTTCTGTACCAGAACAATGCATCACTTATTAAGAATTGTTCTTTGAAAGGATAAAAGGCTCAACATGTTAATGGAACAAATAGGCTTTCTAAAAATGTACGTTATGAATTAGTTTAATTAATTACTTAGTCATTGGCGCTTTAATTAAATTAAGCTTTAGTTTTACAGTAGTATTTGTATTCCTAGAATAGGTTGTATAAAAAACTATTGTTGCATCAATGGTATCTATTCTTAAAAATTAATTATACAACTAACGTAAAATATATTTTCGATTGTAAAATTTCCCTTTTATCTACGAAACTCCTTTGGATATATTCCAACCTGCAAATTAAGGGGCAATTAAAGAACACTATCGTACAGCAAACGATTAAACGTAAACTTGTGACATCAAAGATCAGTTAAACAGGAAAATTGGTTACCGCAATAATTTTGAATCCTAGATGATAAAGACTTCGATTTGAATCCTTCGACAACACATTACCGACCACTTTCGTTAATTAGTTACCGATCAAAGTGAGCGGACTCAACATACTTCAGTAGAGTTTATTAGAAATGTTGTTTTCGTTGAAGTTCAACTTGTTCGCGTAGTTGAACACACTGAAGCTGCTGAACCCGAACTGAAAATGTCTGCAACCCGTGAAAGTAGTGAAAGTAACAGCAATACGTTTTTTACAATAAGACCAAACCTAGTGACCAATGGCAATAAGGTCTCTGAATTTTGGTATGGTTGACAAACTTCTGTCATTACAAGTTGATGAAAAGAAATATTGAAAAAACGTTTTACATCGTGTTGTAGCTGTATTTCGTGGTTCAGTCTCGATGGCTTAGCATTTGGGGACCATACGGACAAATACGGCTACATTTGCCTCGTCGACATCTTTCTTGTCTATGTGTGCATCGTCAACGTCTATATCGTTTGGTAGTTTATCATTTCGTTACTTCGTATTTATCGTCCACAACGTTTTAGCAAATCATTAAGACAACGGCTGATAGTTCTTTGAGAGGTCATTTAAAGAAGTGAAGTGAATAATAGTTTTTCCATTATGGTGGACGTCGATTCTAGTTCTGATTGAAAGATTTTTGAAATTCGTTCCAAATGATGGTCATAAATCGAAGAATCTTATTGACGCTGTTATGGTATTTATCTGGGCTACAGGCTAGAATAAAGGAAGAATTCTTTGAAATAGACTCGATTCTTTTGCAATGCGAAGAGTTATCTCCATAGACTCGCCGAATAAATATCTATATCTATAAATATGATTTAAAGTAGAGAAACTAATTATTTAAATGTTACAAAATAACTTTGTTTTTGGTAGTGTCTTGTTTTATTTAGTATAAATAATTAGTTTCTCTACTTTAAATCATATCAGTATTTATTATTTATAATTTTTTGTTAAATTCAACGCTTGCTTTAACATAATAGATTAATAAATAGTTTACAATAAATATTACAAAATAACTCTGTTTTTATAAACTTTGGGTATAGGGAATGCTTAACAAAAATTAAAGCTACATAATCAAAGATTCTATTTATGCAATTAAATATAGGGCGGTCCATTTAAAAGAAGAAAGAAAATGAAAGGTCCGAGTTTCGATCCACCCTGTACACAAAGAGAGAAAATAATTGAAATGTAATCGAATGAGGAGATATTACATCATATTACGAAACTCGAATAACCAAGAAATTGTTTTTTTTAAGTACAGTAAGCTAGATGGCGTTGATTTAGCTACGATTTTAACATAAACGTATCCATAACTTTTAAAGGACTCTGTATAACGTAGTAATAGCAAAACCTTATATCAAAAGATTCCAAAAAATGTGGGCAATCCGAATTTGGCGTAATATGCAGGGGCTCTCATTTAAAAAATCATATGTTTGGTTGTAACGGAGTTATACAACACCCTGTATCGTTCAACATAATTTAGAAATATGGTCCTTAAAGACAGCTATTATTTTTCTTAACAACATTTTTTGATATCTCTTGAAATAAGAGATATACCGAACTTTGTCGTAAGATTGGTAGACCCTGTAGAAGTAATTCATCGATGGTCATATTATAGTTACTTTTTGAGTCTGTCAGCAGACGGTCAGCAACCGGATTAAAAATATGCGAAAGTTTGAAACCCGCTTTTGTTAATATGGAATCAGTCGTGAGACACTTCTCCAAAGTCTCAAACGGTTCGTATTGACTCGAATCTCACATGCATTTTTTCTCTGAAGGTAGTTAGTTGGTGTGAAATATTGGATAGTTTCTCTGTAGAACGTCGGAGCCACGACGCTATTTGCGTCATTTAGCAGTAAATTTATTTCTACTGTACCGGACGTTGGCCAGGTTAGACTGAAGAACACACAAAGTAACATCATTTGTTTCTGTACAGTGCAAGTTTGCATAATCTCAATTCTTCAAAATCTGGGAGCAATAAGGTTATATCTTAAAGGGCAGCTCTTGCGTTTCATAAGCGTTCCTAGGTATCTCTTACGACCCTATTGCATCTTTGTGTACCTACTTCAAGTACAAGTAGAAATGCTGTTAGATTCTTATCACAGGGAATAAAAGGGACGAAACTCGCAGTGAGGTAGTTCATCGTTTCTGGGAAATGGATACTTGTGATATTTGATCATGGTACATATTTATTATCCACAGTTTACACATCGCCAGACAATCACATCCTTTTTAGATACAAGAGCAACTGGAGCAGCGTACGGAGGAGCATCACATTCTTGAACCGTACCACTGCCTAAGAATTGATCCAGTTCTCTGCGAGGATTTTCCGTTTTAGGTTTGGACGTTCAATAGCGTGGTACATCTACTGAAACATTATCCGTGAAGGTAATGCAATATTCCTCATTAGATGTAGTGAAAGCATATCGCCAACATTGAACTTGGGCGAATGCTCCTTCTACGAATCATCGCCAAAAATGCTTGGCTGTCAGCATGGTTCACTACAGTACGAAATCTTGTAGGGATAGGTACCCCTTTTTTATGTCACCTGGTCACTGAGGCTTTGTGTCATGACTGAGGTTTTCACATCATACTCCAGCTAAGGTTGTTCTTAGACATTTCGAAACGAAAGGTAATGCAAGTTTCTGTAAGAATGTAACCATCGTATCGATGATCACCGTGTCATGATGTTCCATAATTTCGGTCGCTACTATCACTAGTCTAGATGTATTCAAATCTAGATAAAATTTCATGGGATCCGTTTTTGAACTTGCTCTTGCATCCTACACAACGCATGTGAACCATAGTTTGTTATCGGTCCAGTAATACGATGTGGGTGGAGATATATCTGATTTATTTGCGACAATCGTCCTTAACATTTATCTATAAGCTCTGCAAAATACACATTTTTTACTTTTGCTTTTGGACACTCGCAGACGCATTTTAACTTTCTGCACAAAGTTGTCAGCTGTAAGTCAGTTTCTTTGATCAGACCTTCAAAATTTGTGAACCTCTCCCATTGAACCTTTTCACGGATTTTCCAATGTAAAATTTTCTTTTCCCTACATAATAATTCGTAATCAACTTCGTGTACAATATGTGAGTACAAGAAAGTATACTTTTGCTGCATCTTTGAAAGTGTTGTTAGAATTGCACAAAATTGCCAACGGTATTGGGAATCCTTTGAAAGCGTTGGAATCAGAAATCTAAAGATACCTTTAACGACGATGGCTATAAACATACTCGGGCAGAAAACTAAAGCGTCGACAGCAGGAAGGTCTAAAAATACTTGACGTAGGATATATTTTCATATAACTTTCTATACTCGAAGTCACCTTCGGTAATAAATGCGAATACGAAAAAGTAGTAGGTAATGCCGGAGTCCATATCGTATTTACTTAATCAAAGAACACGACCCTTTTTCTCTGTATAAAAATCTGGATAAATCCTGAAAGTCCGATCTTTCAGTATTGAAAAAATCGGCATGATAAACCTAGGATGAACTTTGGCGAGTTGAGTGAACTGATCAGTAAAATACAAAAATCCCTATTATTTACAAGATTAGTGATCAGAAGCGAAATTATAATCCGTGATTGCGTAACTTAAATTACCAGAATAATAAATAACGTTTAATTCAGTGGACGTAATACATATCCGTTACCTTTTCAACACCATAAATTGAGCTTTCAAGATCTGTAAAATGCAGTTATAAATTAATAATTCCTCCTCTTTAGAGTAATGAAATCAAAGCTACACGGTTTATATCAAAGATTAATGTGACTTAAAAATTGAAATCATACAGATTATTCATTTATCTGCCATTTATCTCAGTTTATGATCGCGATAACCATTATTTATAAAATTACGATCTTTTCGTACATCAATATACCGTGTATAAATGGCAGTAATGATTCGGTGTACAAAAAACTGATGATCCGTAACGAGGTATTTTGCAATAATTATAAACCTATTGTTACACATCCCATTTATGAGATTAACTTATTGCGTTTGATGATTTACAAAGAATTTGGGTGATAATTATATAGCTCTCAACCAACTGCAAAAAGCACAAGTAATTAAGGACAATAAAATTTTTTAACGGGTTCTTATTTAATAATTGCAAGGTAATAAATAATACGATAAATAATACCAATAAATTTTGTTAAAACATTCAATTGCTTATAATTTCATGAACCCGTACAACGTACATATACATGCTGGTTTCCGTTATTTTATAACTATAACAGCTAAAAATAATGTTTCAGTGTAAAAAATACAGTTTTACGGAAATTTTATGACCATTCGATGCCATAATTTCTTTGAATAACTATTTAAAAAAATGTATTGGACATCACATAAGCCAGAACTGGTGAAATTGTTTTACGCGAGGAATAGTGCTCGTAAAATAAGTGTTTCGTTTAAAAACAAGAAATAATTAAAGATGACCAACTCTATTCTGTTCAATGAGATATAGTCGTTCTTCTTATGTTATGAACTGCATTTAAGTGCATTCAGTGGAATGTTTTCAATGATATGTGTGATATGGATTGTTTCAATTGCTCACGAGTAGTAGGTCTACTAAGGAACTAAGCTATGCTATCTGAACCCATGGCGCTTTCTCGCACTTCTCTTATTTTTAGTTAGTCTTTGTACCTACTAAATGGATATGCAATGTGTGCAAAACCTTTGTTTACGATCTATTTTTGAAATGAGTAGATACTCGTATGAATAACAGACTGAAACATCAAATTGCTTAATTTGGAGAACTATGCTAAGAATTTTGTATTGAAATCCCTATGACGCGTTGTTTAAGTCACCACCCTGTATACAATCGATAAATAACGTACTTACCTGAAGAAATTGATTCATAACAGGCGTAAAAGTAAACATTCAGTGTAATAAAACCATTTTCATGATTAAATGTGGAATATTCATTAATAGATATACAGGGTGGTTCGGCTTGTTGTTTTTGTTGAGCAATTTTTGGGGACAAAAAAAATTTTTTTTTAAATACCGAGCGACAATAATTTTTTTTATAATTTCAGAAAGAGAAAATTTTTCTGAATTCAGTGATGTATAAATTTCAAATTTTGACATGAATGAATAAATAAACAATAGTTTAATGTTTTAATAACAATACAACAAATATTTAATTTAATTAAAATAGGAGGCGACGAAAATTGTACATAATTTTTATTATTCAAAATTACTTAATTACCTAAATTAGTTATATTATAACACTGTGTTAATCTTAATAGTAACTACAAATAAATATTTGAGAAGTGTAATTATATAAAGTCCATTCACTCCCAAGAAAAACTAAAACAAATACATACAGACGCGTGAACAGTCGTTTCCAGGGAGACAGCACGGTTCTTATTGGTCTATTTTGATCATTTGATGATATTTTGATCAATGTATTTAATTTTTCATACCACCCTGTTCAAAGTTTTCTGTCGATCACATGAATACCGCGTCATTGTGTTTACATTTAGTTTTTCTTGGGAGTGAATGGACTTTAGTTTTTTTTATAAATGACAAAATAAATCAACTTATTATGTTTTTGTTACTTAAAACATGAAAAATTTGTTGACAGATGATGTGCGGTTTTGTTTTCATAGCATCCTATGTTAATGAAATCAAATATTTCTTCTATTGCTATTAAGACATTAAATTATTGTTTATTTAAATAAATTCCATATCAAAATTTCAAATTTATGCATTGCTGAATTCAGAAAAATTTTCTCTTTCTGAAATTATAAAAAAAATTGTTGCCCTATTTTAAAAAAAAATTTTTTTGTTCACCAAAAATGGCTCAACAAAAATGTTTTTTGCCCTATAAGAATACGTAATACTCAATAATTTTCAATTTAAATGTTTTTTCCTAATGTTATTAAGTAGTTTAGGAAATATCGTCTGGACATTGCAAGCCAATGTATGAAAGTATTAGAATCTCATTATACTATTCTACCTACTGTTTTTGCTGTTGAAATTTCCACTCGTTAATTACCATGACCTCCCTCAACCCTTATTAAAAGAATAGTTTTCGATAGACGGACAATGTAACTCATAAAATGAATTTTAGATATACTTTACAAAAATGATGATGAATTCATGAAATCCTTTTTCTAATTATTACAATTTTAATAATAAATATACAAATGATATTGGCTTATTTTACTACTTGTGATTAATTAATAGTTGGTATAATATGCAATGATCGGTGTAAACCGCTTCCTCCCTTCAGTATGAAATAATTATGTGAATGTGAGTGTACATCTATTCAGATTCAATTTTTCTTAAAATACTTCTTTATTAAAATTGAAGTAATAGAAAATTCATTATTGGCCCTGCAGATCGGTAGTATTTATATAAGTGGCCATTTACTCATCCAATACAATAAATAAAGCGATACAAAAATATTATGTAAATATTTAATTTGGCAAGCACCGAAACTAAATTTTCGATCTCGCTTTTAACATGTACCTATAGCAGATCGGCGAGAATTGGAACGGAAGGTACGTAAAAAATGCGAGAAAAGTAGAGCGGTTACACAATATGTATAGATTGACCAAATTGGCAAAGTATCAAAACTAGATTATTAATCACGTCTCGAAATAGTGATGCCAAAATGAAGTGATGTGATTCACCACTGTTTCGTGCATTTCGGCGTTTCTCCAACTGCCATACACATAGAAGAAGAAAATATCTATGTCGATGAGAGTGTGCATAGTGCAAAAAAGAGTGTAAGCATGACGTGTGTAACAGTTTTTAGAATACACAATTTTTTGCTTCAACACCAATTTAAGAGTTTCCGATTTGGAATCAAAAGAATTTGCAAATATCTTTGAGTTAAAGTTAGAATGACATTAGACATCTTACTGGAGCATATCTCCAACTCTTCCTCCTCTACCTCTGAAGATACGAGCGGCGAATGAGTAGAGATGGAATGGAAATATGCTGCTACGGAAGATGCCTTAGAGTATGCCGTGAAGTCTTTGACATAATTACTAGCACTTGCCTACACTTGTGTAAGATAACCCTTTAAGATACCTCTTATACAGGGTGTCCCAAAATTCCTGGGACACAAAGCTACTACGTGTAATAGAGATCAAAATAAGTTGATTGGACCCAATTCATTTATATACCAAAATGTACCGTTTGCCCGTGAGAAGAGTTGAAAGTTTACATAAAAAAACACATTTTTGTACGCTGTTCAGACATGAGTCATATTGAACATTTATTATGAAAAAACGTTCTGCCTTTGTTTCCACTGCTAACTAAATTTTGTACTACAATTTTATTAAACTTGTACTAGGAATATCTGTTAGCATTATTTAAGAAAACATTTTTTTCCTCCGGAGCTATGCGGAATACGAAATTTTATCAAGAGTAACAAAATGAAGATAATTAATCAGTCTTCTCGCTAAAATTTGAGAACCGTATTACCACTCCTAAGAAAGTTCTGAAAAAATGTAAGGAGGTAAGGGTGTTTTAACCCTTCTACAATTTCTTTTGGATTTATTTAATTATCGAAAAGAGGGTAACCCTCTAAAATGCATTTTTCTCAAATTTCATTCAATTTGTTTCACTCATGTCTGAACAGCGTACAAAAATGTGTTTTTTTATGTAAACTTTCAACTCTTCTCACGGGCAAACGGTACATTTTGGTATATAAATAAATTGGGTCCAATCAACTTATTTTGATCTCTATTACACGTAGTAGCTCTGTGTCCCAGGAATTTTGGGACACCCTGTATAAAACATTAGTAACAATGGGAAAAAACACCGTTCAAGCTGAACAATGGCTTTAAAAGTGTTATCCGGACTTGTTCCATCAACAACAACAATCAACCGTTGGTTTGCCGATTTAAAACGTGGTCGTACAGATACCGATGATGCTGAACGTTCTAGAGGTCAAAATGAAGCTGTTAATCCTGAAAACATCGAAAAAAACCCGAAAATCATTATGGGCAATCGCAAAGTGAAGTTATCAAAAGGTAGTGTTTCCACTATTATACACCAGAACAAAAACAACAAGGAATCCACATCACCCCAGAGAATCAAATCCACAGACAGCTGAGTTTGAGTGGCGAGCAGCTGGCGAAAGCCGCCCCAAGCGATCAAAAACGCAGCAATCAGTGGACAAGGTTATGGCTTCCGTATTTTTGGTGCGCAACATGGAATAGTATAATTAAAGTATAAGTGGATAACAGGTCTTTAAAACACGCGCGAGGTTTTAAAGACCAGTTATCCACGAATACTTTACGCTATTTTTTTTATTGGTTCATTTTGAAATCTGGTATTAAAATGGAAATAAGAACTAATAATGTGAAATGGTTGAATTCCTAATGTGAAATCAGTATACTTTCGTTGTCATGGAAATGACAATTAATTGGAAATTAATTTGCAATCTGTCATTTTATTTGACGTAACAAAGTACTCCTGTCAGATCAATAACCAATAAGAATTCACGTTTTTCAAATTGATGATGATACCATGGCAACTTTAAAACACGCGCGTTTTTGAAAGCGCGATTTGGGGCGTGGTTTAAAAGGCTAAAATAGGACACCAATAAAAAAAAATTAATCAACGACAACTTTACATTGGGTTATTGGAGTGTTTGAAGACTGAAATCGCCAAAAAGAGGCCACATTTGACGAAGGAAAAAGTCTTGTTTCACTAGACCAAGACAATGCACCGTGCCACAAGTCACTGAAAACGATGGCAAAAATTCCTGAATTGGGCTTCGAATTGATTCCGCATCCACCGTATCTGACCCCCGGAGATTACCATCTCTTTTCCGAACTCAAAAAGATGCTCCGTAGCAAGCGATTTGGCTGTTTTGAGGTCCAAGATAAATTGTTCTACAAGGGCGGCATCGAAAAGTTATAAAGGAATTTCCTTTTAAATTCTGAAAAACTTACTATTCGGTGTAAATTTTAATCGAGCAGCGAAAGACAACGAGTAATAAGAACCTATTTTTTGGATACACACGAAATGTGGTTGGAGCGCTATGGTGTTGTTATGGAGGAGAAAAAGATCCAGTTCGAGTTATTTCGAGGAAGGGTAACATCAATTGGCCACCAAGATTGTGTGATTTAACCCCCTTAGACTTTTATTTTTGGGCTACGTTAAATCCTGGTTTACATAAATAAGTCAGCAACAATTAACTGCTTGAAGAATTTATGGATTTATGCCGAAAAGGTTTTGTCGCCGTACCTTACACACATCTCTTGATCTCTTCTTATTCAAGTCGTGATAATGGTTTAAACTTTAAAGCACAGCGGTGTGAAATAGTACTCATAGAAATAAAAGGCAAATGGGTTGATGGAAACAATTGTGACCAACTAAAATATAATTACTATTCGTTTGGAAATACGAGGCACACATTGTTTTTTTTTCCTAGCAGAAATTCTCCCTTATTTTTAGTTATGCTCATCAAAATTGTTTCACTATATGTATAACTACCATAATGAACTTAGCTATTTATAACCACCCTTTCCAACATTTTGTTGCTCAGTCTTCAAGCTTCATTAGTAGTAAGAGAACACGTGCTAAACGACAGATGTTGTCAACATTTACAGCTATTGTGCCAATTACCTTAGAACAGATTTGGACAAAGAAACGCATACATTAGGTTCTCGCGTTAAAATAATCATCGTGCGTCTTAACAAAAATTTGTTTTTGGCGAATAACAATTTGTATTTCTTTTAAATTGGAAACATGCCTCGAATGGAAAATAGGGGGGGGGGGGACTTGGACATTGAACCGGCTATATTACCCGGAACGTCTAAAGAATTGTAATGGATCAGCGTGCAATAAAAACTGCGGTCAGTTGTAACAAATACGGACATATCAGTTCTGTAATGCGGTAGATCGAGTTCGGGTTTTAACTTCGATCTTCTGTCAATGATTGTCACACATAATACTTAATTCTCAAAAGGATGAGTGATAAAGTGGATTTGTAATACCATATGTACCCTACTACGAACACAAAGGCATCGTAACCTTTTTAATGTGGGTCGCTGTTGGCAAAGAAAATTCGAATACGTCAATCAGTAGATATTCTTTTGTTAGGCGAAAAGAAAGCAATTCTGAAAAGTGAACGTATTCTAAGAATCGTCCTCTAAACGGACAACAACACGTCGAAAAGAAAATAAAAGTTGCAAAAATGGTAATAAAAAAAGAACCAATTTGCTCCGTGAAATGTGGATGAGTCCGTGTTCCTCAATGTTCGATAAAAAACAGTTCGTATTTTCGTTTTACTTTTACATTTACCGTTCCGTTTATGGCAACTGTCAATTGAGAATCTAAGTACTTACTTTGTTTTACGGTCTTGTAAACTGGGTGAAATCCTTATTGCTTATTCCACTCAACAATTACTTATTTCACACGTCCTCACCCGTTGCTGTTTTATTATAATTTATATGTATATTGCATAATGTTGATATTAACATCACCAATACATTACTTTCCAGCTATTCTCTGTGATTAAATAGAATGCAAAAAGAGTTATGAGAGTATAGACACTCGTACCAAGTGGTTACCTGTAATATTTACGCCTGCATCTGATTGATAAAATGATTACAGCAGTTTTCTTCCGTAATATGTGCCCCGATAATTACCAAAATTTACTTGGTCCAAGGGGACAGTTCTAGACAAATGGTTGCACCTTGTCGTCCTTTGCAAATTTTATGCCACTTAAAATAATACAGACGCTAGCTATCGTTCTGTATTTTTTTCAAGGTCCACGACGTAACTCACTTGCAGAGTCAATTTTAAGGGTTACGATACAAGATTTTTCAGGTTAACACCCTTGAAAATGGTTACTTCTTTTTTAAGCCCTTTTACATGGTAAACATAGGTCTAATTCGATCATTTTTACAATTAACTGCAATTAAAATAAATTCTAGGTCACAAAACTCAAAATAAATAGGAATGCAAAGTTGCCCATATATTCAACCAACTTCAAAAAGTTGTTTACTAAATTCGTGCGGATGTCTGTGTGTCTGTGCGTGTTGTGTATGTGCATTGGTCGATGTTACAGGGTTTACAAAGCTAGAAGTGGTATCATCTTATAGGAAATTCTTTACTGATTCCAAATCTCTGGAAAATTTTTTGATCGGATCACCCGTTCGCCGTCGGGACGCCATTAAAGTCAAAATATACCCCCTTGAATATCTCGAGAACGACACATCCAATTACAAAAAGGAAAAACACGTTTCCTTTATTTTTTGAAACCTATTGAGTCTTTATACGTAAACATCACCCTCACCCCCCTGTGGGGTGGAGCGGGGGTGAGTTTTGAAAACTTAAATGGGAGCACCTACTTTTTATTGCAGTTTTTGATTCTCCATAAAAAACTATTCTCAAATTGCAAATTTCACCCCCAACTGCAACCCCTTTTTTGGGGGCGGAAAGGGGAGAAAACGATCTTTTTTTACTTTTTTTCCTCCAACATTTTTTCATGATTTACAAATTGTCCGTCACCCTCTCCGCTCCCATCTCCCTTGAGGGTGGAAAGAAAAACAATGACTCATTTGTGCAGAATCCCGGGTGCTTGTGTTGAGGTGAGGGGTAGTTATATATAGTTATATACATATATATTGTATATAGTATATGCCATAATTAGTTACAGATTTGAAGTTGGTTGAAATTAGAATTCTATAAGAATTTGCACCTTTTGGTACTTGTTTAAATATGTCATACTTAATGTGGCATGGTGCTAGTCCAGTAAAATTTTTCGGCAGTTTTGCTAAAGGTCAAAATAAATATTCTTGTTTGAAATACATTTTACTATCATAACTGTTACAGGTACATCTGAAAGGGCAATCGAACTGAGGCTATTAGCACTTTTCGAACTCAAGCATTAGAATTCTTCACTTTTTTTAAATCTATAATAATATAATATAATATAATATAATATAATATAATATAATATAATATAATATAATATAATAATAATATAATAATATAATATGTATTATATCTTGTTCAGAAGGTGACACTCCTCCAAAAATGCAATAATTTTCTTTGCACCTTGCGGGCTGTAGTTGAGAATATCTCGCATTGACTTGCCTTGAATAGAGTGACTCGTTTCGCCTCTTCTAAATTTTGGCAGTCCATAATTAAATATGTCGGACGGTAAGACCGCCTTGACATCTTTCGCAAAGGCAACGGCACATTTTGATGCAAATTTGACATTATCAGGTCAACCCCCTAGCCCCAACAACCCCTAACTCAAGAATTTAAATAGGGAAGGGGTATCGAGCGATAAAGTGCAATACATTTGCATTAGTTTGTAATAATAATATGTATACGAGTTGGGTAGGTAAGTAAAAATCACGAAGAATATTTAGATTGTAATCTTCAGTGGTAGTGGTACTAATATGCATGTCCACTGTCCACACTATTTTGAGCATAAATGACATAAAACACAGTTCTTTCAGGCCGCTTCCTGCCATAATTATACCAATTGTGCCCATATATAACAATGTCATATGGAATCCACCCAGCGCGCAGCGT
Source organism: Pyrocoelia pectoralis (assembly GCA_036250285.1). Lineage (NCBI taxonomy): Eukaryota > Metazoa > Arthropoda > Insecta > Coleoptera > Lampyridae > Pyrocoelia > Pyrocoelia pectoralis. The sequence goes on along the minus strand of CM070077.1, from coordinate 24,488,091 downwards.
AGCTACTGCCTTGTTAAACTCTGGGTTATTGGAAATGATATCCTGAGCTTTAAAAAAAGGGGCGCTGATCAAAATTGATAATATAAATTTTCTGATTGAGTGATTGGGAGACCGTGAAGCGTCTTTTAATTCTCTATTCGACAGTATGAATGAAAATTAGTTTCATTCAATTTTTTTTTTCGCCCCCATGAAAAGCACCCTCTAGATTAACTAAGGTGGGGGTGTTGTTTAGGAAAAATCCTGAAATGTGCCGTTCAAAAGGTCAAAGGTTGCGTGTTTCAGGATTTTTCCTAAACAACACCCCCACCTTAGTTAATCTAGAGGGTACTTTTCATGGGGGCGAACAAAAAATTGAATGAAACTAATTTTCATTCATACTGTCGAATAGAGAATTAAAAGACGCTTCAAATGAGGGGTCGCTCGACTCCCTTTCCCTATTTAAATTCTTGAGTTAGGGGTTGCTGGGGCTAGGGGGTTGACCTGATAAACACCATCTTAATGAAACCGTCCAAAAAAGAGTTACCTATATCGAGTGATGGCCTAAATAATTTTCGAGTGTCGCTACTTGCGCTAGATTGGAATAATAAAAAACTTAATTGTCTAGATGTCACTAATCGTGCTCATTTCCTTATAACCAAATTAAATGAATTGGTGAAAGAAAGCTTTCCGTTAAAGAAAATTTGCAAGCAAAGACCTCTTGTGAGGTGGTTTGATGATCATTTAAAGAAGATGAGAGATTTTGGTAGTGCCTTAAAACTCACAGCGAATATTACCAGAGATCCTTTTCACATACAAATGATTGTTTTTGTTTTTGTGGCGGCATTTTTCCTAAATCGCTTAAAATTAGTAAGGTAGTACCAATTCACAAAAAAGGAGACCGAAGTATTGCTGATAATTACCGACCAATATCAATTATTCCTATAATTGGTAAAGTTGTAGAAATACTTGTAAAAAATAGATTAATCAAATATCTGGATAGAAATTTAATTCTAAACAAGTGCCAATTTGGATTTCGATCAAACTTATCCACAACAAAAGCTGTTTCAAGCTTGATCGACCACGTTGTTGATGGTTTTGAAAATGGTGACCATACAGTTGCTGTATTATTTGATTTAGGTAAAGCTTTCGATTGCATTAATAAATCGCTACTTTTGGAAAAACTATATTTTTATGGTATTCGCGGAAAGTCATTGTCACTCTTTCAATCTTATTTATCTGATCGTCAACAGTGCGTCTATTTTGAAAATAAAACTTCAGATGTCCAACCTATGGTACATGGAGTGCCGCAGGGTTCCGTGCTGGGACCGATATTGTTCATTTTATTTGTAAATGAGTTGCCAAATGTGGTGTCACCTCGATATTGTGTCCAATATGCAGATGATACTACAGTACTATGTCAGGTTGGTAATTTGAAGGACACCGAAGAAAAAATTTCAGAAATAAATCATTTAACAGAAGGCTGGCTAAATACAAATAAATTATTAAACAATACTAAAAAAACTCAAACAATTACTTTTTCTACTAACACTCGCGTAGTGAAAAATCACACTGTCAATTTATTGGGTTTTATATTAGATGATAAATTAAACTGGAAAGCGCACATTGATTCAGTATCTACCAAATTAGCTTCCAATATTTACTTAATAAGGAAATTACGAATAACAGTGAACGATCAAGTCATCTTAATGTTGTATTTTGCACTCATACACTCAAGAATTAGTTATGGCATCACTCTTTGGGGCAGTTCAGGTCATGCAATAAAAATATTTAAATTACAAAAGAAAGTCATAAGGATAATTGCGCAAATCGGACCAAGAGATCATTGTCGTGAATACTATAAAAAATATAAAATAATGACCTTACCATCGCTATATATCTACTACACTTTACTAGAAATACATAAAAATGCGAGCAATTACGAATTAGTTCAAGACAGACATGATTTAAATACTAGAAATAAAGGCTTACTTTATATTCCAAATTACAGACTTAAAATCTCTACTAATAACTCAACCAATTTAAAACTATATAATAAACTAGACAAGTACAAAAAAAGCCTACCATTTGTACCATTCAAAAACATTTTAAAACAATTTCTTTTAGGACACTGCTTCTATAGCATTGACGAATACTTACATCACCAATGTAATGTGCATAAGTGTAATAGTCTGTACTAGTTGTAGTATTGTTAGTATACAATGTAAATTAACATCTGTGGTAGAATCATTTGACTTAACCAAACAATATTAATCTATATTGAATGGTTCAATAAACTGATTGATTGATTAATATCAAATTTGACATCAAAAGTTGTCCCCCAAAAATAAAAAATCGACGTGTCCGAGCGTTTTTTTAAGAAACTGTCCCAAAACAGGCGTGTTTCCTTTTCAACGGCCCACCCTGTATATATTTTGCACCACCGTCTATAATACCAATGACATAAATATTTTATAGATATACATATTGTAAATTCTATTCCACACTGACAACTCATACAGACTCACATCTTGAGTAAATGAAGAACATTTGTATGCGAATACCATATTTTTAATTTTAAAACATGACCACCCTGTTTAAATCCAAAGTTGCCATTTTTGGGCCTGTTAACCAAATGATACTAAATATGTACGTCTCAGACAGCATAATGCCACAAAAATAAGTCGTGGACCTCTGAAAAACACAGGATGTTACCTAGCGTATGGACTAAAAGTCGTTTAAGTGGTCTAAAGCTAAACAAATACAAATCGCAAGGAGAAAGGCAAGCGCCGCTGTTGAGTCAAATGAGAGTGAGGCGCTTGTCGTGGAGAAGGATCGTGCTTCTAATGACGTAAGTAAAGCTAGCAAGCACTTGACGGCAAAACGACGTGCACTGTATACCAAAATTATCGGCTTTTTATCGGCTATTTAAATGCCCAAAATTAGATTTTTCCGCTCCGATAGTTTTTTTTAAATGTAAGGTTCTGCTAGCTTTACAATAAAGTTAGCAGAATCCGCCAAAGCGACATGCACTATATATCAAAATTATCGGCTTTTTATCGGCTATTTAAATGCCTAAAATTAGATTTTTCCGCTTCGATAGTTTTTTTTTAATGTAAAGTTCTGCTAGCTTTACAATAAAGTTAGCAGAATCCGCCAAATCAACATGCTCTACATACCAAAATTATCGGCTTTTTATCGGCTATTTAAATGCCTAAAATTAGATTTTTCCCTCACCCTCACTTGGCAAAAGGTCGGAAATACGATAGCAGTTTTTACTTCGCAGTAGGCTACACCACAGTTTTTCTCCCATGTTTCTTAACACTCACCGTGATTTTGAACGAAAACTACGGCAACTACACTGCGATCCGCAGGATCACGTTAAGCCAAAACTGCGTCACCTGGTAAGTAATATGCGCATTGACTATTTTTATTTAGGTTCACAAAAACTCACCGTGATTCGCGCTGCGTCACCTCACAAAGTTGTCTCTCGTTTACGCACCTTGGTGAGGTGATGCAGTGTGAGTCACGGCAAGTGAGTGACGAGAGACTACTGCGAACGCCATTACCGCGCAAATACAATAGCAGTTTTCACTTCGTAGTAGCACAGGTAGCTTATCTGTGGTAGTAGGCTACACCACAGCACTGAAAAATGGCAGCCGTTACTGCCCTTGCCCTTACGATTGACTTTAGTTCTGAATCTGATTCATAAGACGAGTTCGAGTCCGAAATAGTTTCTTGTATCTACCAAACCGGCTAATAAAAAGTCAGGGAGAACCTGGTACATGAAAAGAAGAAAAACTCATGGAGAATTTGCTTGCTTTAACTAAAGAATTTCGTGACGAAAAGTTCACCAATTATTTTCGGCCAATTATTTTGTCCTCATGTAGTCTACCTCTTCATGAGATCATGACTCATCTTGTACAACACTTGTCGAATCCGAGCGGCCTCAATTAGTTTCCCTTCCATCTTTCTTAACACTCACGGTGATTTTAGAACGAAAACTGCAGCAACTACACTGCGTTCCGCAGGATCACGTTAAGCCAAAACTGCGCCACACCACGCTGCGAAGTAGCCCGGCCTTAGGGGCGTCTTCCCTTTAAAAAATCAACTCCAATCATACTTTGAAGGTCCCAAAACACTGTGGCCATAATTTTTAATGCCGAAGGGTACTTTTTGCCTTTCAAGGCTTAAGTAAAGTTGTGTATGGCCATTCCATGTTTGACATCTTGAATTCAGGAACGAAATGGTCAATCCAGGTTTCATCGCACGCTTCAAGAATGCTTCTCCTTCACGTTCGTAACGGGGAAGGAGCCTTAGCTTTTCAGCGTCAATGAGTTTCGGCATTCATCTTGCAGGAACGTTACGGAACTTTAACTCTTTATGAACAACGTGTTCGATACAGGGCCGGATTAACGCCACTAGATAGGGGGCCTCCGTTTTAAAAAAATTTTAGTAAAAAGAAATAAATTAATGTATTATTTAAAATATTTATATAATTATTTACTTGTACGTTTATTTACTGACTTTATATTTATATGATTTTATTTTAATGTTTATCGTGTAAAATAATTTCGATGAGTTTAAAATGGGTCCCTTTCACGTAAAGAGCCCTGGGCCCCTCAACTCTTTAATCCGGGCCTGGTTTGATACTGTCTTATCTTGCCATTTCTCGTGTCATTGCGAATTAACACATCAGTTCGTTTAATGTTTTCCAAAGTTACGCCGTGTTCTATCACTTTACTATGTGCATGAATTTCTGGCCCTTTAGCAGGAAATCAGTCGAGTCTTTGAAAGAGTGCCAACTGTACAAAAAGTTTCACTTTGATTCACATCTTTTACTAAAAATTTGATTTAATACCTTACACAACTTGGGTATGACCGAATGAACTGTTTTTTCGGACACAGCAAAACTTTTTGAAAAAGGGGTATGATACTGGTAATGACAAGGCATCTATTGTACTTTTCACACTGAGAATTCAGTATCGAGCGCGCCGTTGCCTTATGGCTGGACGTGGACCGGTCAGGAATCAGGTGTGGCTTCAACTCGGATCTAACTTTATTTTAACGTTATTTATAACCAATAATCTTGTAATAAAAATGCATTTTATTTTTATTAAGTACAATTTATACTGAATTCTCGTTGTGAAAAGTACTAATAGACATTCTATTATGCGTATATAACAGCGATTTATATTTCATGAAGTGTTTCAGTTACGGGAGCAATATCCCTCCCTGTAAATAAAGTAAATGAAGTCTGCATACTTATATGCTATAAAATATCGCTGGCAATAAATACTGTGAACTGTAGTTAATTTTGTGCGAAAAAAGAATGATGGTGTACTGTTTTTGGAACGCGTTTACATTTCATTATAGGTACTATAGTTGAGTTGCGTAGCACCATTTATTTCTATTTTGGTTGACAGTTACATTTTTGATATTCATAAAACTTTAGCAAATTAGACAAATACATGCCCCAATATATTCTATTGCTTATTATTACAATTCTTGGACACTTCCCAAAGTCTTTTATCATTGAATAAAGATATTATTGCAGTAACAACAGTAGCAGTTTCTAATAATTAAAGCACTAATGTAGATAAGGTATTGTTGCATTAATGAAATATTCCTTTCGCGTACCGAGCGTCATATTCTACGCTACTGTGAAGGTGATATAATGTTATTAATTTGATATTAATTTTAATAATTTTAATTTATCATTATCCTTGACAATTAAAATAAATAATTTAGTAAAATTTGGTACCTATTATTTATTACATTATAACTATGTATGGATTTCTATAACATAAGTTTTGATAAAATGAATTAATATTTTGGCTTTCAAAGCCACATTTGAACGTCAAAATTATGATTTTGGAAAACAAAGTATTATTGCAATGAAAATAATCTAAAACAAAGAAAATCACAGAAAATTACATAATAAACTACAAATGCACTTTCATCTTAGATAACAAAATTAAAAATGACTTTTACATAAGATAATAGAAAACAAAGAAATTATGACAATCAAAATTCCTTTCGGATGACTTAAAGATAAAGCGCACAATTTAAAATAAATTGGAGCACAAATTGTTTTATTAATAAGTAAGATACAATAAGCACGTTCTAAATCTGTGGCTCACATTTTCACAATTCTTGCTTGGAACAGACCATTCACATCCCATAAGGTCAAAATGGTAGAAATTATATGTGCATTCTTACGTACAACACACAAGATATATATCGGATGAACCTTTAAGGGTGTAATTTAAAATTCATCATTTAACCTACATAGCTGATGCTTCTTGTTCCCGGGCCAAGGTTAAGGCTAAACAATGCATTTTTTTTGTAAATTCATTTGAAATAACTTCCACATCTGAAACCACAACTCAAGACCTTCGCTAGCGACAACTGTAACTTCCACGTTCGTCGAATATGAAGAAACCAAACGCAAAACACTATTTGCAGAGAAATAAAATAAAATAAGGCAAACTGGTAATTTTGGAAAGAGAATTGAAGAAACTGGTAAAGGCAACACTGTCTGTATATTTTGTTCAGAATTATATGATATGAGAGTGCAAAGCACTGATAACACCTAATCTATTATATAGTCTTAACTCACTTTGAAAAAAGGGACCTTTATGAACTTCAGCGTTTCCCTGTGTTAGTTCATAAAATATCCAAATATCCCCTGATCTATTGCAGCGCAGGGTTGTTTCCATCTTCCTGGCTTCCGACAATGTTTGGTATAGCATAGGGGAGAAGAAAATTCAAAAAAGTGTCCCATTAAAGTTTCCAATCCAGTTCCAAATCAGGTGTTTGAAGACATGTCTTCTCGGAGACCCACAGAAAAGTTCTTCTCCTGGTAATTGGAAGTTTGGCCCAACATTGGCAAGATCGGCCTCATTTCCTTGAACTTCTCCATGTAATGTAACTATTTATGGTAAAATGCAGTAGGCAGAACTATTCATTTCCCGTAATATGTCCAAGTATTCGGCATACTACCTCGTCAATACCACGTTTCTGTTTTACTGTAAAGTAAAAACTAGGAAGTCCTTGGGCTGTAAAATAAAAGTATCAGTTTTCTACTTCTTCTAGAGCCAAACCACGATTAAAGCGAGAAGTCCAAAAATTGCCAGAACGATGGGAATCTATCGTAATCAACGAAGGAAATCGATTAATTTATGTTTTCTCTTTCGGTTTTTAATAAAAACGTCACATAAACCCGATAAATTGTATATGAATAAGTTCCGAAAAGAATTTTTGAACTAATTCATTTTATTTAATAGAAACGATTCGTTGTACGGACCAGATCTGTAAATATAGAACCGATAATAAGGTCACAAGGGTTCGTTTTTCTTCCGCGGAGATATTAAAAATAACTGTTGTTACGTAACAATAATCAAAATTTGGCCAATTCTCTTTAACAACTAATTTCATTTCACCGTTATGGACGGAGTAATAAAATCTTGTAAAATGATAATTACGTAATTTATCTGTTAATGTGATCAAACATAATTAATCAGACGTAACAGACGAGGGAAGTTATTTTTTTTAAATACATATAACAGGTGCTTGGGATGGGTAGGTAGCAGGTATTGTGTATAATAGAAATTTTTGGTGAATTAGTAATTAACTGGTTTCGGCACACAAAAAATATAAATGATGACATCGAAGACAAATAACCCGCATCACAACAAATTAGTCGGACTCCAACTATGCGATTACATGATTCTTAAAACGGCGTCTTGTACAAAGACTACCATCTCCCCAAGTTTGGTATGTACTTATTCTTCTGCCGAGAATGGTGTAAGAAATTAATTCTAGGTTAAATTTATCCGTTCTCTTTGTATTTTCTGCCGCTTATTGGGCGTAACCGTAAGACCAAAAAGTACAAAATATCTGACCCGTTCGACCTTTGCCTCTTGTTCGAAGTAGCTCACGTACATGAAGAATCAATTGTTAGATCAATCATAGTTCATAAAAAGCTCCTCTGTCATCTTTTACTACAAGTATCTGACAAGACTTGAAGAAAGGTGAAATAATTTATTACGTCTCGCTAGATATAATCAAGGGAGGATATGGCTTGTGCACGTGCTTTCTTTAATTCTGCTTAAGGCACTTCATGGCCATTTTAAGTGTCTTAATACTACTTGAAGCACGTTCTTTCAACGAAACCAGATCGTTGGTGGTAGATATTACTTACTATAAATTGCTTATTCATAAAAATAGATGAAACAAAGGTTGGGTACATCATTTAAATAAACCGATAGAATCATCCCTACGAATATTTAGTTTGTAACTAACATTCTTCGATACAATCTTTTCGTTCTTTAAATATTAAGTCACTCACACAATAGTTGCTTGTGAATAAAACTTTTGGAGTAGGTAAGGAAATATTGTAAGACCTAGTGATTGATATCACCAGTACATTCACGTATAGAGATTTATTATTTTATTGACATGATTAATTGTGTAAGAAGTGTTGTATACCCATGTAGAAATGCATACGGAAAAACACCCTAAACAAAAAAAAACAGATCGTTTTGAAAAATTAGTAAAACGCAGCTATCATTTGGGTGACAGGTCGCTAAAAATGCATTTAAGTTTGGAATCCGCTACTATTTTGCATCGATACAGAAGGTGGTACCGAAGTGTCCTAATCATTTTGACATTTTGGTTGACCTAAATTTCTGTTATATCCAAAATGATTATGTTTATCTATATTATGCTAGAAAATGACGCAATGAATTGATTTAAAAAATAATCTGTGTATAAGAATTTTTATACAAAAGCAAACGTAATGGTCAATCCTTTATTCAGGATAAATAACGTGGTTAATACTTTGTGAAGTTTTGTTTTAAATCTATTCAAAATAATGAAGGGCAACGCCATTTTCCATCTCAATTTTGAAGAACCTAACTCTTCGTCTTGTCCGTTTTTTATTCTTCTAAAGAATACATTATTTTAAGGCGTCATTACAGATTTTCACGCGCTCGATTTTTGGAAATGGGTAAGGTATTCATTTGAAATCAACTTTTTGGTATCTATTGCAAATTCACTTTGTTTGTATGGTTTTTTTTTATTCTTTACTAGTGTTTCAATATCATCACCATAGAACAATGTTATATAATCACTAAAGCTAGGATAGTTAGGTAAAATAAAAGTTCAAAAAAGGCAGGCAAAAAGGCATAAAAAACAATCAAAAAAGGCATCTAAAAAGGCAAAAAAGGGTCAAAAAAGGCACGGAAAAGCAAAAACTGGCTAGAAAAAAGCGTTAAAATCTACACATACATATTCAAGTTGAGTATAGTTATAATTAAAATTTTTTGATTGTCTATCTGGTGGCATTCTATTTTATTAAAGGTTTCTGGGTAATTTAAAAAGAAGCTTAAACACGACACGATGTTAAAGGGCGCAGTATCAACAAAGACTGTATTTTAGGTGCACACTGCAGGTAGAAATAATACAATGGGAAATATTCCAAAGTAAGGGAAATGACTCATTGGAGTTATTATTGTAACGGGCTTAATTATTAAAGAGCACAAAATTCCTTTCCCTTCAAAACAATACCTATTATATGCATTACAAATAATCTTAGAAATGTTCCAGAAAAATGTATATAAAATTTAAAAATTAAGAAATACTTTCATTACAAAAAACTTACAAATTGACAGGAAAGGTACTAAATAGGCAAAAATAACAAAAAATTAGTTAAAAAAGGCAAAAATCTAAAAAAGAACCAAAAAAAGCAAAAAAGGCAAAATAAAGTTTGCATTTTTGGAAAGTGCATACTCTAAAACGGATTTTAAATGGAGCCTGCCTTAAGTTTTGCCCTTAATGAAAAAAGGCATTTTGCCTAGCTATCCTAGCAAGATATGGTAAAAACCAAAAAAAGCGATTCTAAAAACTACAAATTCATCCAAATTGTAACTGTCATTTTGAATTAGAACATGAGGATAAAAATTACTTCATTTGCATAGCAATAGGTATGAAATTTGTGTCATATAGCAATAGAATTCATTTCACGCACTTCAGGGCGACTATACGAGTATCAGGGTCGGATTTACCATAAGGCTAGAAAGGCTATAGCCTAGGGCGGCACATTTTAGGGGGCGGCAAATGTTGGAGTTAATTCAGTACTTAAATTAAATAATAAAATGACGTCTAGACAAATTCAAATCATATGAAACAAGTATCAAAAGGCGCGAATTCGTATAGAATTCTAATTTCAACCAACTTCAAATCTGTAATTAATTATGGCATATACATACTACCCCCCCCCCCCCCCCAGACACAAGCACCAAATGAATCATTGTTTTTCTTTCCACCCTTAAGAGAGATGGGAGCGGAGAGCGTGGCGGACAATTAGTAAATCACGAAAAAATCTTGGAGGAAAAAAAATGTAAAAACAGATCGTTGTTCTGAGGACATGTGCAATTTTCCCCCTTTCCACTCTTAACAAAGGGTTTTCAGTTGGGAGTGAAATTTACAATTTGAGAATAGTTTTTTATGGAGAATCCAATAGTGCAATAAAAAATAGGTGCTCGCATTTAAGTTTTCAAAACTCACCCCCACTCTACCCCACAGGGAGGTGAGTGTTTACGTATCATGAGTTCATGACTCATAGGTTTCAAAAAATAAAGGAAACGTGTTTTTTCCTTTTGTAATTGGATGTGTCGTTCTCGCGAGATATTCAAGCGTATATATACCTATTTTGACTTTAATGGCGTCCCGACGGTGAACGGGTGATCTGATTAAAAAATTTAGCAAAGATTTGGAATCGGCAAAGAATTCCCTATAAGATGACACCACTTCCAGCTTTTTAAACCCTGTAACATCGCGCAAGGCACAGGCACAGGTATCCGGACGAATTTAGTAACCAACTTTTTGAAGTTGGTTGAAAATACAATATTTTAGTTTGTGAGTAGGTATATCAAATATTGTTTAACAGCAGTAGAAATAAAAAGCGAAAATAATCGTAGAAGAAGGGCGGCAAAATATTTTCAGCCTAGGGGCGGCAAATTCGTAAATCCGCCTCTGACGAGTATAAACATTATTACCATGAGTCACAACAATAAAAGCAATTAATTAGACTTCAGAACTTAGCTACTGCGCAGCAAATACCTAAGTTTTTGTATTGACTCACTGTAATAATGTTTATAGTCGCCCTGAAGGATTATTAATAAAAAGCACGAAATACTGGACTGGAACAATGGAATTTCACTCAAATTAAGTTACCTGAAAGATATATATATATATAGAGACATTTATTAAATAATAATAAATGGCACCTTCTCAACATATTGAGTTGCATAAAATACAAAGGATACTAAACAAATGAACATCAACGTAAAAATAAAATGTAACAAAAATAATAGAAAATACTATAGATAAACACTAGATAAATATAAATTTACACAAAAAAAAAAAATATGTATAATCAATTGTAAACGTGGTTCCTTAAAATATAAACTGACTTTTTTATGGTCATAGCTGCTATCAATTTGTACAATTTTGAGGAAAGGCCAAAACTTTTGCAAAATTCTTTAAAAAAAATAGTAATTGTCCCACGCGCTCCAATCATTAAACCAATAACTTTTATGTCTATAAGATGGTATTTTTCTTTAAAAAAAGAAATCGTTGGTTCATAAATATTTTTTTTTTCATTATCTACAAGTTATAGATTTTATGACGAAATATTGTTTAAGTTCACCCTATTGATATTGAGCACAACATGCTGAGAATCATGTGTGCGGAAGAGTATGTTTTAGGCGCTGAAACGGAAAGATACTACAGCGATTGTTCATAATATAATGTTTTGATTTTAGCACAAAATATTACCATAAGATTATTTCATCGCCCCCCCCCCCCCCCATTTTTATTATTAAACAAAACAACAATCACTACTTGTTAAAACTGTGTTAATTGCGAAATCTGGGAAATTGACATTACTGAAATTCGGTTAACTTTCTTGTTTCGTTTTCAAGGACAATCTTTTCTGGTAGTTGCTAATTTTTATAATTGTGATAATAACTTAGTAGCAAAGGAAATGATAAAATTAGAGATACATGCATCACCGGCGCTTAGAGAGAGAACCGTAACATTCTAATGGACTGGCATGCCACACGCTCGGTATTTGTAGCCGAAGTGGTGCTGTAAAAACTTCAATTAATTAAAAATTGTTTTCTAAAAACGTGATACAATTTTGGTTTCTAAATGAGTCTCATTTTATTATTCATATTAGAACGAAGACGTTCGTGTAAGTCTAATGCTCCTACGATCTACCATTCCCGAGAATGCAATGTGCTACAATATCGTCTGTAGCGTCTATAAAAATCAAATTTTGATAATAAAATTTTACAATCATATTAACAAAGGTTGAATCTACAACATACTAAAATTTCGTTCCATTTGAGCGAGTAGTTTTGTTTTTATGTAACTCTAAACTTAGCTAGCGTGTCGCAAACCCCGAAAACGGGCACTTTGCATCGTTCGGCCGTAGAAATGGCCCTTAAAGTGCATTTTTTAAAAAAGTTGTTACTTCTAAATAACGTAGAAATAAATAGGCTTTAATTTGATGTCAAGCTCATTCGAATCGGCCCAATGGTTATTTTTTTATTCAGCTTCAAACTCGAATATATATATACTTTTTGCGCCAACAGTAGTAACACATTTGACGCATAATTTTTAATAGTCACAAGCATCAGATCTTCTCCTCGATACGAAAATCATTTTCATAGCATCCTTTCCAACCCCCCTGATACAACCCAAAACCGAAATTTTGCATTGGTCCATTTTAAGCTTTAAACAATCCTGGTTTTTAGCCAAGAAACAAGCAACTTTGAAATTGTTTCTAAAAGCACAATTCTGCGTTTTCCCAGTTACATAAATGACTTTGGGGGCTTTCCAGAATTTGACATTACTCGGGTGGAGAGTTGCTGCCTCTGTTCTACTCGCGTACTAGTTGCTATTAAAAAGACGATGTATTAATCAATTACTCACAGAGTTAATGTTTGACACTACACTACACTACCAAGCAATAGTTACTACTGATTGAGTAAAGGAACCTTTTACTTTAATACTGGTAATATTCGAGGAAGATAAAGTCAACAATGATGAAAATGTGATGTTATCCTGGATAACCGCCCACCCCTCCCGGGCTTAGTACTATACATACAGGGTTATTAGAAAGTATGGAGACGGCGATTTATTGTCGTTAATATTCATTTTAGGAAAAATTGTTCAATACAAAAGTTGTTTATGTAATTTTTATCTATACTTGGGAATACTTCAATTTTTGTGATGTGCAATTGTTTCTGAGTTACCCCGTTCCGCATAATTTTTTTAAATGAGAACATATACTTTTACCTTACCATTCGATAGAGCATTTTTTGCTCTTTTAAACAGCACTAAAGAAAATTTTTTTAAATTTATTTTAATAACATTTTTTTAAAAAATACGCCGATTCAAGTATTTACATGAAGTAGGTATATGGAAGACAAAAAAAAAGTTATGAATCAAAATCTTATCACTAAAAACAAATTAATAGTTAAGTAATTTAAAATAAGTGTTCAAATTGTTCCCCATTTGTCATTTGACAATGGCTCAGTCGATTTATAAATTTATAAAACCACGTACCTACTTGAATCGGCGTATTTTTGAAAAAAAAATTTAAAATTTATTTTAATAACATTTTACATCAAGTAGGTACGTGGTTTTATAAATCGACTGAGCCATTGTCAAATGGGGGACAATTTGAACACTTACTTTAAATTACTTAGTTATTAATTTGTTTTTAGTGATAAGATTTTGATTCATAACTTTTTTTTTGTCTTCCATATACCTACTTCATGTAAATACTTGAATAGGGGTATTTTTGAAAAAAATGTTATTAAAATAAATTTTAAAAATTTTCTTTAGTGCTGTTTTAAAGAGCAAAAAATGCTCTATCGAATGGTAAGGTAAAAGTAATATGTTCTCATTTAAAAAAATTATGCGGAACGGGGTAACTCAGAAACAATTGCACATCACAAAAATTGAAGTATTCCCAAGTATAGATAAAAATTACATAAACAACTTTTGTATTGAACAATTTTTCCTAAAATGAATATTAACGACAATAAATCGCCGTCTCCATACTTTCTAATAACCCTGTATGTATCACAAAACAAGACACCGCGAAAAACTACCTCTTTATTGCCTTGAAGGACTTCGGGCATTATAGCCGGAATATATTCGACGTGTGGGGTTCCATCCATGTTTGGTTGTTACGTGAAGTTTGCGAAAATTAAAGACCGTTCATGTGTTAATTTATGCCATTTAATTTAACAATCGGCTACTTGCTGCAGAAGTTCTTGGTGATTGCCATTGCCCCACTTCAGAACTACTTTGTAAGATGCTGGAAAACTCGATCTGGTACCAGCATGATAGTGTACCACTGAATGGAACATGCACTTTGCTGAGAGATACGTTGGTTGCGAAGGCTCTGTTGCCTTCAAGATCTTTAGATTTTTGCCTTTGGATATAATAGTAAATCTACATTATCGCAACAAATACTCGCAAACAATAATGGATGAGGCAACGCAAAACTTGTTTGTTTTTATGACTCCATGATTCGCAGGCTTGGAGCACAATTTCAGTTGCATTGAAAACTTAACTAAAATCACAGCTTTTATGTACTTTTCTAAATACAACTAAATATTAAATTATTTATTTACTAGTTCGCTAATAAAAAATAAAAAAGTGTTCTAATTGTTGTAAATCATTCTGTACAAGTAGGTACGCCCGTTGTATAATAGACGTGTTTTACTTCAAGTAAAACAAATTTATAATAATAATAGACAATATTTAAATATAACATATGTAATTATAATTTTTGTATTCTATATTTTCCGGCTTCCCTATAATTACCTACATAGATATAAATAATTTGTATGCAGATAGTCAAAATTATAAAAAAAGAATAGCATCAAATTGATCCACTTCGAGTAAGATTACTATTAGTATAGGACTATAGGTATCGGAGAAAGTTTTTTTTACTCGACATTAATTAGGCAATAAACATTTAACGAGGCGTTTAAACATTTATTAGATTTCCGATAATCCGTAAAGGCGTGGCGAAGTTTCCGAAAAGTACATTATAAATAATAGCGGTTTATATCTGATTAGGTGAGTTATTAATGATTGCGTAATAACCTACCACAATAGGTAAATCAGGTCCGGCGCTGCTAACAGTTGCTCCAAACCATTGATAATTCTTATCGTCAATTGGTTTCTTCTCTCTTTCACCTGAAAATGAAAAGGATACAGTAGAAGTTAGGATCCTATCAATGAATTCATGCGCGGCGGAAGAATAATAAAGCTCTAATAATGAAAGAAATAAATTAGGTTATAAGTATGACGACGTAACATTTTTAAAACCCACGATCTACCTACCCATTCACACAAGAAAGTTAGTTTCAAAATCATCGATTTGTCCACGAAATAAATGCCTGGCTTAGTGCTTTTTTTGAGTAAGTGTCAAATTTTGTTGTTAATTAATTATTAACGGGTGTGTTACGGTAATTATCGAAAGTAATTGCGCAATGGCGCCATTGCGTTTGTAAATACTATTACTTTTTATATAATGTCTTACCGACCTTGTTAGGCAACAACAGGTGAGGCCGAATATATTATAAACCCACATTTAAGCGTCAATGAATTTAATATATTCATCCAACTAAATTTGTTCATTCAGGTGGCAGATAAACGCTACCGTTTAATTCTCGCAAAAAAAATATTAAAACCAACATAATTGGTAGGTATTCATTACAAAATAAATCCTTAAGGATGGTAGTCATCAGATTCTCATGCTGTCATGTAAATTTACCAATCATGATTTTAATATCGAAAATTTAATTTAAAGTACACAGTGTGTCGCACTATTAGGACCGCATGGTGTGAAAGGATTATTGAACGATCCTAAAAATGTAACTCAAAGCTACACACTTATTTTCTTGTTATCATATACCTATCTCTCGTAAAAAGAATTGTACTTTCAAAAAAGGGTTTTAATTAGAACTACAAATATAATACATAGTTTGTGGTTGTGGTTTAGTTCTGGGAAAAGTTTACTACACGAAGCATACTACGGAAACGACACTTATTATATATTACCTGATACGATATTCGAAATGTATAATTTCTCAGTAACATTATCAATGTGTTGGTTTCTCAAGCTCCATCAGTAGATGTGATTGCCCTATTAAATTATGAGAGAGTAAAAATTATTACTTCCGTTGCAGTTTGGAAACAATCCATTTTTGGAAGTAAAATATTTTCAAAATTAGTTTAAATTTCGTAAAATTAACTTTGAGAGCAAAATGTTTCCAACAAAGTCTAAACGATAATTAGAAATTAGTGTCACTTATACGGGATGGCCGCATAGTAGTCCATACGCTAGGTAACATCCTGTGTTTTTCAGAGGTCCACGACTTATTTTTGTGGCATTATGCTGTCTGAGACGTACATATTTAGTATCATTTGGTTAACAGGCCCAAAAATGGCCACTTTGGATTTAAACAGGGTGGTCATGTTTTAAAACTAAAAATATGGTATTCGCATACAAATGTTCTTCATTTACTCAAGATGTGAGTTTGTATTTGTATGTGTTGTCAGTGTGGAATAGAGTTTACAATATGTATATCTATAAAATATTTATGTCATTGGTATTATAGACGGTGGTGCAAAATATATACAGGGTGGGCCATTGAAAGGAAACACGCGTGTTTTGGGACACTTAGACCAGTTTCTTAAAAAAACGCTCGGACACGTCGATTTTTTATTTTTGGGGGACAACTTTTGATGTCAAATTTGATATTGTCAGGTCAACCCCCTAGCCCCAGCAACCCCTAACTCAAGAATTTAAATAGGGAAAGGGAGTCGAGCGACCCCTCATTTGAAGCGTCTTTTAATTCTCTATTCGACAGTATGAATGAAAATTAGTTTCATTCAATTTTTTTTTCGCCCCCATGAAAAGTACCCTCTAGAGTCTTGGGGGTGTTGTTTAGGAAAAATCCTGAAACACGCAACCTTTGACCTTTTGAACGGCACATTTCAGGATTTCCCCCCCCCCCCCCCCCCCCACCTTAGTTAATCTAGAGGGTGCTTTTCATGGGGGCGAAAAAAAAACTGAATGAAACTAATTTTCATTCATACTGTCGAATAGAGAATTAAAAGACGCTTCAAATGAGGGGTCGCTCGATACCCCTTCCCTATTTAAATTCTTGAGTTAGGGGTTGTTGGGGCTAGGGGGTTGACCTGATAATGTCAAATTTGCATCAAAATGTGCCGTTGCCTTTGCGAAAGATGTCAAGGCGGTCTTACCGTCCGACATATAATTATGGAGTGCCAAAATTTAGAAGAGGCGAAACGAGTCACTCCATTCAAGGCAAGTCAATGCGAGATATTCTCAACTACAACCCGCAAGGCGCAAAGAAAATTATTGCATTTTTGGAGGAGTGTCACCTCCTGAACAAGATATAATACATATATAGATTTAAAAAAAGTGAAGAATTCTAATGCCTGAGTTCGAAAAGTGCTAATAGCCTCAGTTCGTATCCCCTTTCAGATGTACCTGTAACAGTTATGCTAGTAAAATGTATTTCAAACAAGAATATTCATTTTGACCTTTAGCAAAACTGCCGAAAAATTTTACTGGACTAGCACCAAGAGCACTACATTTGGTTCCAACTTGCTTGTATAATCTGCACTAGTCAAATGGTAGAGTTGGAAGAATATTACACAATTCTGAACCGTGACGTTCAGTGTGTGTGAAGCTCTCAAGTTCTCAAGCATTAAAAATAAAAATAAGTTCGTGTTGAGCATCGTGCGTCGTGCCGGGACAAACAGTATTGCCACATTAAGTATGACATATTTAAACAAGTATCAAAAGGCGCAAATTCTTATAGAATTCTAATTTCAACCAACAGGGCCAGATTTACGGCGGGGCAAGCGGGGCTGAAGCCCCGGGGCCCCCACAAATTGAGGGCCTCCACAAACTTTGAATTTTCCATTTTTTAATGGCTTTCAAGAAAGTGAAGAGAAATGAAATACCTATATCTAAATATGTAATGTAGATTAGAAGATATAAAAGAGACTGTCCGATTATAATAGGTAGTATTTATTATACTAACGTAACTTTGGAAGACCTAATTACCCCATTACCCCTCCTCTTAAAATAATACGCGCTTGCCTGGAGAGATTTATTAAAGTTCAGACGGTCCTCCCTCGCACGTTTCAAGAACAAACATTAAAGTTCTCGTTCTCGTCACTCCGTTTAGGCGTTTACAGTACCTATTTATATACTTCTATTTGTAAGACCGATAGTACTTTTGTGTATTAATTTCACTATTAAGCCTCCGCGACATGGCTTTTTAATCTAAAAATAAAATTATCCAAAGATATTTATTTTTTGAAAGGGGCCCCCCTTTGTTCATTGCCCCGGGCCTCCACACTCGTAAATCCGGCTCTGTCAACCAACTTCAAATCTGTAACTAATTATGGCATATACTATATACAATATATATGTATATAACTACCCCTCACCTCAACACAAGCACCCGGGATTCTGCACAAATGAGTCATTGTTTTTCTTTCCACCCTCAAGGGAGATGGGAGCGGAGAGGGTGACGGACAATTTGTAAATCACGAAAAAATGTTGGAGGAAAAAAAGTAAAAAAAGATCGTTTTTCTCCCCCTTTCCACCCCCAAAAAAGGGGTTGCAGTTGGGGGTAAAATTTGCAATTTGAGAATAGTTTTTTATGGAGAATCAAAAACTGCAATAAAAAGTAGGTGCTCCCATTTAAGTTTTCAAAACTCACCCCCGCTCCACCCCACAAGGGGGCGAGGGTGATGTCTACGTATATAATGACTCAATAGGTTTCAAAAAATAAAGGAAACGTGTTTTTCCTTTTTGTAATTCGATGTGTCGTTCTCGAGATATTCAAGGGGGTATATTTTGACTTTAATGGCGTCCCGACGGCGAACGGGTGATCCGATAAAAAAATTTACCAGAGATTTGGAATCAGTAAAGAATTTCCTATAAGAGGATACCACTTCCAGCTTTGTAAACCCTGTAACATCGACCAATGCACATACACAAGACGCACAGACACACAGACATACAGACGCACAGACGCACAGACACACAGACATCCGCACGAATTTAGTAAACAACTTTTTGAAGTTGGTTGAATATATGGGCAACTTTGCATTCCTATTTATTTTGAGTTTTGTGACCTAGAATTTATTTTAATTGCAGTTAATTGTAAAAATGATCGAATTAGACCTATGTTTACCCTGTAAAAGGGCTTAAAAAAGAAGTGACCATTTTCAAGGGTGTTAACCTGAAAAATCTTGTATCGTAAACCTTAAAATTGACTCTGCAAGTGAGTTATGTCGTGGACCTTGAAAAAAATACAGAACGATAGCTAGCGTCTGTATATAGCTCCTAAAGCTAGTTATTTGAAATAGCAACTCCTTTTTTAATTTTGAGTTCTACATCAAAAGTCTATTAAGTTCAAAAAAATCGCATTAGCTTAATTTGTTACCTTGTTCACAATTTTGTTGCTCAAGTGGGTTAGCAGAAAATTAGAAATGTAGACAAAAGTAGAGTCCCAAAAGGGAAAAAATTAGATCATTAGGAAATGAGAAAATTTCATGTGGAGATTTGTTGCTGTAAAATAACAATAATATTTTGAAAAAAAATACACTATTTTTACAAATTAATAATTGGCCCTTAGTACAGGGCAAACACCGTACATAATTTGAACTTTATTATTAATTAATAACAACCTTTATTTTCCCTAGGCCTAAACAAACAGTTGCGTGAACTAATAACAATTACAAAAACTCAATTGGTTGATAACCATAAATAAAGAAAAATTGATAACTAGAAATAGAAATAATTCACAATAGTTTTTAAAAATTTTTTGTGTACCTAATATTTTTTCTGTTTGATTTATTAACCTCTTGCTACCTAATCATTATCGAAAGAAATCAGTGTAGAGAACTTTTTTAGCTGTTTAAGCAACTAGTTCTTTATGTAAAGTAAAATCGCCGAAGCTACTCTCGCGGTGGAGTTGCATACGATTCATTTTTTTTGTTTATAGTATAGTTATCAACAAATTAAATTTATGTAAATTGTTGTTAGGTAACGCCACTAATTGCTTACGGTGTTTGCGCTATACAAATTGAAGGTGAAGAGAGAACATTTTGAGAGCGTAGTGATGAATATTCCGAATCTTACAGTATAAAATTTTCACATAAGTTTTCTCATTTCCTAGTGATTTATCTTTTTGTAGGTTTTTCACTTTGTGGGGGATAATTTTCTCACCCCAGTCATTACTTTTCTAATTTTCTGCTAATTTAAATTAGCACATAAGTAGCACTAATTATGCAGATAAATGCAATTTTTTTCTGCCAGCGCGCAGCGGGGAGTCCAACTTAATGAATGTCATTTTAAGATGTCGCCAATTTTTCGGATTTTTTAATGATTTCACATCTATTACAAAATTATAAGAATGTCAGTTTAAAACCAATTTGTTACATTTAACAAACATTCAGTTCGACGTTAGCCATTTCATACTATTAAGTCTGCAAAAAAATTTATTTTTACACGTTTTTCACATTTTTGAATTTTGTGCCTTGTAGGTATCTTATCAGAATAAAGACATCTTTAATTCGAAAGGCTGTCTATAATAAGGCAGAAATTGAAAACTACAGCACATACATATTTTTTGTTCTTGAATGGCGATCGTATGCTGCTTTAATTTAATTGATGGACAAAATAATCATATTTACTACTATTTTTTCTTGTTGATATAATAACAAAAATATTAATTAAAATAACTAAAAATTGGTTGAAAAATGATATTTTTACGAATATTTAAAACTATCAACTTTAGGTATAGGACATACCATATTATACATAAAAGATAGAAAATTTAAAAATGTAAAAATTGAAACTACAATTAATATGGAGTGTTATTTAATAAAAGAACTTTTTGCTTATTTAAAGGTTCCAAGCTTAAAAACGTTGACCGCTACCAATATCGCATTTTTGAAAATTTTAGATTGATAAATTTCAATTAATTTGTCGCAATACATTGGGTTTTAATGGAATTGCGTGTTATTATTATAATATAACTACTGATATGAATGTTTGTTGATCATGTGGAAAAAATAATAAATTATGTTTGAAATCATCATAGCTGTTGTAGTTCTTAAATCGATAAAAAATCCAGAGATACCTTAAAAATGATTCAGTTCGGTCGCCTTATTTTTGAACATACAATTCGAAAACAAATAATTTTTAAGGAAGTGCCATTTAAAATAATTTGCCCTTTAGGGATTTAAAGGCGATAGGGTCTCCCTATATGAGTGACACTAATTTCAAGTTATAATTTAAATAGATTTCATGTGAAGCTTTTGAACCACCCTGCCTGCATACAGAGAAAAAAATAGTTTTGGAGCGTCATCTTCTCAGAACTTTGAACTCGGACAATTACCATGGTATTGTAAAACACAGCACAAAAAGTATACGTAACTCTGGTTTTAGCAATTTCACAGATTGAATACAAAATGAACCGTATCAAATAATTTCAAAATCTGTTTATTTTATCCCTTAATATACAGTTACACACCATCCTTCTGGACAAACTGTCTACAAGATTATCCGTTGATACGTTCATACTTGAACTGCAACAATACTGTGCTCGTTCAACTAATCGCAAGAACATTTATATTTAGCGGTGTAGCTGTAGCCTCTCTAAGCTGCGCATTTGTGTGATTTGAGGATAATAAGAGACGATACGAGCACGATAAGATAAGGTCGTGGATTATCAAGATGATGTTATCAACAAGATTTTGACGAATTGTTTCAACAATAGAACTGTAGTGATCACATCCTTAATTAGGAGTAGTGGTATTCGGCGACCCTCAATAGTTTTAACTCAGCACATAATGGAGAAACCATGGTTCTTAACATTGAGTAGTGCATTACCCGCTTTTCCCCTAACACGACCCCTATGTTTATATGGACTTAGACATAATCTAACAATGTGGAGGCACCGATTTATATCCCAATTTTCATAAAAAAAGAACCCACCTACACCATGGACATCTAAGGACGAAAGTTGCTTTTCCGAAAACGGTCTCGTATGTTATCTTTTACGGTTCCAATCCCATGTTGGAGAGGTTTAAAAAACTTGAAAAGACTACTGATGGTTCAAAGGAAGAAAGCTCTGCGTTCAAAATAAATTTGAAAGTTGTGTTTTACGAAATAGTGACTAAAGAAATAAATTATTACCTGAAGACCATATGTATACAACTTTGCCTGAACTAAATGGAGAAATAGACAAAGAAATAAATCAGAGAATTATAGTAAAGTCGGAAAAATATTGATTGCCGTAAAATCACCTTTCTTAGGAAAACGAGAGGTAAAGAAGGAAATAAAAAATAAGTTCTAAAATAGTGCTGCTATATACTGGTGATTCATGGATAATGACAGAAAAACACAAATCAAAGAAATTGTAATATGTACATAATAAATACAAGTAAAGAAACGCGTCGGGCACAAGGCACAAGAAAAATGTGGAGAAAGGCAATTAAGATGAAAGAAGATAAACTTGCAAAAATAATCTATGTATAAAACAAAGCTGCTAGAGCGAAAAACAAAGGGAAGACCGACGACAAAGATATGGATGGAAGGAATTAGAAAAGAAATAGAAAAAAAGGAATCAAATGGGAAGAAGTAAAAGAAAAAACAGAAAATAATGAAGAAAAATATGTAGAAATAAATCATTATAACATCCTTTTGCCTACAAACATTGTAATCATCAGACGTCCAGTAAGATGTTTAAAATTCAAATTACTTCGTGGCACGTGGCTCAAATGTTAAGAACGATACTTCGTTTGATAGATAATTTAACGCCCTTTTCAAAAACTTAGTCCTATTCTTTTCAATATTTTTATAAATAAATATTTCTGACAAAATTTGAATTCGTTCAGTTTCACTAATCGTTATTAAAATCACCAATGAAAAATATAAAAATATGCAGGCCGTATCATTAAAAAAAATACAACTTTCATTTGCTACGTCTTTATTTAACGCTCTGTATAAATAACAAGATCTGGAAGATAACGCTCTATAAATTTTGTAAAAAACGCTATAGCCTTATTTCCTGTATGATGTTACGTAATATATCTTTCACTTTGTTTCAAAATGTGCAAAACAAATTTTGCACATTCATATTTAACTAAACTAACATTTCCAAAAAGAACGTGATTATTGCAGCAGTAAAAATCTAAATAGTGTTAGCGGATATGATAAATATAGTAAGCAAACTGAAGAAGCAGTTAAATTTCACGACTATTATACGTTTATTTGTTTAACTTCAAAGGAGACGTACATATGGATTAGTGTAAACTTAACTTTGTTGCTCGTTTTGTGCAACTGTTCTAGTATTTTTATTACCTACCGTTATAGGTACATTCAAAGTAACACCAGACTACCTTATTTTAATGTAAAAGCCACACGCCAAAAATTGTTATTGGAAAAATGGCAAGTAGTAAAATGTGGCAATCCTCGAAAAAAGGAAATCAATTACGGCTAAAAGTTTTCTTCAAGGTATTTGCAACAAAAGTGTTTCTCATTTTCAACCGTTAAAAAGGGGTACATATTTCAAATGAAACAAATGGCAAATTTATAACGCAGCTGACATTATGTTTATATAAATCTATTTTCAGAAAGCTAGTTGTTATTTCAAAAAAAAAAGTTTAACAGAAATTTAAAAGGATGTGTGAAGAATAATATTATCAAGTTAACAATTGTGGACGGAAATTAAAACCAGTATTGTACCTGCGTGTCTAAGTTAATTAAGAGTAATCAATATGCAAGAAACGTTGGATTAGATTTATGTTTATTCACAGTATCGTTAAAAAGCTTCAATATTATTGTAACAAGAAAACTTTGAAATAACTATCGTAATAATTATGGAAACTAGCGCTCTGTAAAATATTGGCAAGCGGACATTAAGGGCGAAAAACAATGTGTGAAAGCACAGCAATGAGATGTATGGATGTTTTGGATGGGACAAAACCATTTTTGAACTGTGAAAATGAGTCAACTAAACCTAAAGGATACATAATATGTCAAAGGATTGAAAATTTACCAAATTCTTTAATGACAATTTCCAGAGAAATAGACGCTGGTAAAATCAACTTTCTAAAAACGTGAATTCGTATTACAAGGCCCAGAAACCTTACTACCAACAAACTTGCGGTCACGTAATTAAAAAAGAAGCAATTGAACTTCAATGTCTTTAAACGATTAAATACGAAACTGGTAGGAAAATTTTTATAATGAACGTTACTAATCAAATACAATGAAATTAAAAAATAATAATAACACCGATAATATGTTTCGATCACGTTATACCGTTGAAAACTCTTTAGTCAATGGTTAAAAAGGAGATTAAAAAGAAATCTAATCTAGCTATAAATATTTTACTGTCATGTCACGACAAATTGTTTACTGTCGAGTTGCTGCAAATTTAACGAGTGTCTGTCAAGTAGTGTGTCAATCAAATCATTTTTGTAGTTTTTGTGAACAGGTATGGTCAAAAATGACATCACTGTAATTTAGTGCAAATGTGTTCATATTTTAGTCATATTTTTGTAATATTGGGTTGATCCATAAGTTCGTGACGTTTGTTATATCTACATGAAGAGTTGCTTGGTTTATATCATTGAATAAAAAATAGAGAGGAAGGAGAGTATCGTATCATTGCTGCATAAAAATTTGTGACGGAAGTTCAGCCATTTGTACACCACTGTTGAGTCATCTTTGTTTACATTTTGGTCGTGTTGACAGTTGACCATAACCTGCAAAATTTGAAATAATTATTTGTTGATTGTTACAGTCACTGAACTCCAATTAGAGTTATAAATATGGCAATTGTTTCTGTCAATTTCTATGTAACAGGAAACATGTTAGTAGCCATTTTGCCACCACTTTGATTTCAAGGTCGAGGGCATATACTCCTTCCTCTCTATTCTTTATTCAATGGTTTATATCTTCTGTTCGCGAAAGCGCTCTAAAGTTTGCCGAAATTTGGAAAAATTCACATTTTTACGATAATTTTTAATTAGCCTCTCCTCGAATGTATTAGTTCAAATTCTTATTTACTAAAACCACAGAAAATAAGGTTTAAATATTATTTAAATCCATCAACAGCTTCCGGTCGCGCATTGCCTTCAAAGTTAATGCAATTTTGAAAAAAATGGAAATAATGGTTTGCCTCCTCCATTTCAATTAGTAACTGCCATTCCGACATCTGTTTTAATGTCTAAACGGTAAATCAACGGGTACGAAACGCTAATTGGCTGCGAAAAACATCCAGTGATTGGCTTCAATAATATTGGCTGTCAGATCCCCACAATAGCCCGAAGTAGTATACTAAGGAAGGATGAGCAATATCTACTCGAAATTTCCATGGTCATAAAGACGAGAAACTGTAAAGAAGGTTTGGCTGTACGAGATCCTGGTGCCTTGTCGAATTCGAGGTGGTTGACAACAGCAAATCGAACGCTCAGATTGTCCACATCTGAACTTCAAGAAATACTTGTTTTTATTTTGGAGTCATACATGCCAATGTGGTTTAGTATTAAAATAAGTAAGTAAATACTTTACAGAGGGACCAAAACTTGTGTACCAATCAATACAATCTTCAAGGTACCTGCCTGAAGATTTATGTAATATTGTCAACCATGTGATGGAACGAAATGGCTTTTCCGCACATCCAGAACATTTAATGTTAGCCATGACACAAAATAATACAAAACATATAAGAGAGCTTAAACTTTGACGAATTCTAAAGAAGAGACAGTTAGATCAAAAGAGATCATGAATATTCATGCCGCCAAAACTCAATTTCAACGCTCAAGATTACTCGAAAATAATTAACCGGATAGACTGTGATTTACCTTCTCCGCCATTATTAAAAGATATCAGTGATGTGTGAAGCTCGTGACTGAAGTCTCAGGAAAAGTTTGCGGAGCTGAGTCTGGGGATGATTTCATCAGAACGACTCTGCTGTGAAAGTCAACCATCCCCATAAATCAGAGTCCAAAGTATCTTCAGCTAAGAATGAGTGAAAACAGAAATAAACATCTAAGTTAGTATTTTTTCTTTGAACTGTGATGCTGATCAACCTTTAATTGCATTTTTTCAAAATTGCATTAACTTTCAAGGCAAATGCGCGACCAGAGGTTGTTGATGGATTTAAATAATATTTAAACCTTATTTTCTGTGGTTTCTAGTAAATAAAACTTTGAGCTATTACATTCGGGGAGAGGCTAATTTAAAGATGTTAAAAATTATCCTAAAAATTGAATTTTTCCAAATTTCCGCAAACTTTAAAGCGCATGCGCGACCGGAAGATATACAGAGTGTTTCAGACCACCCGTACCGCCCAAATATCTCGCGAAATACAAAACGCATTGAAAAAAGAAAAAATACGTCTAAAAAATTTTGTAAGACTCTATTGTTTGATAGTTATAGGATGTCCCTACTCCCACCCCCGGGGGGTGGAGAGGGGGTGACTTCGTAAACTTAAATAGCACCCCCCAGCTTATTATGCAGATTTGAATTCTGCGTTAACAAATAGGAACTTTTTGTTTGAAACGTTTTTTGAAGTTCGTGACAGATGGCGCTATGATCGCCGAAAGAAGTTTTCCGATTACCTATGCTATGCCCCCCCCCCTCTCCCACACCGCCACTTCACCCCTACGGCCCATAACCTAGGATGGGAAAACGCAACCATTTTAGATTTAAACAACTGTTCAATACCACGATTGAAGAAGTTAAATTTTGTAAATTTTTTTGTCTGATGGAAAATAGAACAAAAAATGTGAAATACTTTGATTTCACGAGTAAAGAACACATTAACATTCAAGATACGTTTAAATCTAAAATTATGGGTGAAGTGGAGGTGTGGGGGGGGGGGGGTAATAAAGCTACCCCTCTTCCCTTTTACAAAGCATTAACATTTTTGATTGTCACTTAACAAAACTGACATCAAATTAGCATAGGTAAGCGAAAAATTTCTTTCGGCGATCATAGCGCCATATGTCACGAACTTCAAAAAATGTTTCAAACAAAAAGTTCCTATTTGTTAACGCAGAATTCAAATCTGCATAATAAACGGAGGGGGTGCTATTTAAGATTACGAAGTTACCCCCCGGGGGTGGGAGTGGGGACATCCTATTACTATCAAACAATAGAGTCTTAAAAATTTTTTTAGACGTAATTTTTCTTTTTTCAATGCATTTTGTATTTCTCGAGATATTTGGGCGGTACGGGTGGTCTGAAACACCCTGAACACCGATTTTATCATTTTGTTTAATTTAATTTAGTGCTTAATGGCTCTTAAGCAAGATCAAAACTATTAGAAGCTTTTTTGAATTTTGCAAACCATATAAAGAGACAAGAGTACGCCAAAAGTTTGTTACTTCCGGATTTGCTCACAATAACGTAGACTAAATAAAAAAACATAATTAATTACTTTTTCTTCTAACCTTAAGATCAGATCAGGCAATTGCGCTAATATTCTAGGAATGTACGTAGACGACCGATTAAGGTGAATAATCACGTTGATTACCTTATTAGTAACAAGCTACGTTTGTTTTAAGGAACTTATTAAAATGTTGTATTAGCACCCTTAATTCATGGTATTTTGCACTATTTCATCCCCATGTTTTGTATGGTGTTTTTCTTGCAAATAAAGTTGTAATAATCTTAGCCAATGCACATGTTAGATACCACGGTGATAGTTTTTTTTGTAAATCACAAATCATGCCACTCCCTTCTACAGGGTGTTACAAAAAGGTGTATTCTACATATGAAAATAAGTCTAAAATGTTCAGTAACATTTTTGTGATGTCGGGTTAGTATAGCCGTAATCAGCCATTTTGTATTTTCTTCAAAATAATTATTACTTCAAAAACCCTTTAACATATTTTTATCAAATTTTGCATATGTCTTCATTTCTCAGAAGTCTACAGTTTCCAAAATGATTTTTTTTCAAAATTATAAATTTTCAAAATGGCGGACATTCAAACATTTTAAAGTAAAACTCCATGAAAACTACTAAATAAAATTAAATTGTGCAAGAAACAACATTTTTAGTACCTACTTTTATTGTTAATACTTAATTTTATTTAGTCGTTAATATATGTATTAAATAATAAAATGAAATTGTGCAAGAAACAACATTTTTAGTACTTTTTTTATTGTTAATACTTAATTTTATTTAGTCGTTTTCATGGCATTTTACTTTACCTAAAATGTTTGAATGTCCGCCATTTTGAAAATTGATAATTTTGGAAAAAAAATATTTTTGGAAATTTTAGACTTCTGAGAAAGGAAGGTATATGCCAAATTTCATAACAAATTAAAAATATCTTGAAGTTTAAGTAATTATTTTCAAGAAAATATAAAATGGTTGATTACGGCTAAAGTAAGCCGAAATCATAAAAATGTTACTGAACATTTTAGACTTATTTTCATATGTAGAATGCGGATATGCATAGCCCGCTGCACCTTTTTGTAACACCCTGTATATTCATTTATTCATTCTATTAGAAATTCATAAAAACAAATCGTCTTTTCTGACAAATGGCAGTACCCATAAATACAATAATAAAGGGGTGAAGGATCTTAGAAGCCCTTATTATAGGCTATGTAAGTCAAAAAATATGGTACAATACACTTTCGGCCAAGTCAAGGATTCGATATCTTATGATTTTAAAAAGTATGTAAAGAAACATATCTTAAAATGAATATTTAAATACCCCCATTTCACTGTAGTGTAGTGCTTTGTTAATTAAATGTTAATTAAAAGTTTTAGTGCCTGTATAAATTATATGTCAGATATGTCATATTTCCTTACTTAATGTTAATTTACAATTTGATTTTACACTGATAAAAAATATATACATAATTCTATTTCTTAGTTCTGTTTGGTTGAATGATGTGTAGATACATATAGTGCCGTTTATTTATTACAAACATATTAGCCTGTATCTTATTGTAATATGACAAGTGTAAATGTCTAGAGAGACGTACAAACACTATTATTATATGTACTTCGATTGTTATCGATACTCAGGCCAAGCCTGGTTAACTAATCGCACGGATCGAAATCAAGTTACGATTAGTCCTACTAATACATATATCTATACAATATAAATTTGAAGTTGCTGTTAAAAAGTGAACATACTAAATACTATACACATATTATGTTCATTAAATTAAATGACGTTGATAAAACCAACGCTGATCACATTTTAGATAATGTATTTGTTTGAGAAGCCTCGGTGTATTTGATCCCAATTTGTAAAAGCCACGTCCCGTCGACCCTCTTTCCGCGAAGGCATTAACATGAACGCAGCGTCGCGCATCAATAACAAAAAGAGACCCTATATTCCTAGGCTTCTCCGTTGGCGTCACTTATTCGTGACTTAGTGACTTTTATAGAAAAGAAAAAAATGAACATAATATGTATGTTTTGAAAAAGTGTTATGATTATTGTGTAAGCGTTTTTTGTTGTTTAGCTCGACGCATAGGTTGCACTCGAGTGGGTAATGTGTTGTTTGTGTTTTGTGTTAATTGCGAATTCTGATACTGTGAGTATATTATGTGTTTACGTTTGAGTGCATGAGAACGAGTCAGAGGTGTTACATGAGTGATTGTTGAAGTGTTGTGTGTTGGTAATGGACTTTCTATAATGTTATGTTGTGTATGCAACAGAGTTTCAATTTGTGAAGGGAGGATTGAGTGTTGTGTTTCA
The DNA here is from genome assembly GCA_036250285.1 of Pyrocoelia pectoralis. Taxonomy (NCBI): domain Eukaryota; kingdom Metazoa; phylum Arthropoda; class Insecta; order Coleoptera; family Lampyridae; genus Pyrocoelia; species Pyrocoelia pectoralis. Next base: position 24,458,221 of record CM070077.1, on the reverse strand, counting down.
TTTTGTGTTTGAATGGTATTAGTTGAAAGTGTGTGATGTGGTTCTGAGTGATGTGCGGTATCTTCCGTTATGTTTAGAAATTTTCTAACTATGTGACAAATGTTGATAATGACTGCCTTTTGTAATTGTATGTATATGTTCTTATCTAACCCTAAAATGTGCAAACTGTGATGTATTGTTTTTGGTATAACTCCGGTTGCACTAAGAACAATGGGTACTGTAAGAGCAGTTCCCATTCTCCATTGCGCTTTAAGTTCCTGAGCTATATCAGTGTATTTCCGATGTTTCTCTGCGTGTGTATTGGCTAAATTGTTTGTGTTGGGAACTGCAATATCTATTATGTATATGATTTTTTGTGTTTTATCTATAAGTGTTATATCTGGCCTATTGTTATATACAGTTTTATCTGTGAGTAGTGTCCTATCCCAATATAGTTTGTGTGTGGTGTTTTCAAGTACAACTTGCGGTGTATATTTGTAATAGGGTGTGTTATCAGTAGAAAGGTTATGTTTTGTGGCGAGTTTTTGGTGTATTATCTTAGCTACCTGATCGTGTCTGTGTTTGTATTCCGTTTGTGCTAGACGTGTACATGCTGATATAATGTGTTGTATTGTTTCTGGTCTTTGCGAGCATTGTCTACAAAGATCATGTGTAATTGTCCTATCTTTAATTATGTGTTTTCTGTAATTTCGTGTGTAAATGACCTGATCTTGTATGGCAAACATGAAACCCTCTGACTCTGGGAAAATATCACATTTGGTTAACCAAGCATGCGTTGCTATAATATCAACACAGTCTTCGTTAATCTCCTGTGGATATCGTCCATGTAAAGTCTTTTGTGTCCAAGTTTGTATGTTATGTGTGATGTACGTATCTCTACTCATTGGTGGTGTGATGTTTCTATTACTCATATTTAAGGGTGTGTAAGATTTGTCTGCAAGTGTGACTGTTTTGTGTAGCGCTGAAATGTGTGATTTGTTATAAAAGTATTCTCGTAGTTTGTGTATTTGTGTTTGGTGTAACAGGGCTATGTCTGTTAAGCCTCTACCTCCTCGTGAACGAGGAAGGTATAGTCTTACTGTTGAGGCGTGTGGATGATGTATTCGGTATTTAGTGAGTAATGTACGTGTGTTTCGCTGTACCTGTTCTAAATCTGTATTGGTCCACTTTATTATTCCAAAGGAATAAGTAAGGGCCGGTGTAACGTATGTGTTAATAGCTTTGACAGTGTTTCTACCGTGTAGTTGTGTTTTAAGTATACTGCGTAATCTGTGTAAATATTGTGTGATTAGATTTCGTTTTATTTGTGTATGTTTTATGTGTGTGTTTTGCTGAAAACCAAGATACTTGTAAGTTTCATTCTCGTCCATGGATCTTATATGGTCACCATGTTCGAGCTCAAAATCCACAAATTCTCTCTTACCAGCAGTGATGTGCTGTGTTTTGCATTTGTCAATACCAAACTCCATGTGTATATCATGTGAAAATGTTTCAGTGATATGTAATAAATGGTTGAGTTTTGTGCTTGTAGAGGCGTATAATTTAAGATCATCCATGTAAAATAAATGTGTAACGTTGTGATGTATTTCGTGATTGTGTTTTAAGTTATAACCAAAATTTGTGTTATTCAGCATGTGTGAAAGGGGATTAAGAGAAAGACAAAACCAAAGTGGGCTCAAGGAGTCACCCTGAAAGATGCCCCTCTTAATTTGTATTGTGTTTGTGATGAGTTGGGTATCATTTAGTGTAAGTGTTAGGGTGGTGTTCCAACATGACATTATGTGAGTGAGAAATTGTGTGATGTTGTTGCTAATTTTGTACAGCGATAGTATTTTTTGTAACCAAGAGTGAGGTACTGAATCAAATGCTTTTTTGTAGTCAATGTAAGCTGTGTGTATGTTTCTTTTATTGAGTCTAGATTGTTCAAGTATTACAGAGTCTACAATGAGCTGTTCTTTACAGCCTCTGGAATACTTGGTAGAACCCTTTTGTTCCTCAAATAAAATGTTGTTGTTAGTGCAGTGTGTGTATATTTTATGTGTAATGCATGATGTTAGAATTTTATATATAGTGGGAAGGCATGTAATGGGTCTATATTTAGAGGCATCGTGTGTATTGTTATCTTTTGGAAGCATATAAGTGATTCCCTGTGTGAAGAATGGTGGTGTAGTGTGTGGTGCATCTAATATTGTTGTGAAGTGTTGTGCAAGGTGTATATGTGTACAGGTGAAATATTTCCACCAAAAATTATGAATGTTATCTATGCCTGGACTTTTCCAGTTGTGTAGGTGTTTGATGGAGTTGGTGATATCTTCTAAAGTGATTTGTGTATCATGCATTGGTATTATGTGCTGTGTACGTGTACTTTCCGAAATGATCCAGGGTGCATGTATATTATGTTCAATGTTTTTGGACCACAAATCGGACCAGTAGTGCTCTAGAGATTCTAATGTGGGTAATGAGTATTTTTGTTGAGTGTTTTGTTGTGTTAGTGATCTATAAAATAGTTTTTCGTTGTATTTAAATTGTGTGTTATGACGTTTTCTATTTGCCGCTTCCCTATACCGTCTCAATCTGTTTGTGTATACTGAAAGTTTTTGTGTGAGTGTATCTTTGTGTTCATTGTAATTCGTGTTTGGTTCTCGTGAACTGTGTGTGTTTAGTTTTCTAATGATGTTGTGTACCTGGCGTGTTAGTTTGGAAGAGGTTGTGCCTTGTATGTATTGTGTAATTCGACCTAAGTCACGTCTAATTTCATCTACACGATTCATTAGACGCTTCTCCCAGGCCGGAAGTGTTGTTTTCTTTGTGATGTGGTGTTGTGTTGATATTATGACCTTGGATCCATTACACCTTGAAGCTGCAACAGCACCGCAGTACACAATTAGGTGTAATTGATGTAGTGATATGTTGTTTGTAATATAATTGGGTAAAATATCGGTGTTTAATATTTGAGTGATTTTGTGTAACTTGTTAGTGTCTTTTTGTTTCGGTATTCTATATCTTTGTGATGGATCTATGTTTGTGAATTCTGTAAGTGCAGTATCAAATTCTGTTTGAATTTTTAATTTAAGTGTTTCATGTGAGTGTTGGGAGTTATTATCTACATCGTTATCTTGTGTATCTAATGTACTTTGCTGTGTCATAAGTGTTGGATGATGATTGTTATTAGGTGTACCTAATGTGTTTTGTTGGGTGTTGATAGTGTTATTTATGTTTAAAAACCTTTCTACTTCGTGTTTAATTTGTTCTTGTGTTTCTACTGAAAGAAGCGTGTTTTTTATAATTACCCTGCGTTGGTCTGCTATGCGTTGTTGTGTTAAATGTGAAAGATGTGGGTATTGTGTTGTGAATGCTGTGTGAATTATTATTATTATTATTATTATTATTATTATTATTAGGGTTAATTAATCAAAACTAAGGTGTCCGCATTCTTTCCGCAGACTTTTAGTCAGGACCGGATCTTTAATTCGCGAAATAGCCACCTTTGGGACTATGAAAATCCTTAAGTGGGATTCACATCTATGCAATTTGTTGCAGGGATTTTGATCCTAGGCAACACGGGGGAAACTGGAAATCCGTGCAATTCTAACCCCATGCAACTAATAGCATGAAGTGCTCACACTAAATTAACAGAGGGGAATTTCATTTTTAACAACGTTCGTTAAGTATTTTCTCTGTGATTAGCATTCATTATGCTGCTTATTTTATAAATAGGTACCTAATGTCCACAAAAACTTTCACTTTGAATTTGTTTTACGATGAGCGAGGTGTACTATTTCTTCAACGTGGTACGCAACAAATTTATCACTATAGAAAAAATTCTGGCAAGTTCCCACGAGACTTCCCTCGTATTAACACTTTTTTCAAAAAATAAGTATGGCACAAATATATTACTGAATTCAGGAAAAAATACTCTTAAACTACATAAAGAACTGCAACTTTTTCTTAAAAAAAAATGCGTGCCGCCATTTTAGCAGCTTATACCGGAAGTACCATCAAAGGTAATATTAGCATTTTCGCCCTTGACCCGAATGCAATCGATTGGCGAAAACCGCATTTCGATAACTTTAATAGTTTCTGAGTATAGAGCTTTCCAGTCATTTTTTAAAAATGATATTTCAACAATTTTTTCAAAAAATAAGTATAGCACAATATATATTGCTGAATTAAGAAAGAAATACTCTTTTGAACTGCATTAAAAAAACTGCAACTTTATCTTATTAAAAAAATGAGTGCCACCATTTTAGCTTATACCGGAAGTGACGTCATCAAAGATAATATCAGCAATTTCGTCCTTGACCCGAATGCAATCCATTGGCGAAAACCGCATTGCGATAACTGTAATAGTTTCTGGGCATCGAGCGTTGCAGTCAATTTTTAAAAATGATTTTTTTAACACTTCAAAAAATAAGTATAGCACAATATATATTGCTGAATTCAGAAAAAAATACTCTTTTAAACTACATTTAAAAAAACGGCAACTTTATCTTACAAAAAAATGAGTGCCGCCATTTTAGCTTATAATTAGCAGAGCAAACGAAACAATAGCTAGTTTTGACAAGATCTACACCCTGTATAACGACTGGAAATGAAAAATTGTTATTCAAATATCGGTTTTTGAAACAAATCGCGAATTGACGCTAATAAGGTTCTGTGATTAAAGTTTCACAATAGTTACAGATTTGTTACTTGAGAAAGGTCCTTTTATCCCTTTCTCATCCGTATGTGTGTGAAACGATTTTTTTAGTGTAAAAACGAATTTGAAAGTCAACCTAGAAACGAACATATTGCTTGAAATAGTTATTTCTAAGCGCTTAGAATAAATAAACAGATATATTGCAATCTACGTCATACATATCTTATACAGTAAGTTGTTAAAATTAGCATAAATAAAAACTGAAATTCGAATAAAGCGCAGTTCTTCGAAAAAGGAAAACAGTTTTACGATATTACAAAATCGGTGTAATAAAATATATCTCTATATATAGAGTAAAGCGTGCGGATATCTACATACAATGCGGTCATGAACAGGTCAGAGGCGTCCGTCACAGATAGTTGTGAGACCCTGCCAACTTGATACCATATTAACATAAAATATGTAACTACCTTATATAACAAACTACTGTATATTATTCGTGCTTCTTGAAGAAATACTTACATAGAATAGGAATAATTCCTTTCGTAAAGCATCAAACGTGTTAGTGATTAAAATTAAGTGCTGTTAGAAAAGGTTGAGTAAAATAAAAGGTTTAATTACTTCTTTCGTCGTTGAAAATAATTTCATCACAACCATTATCGCTTGTTGTTATGCATTTGTATACCACTCCTCCTCGCGTTATTCCAGTATTTAATTCACTCTGCGCTTCGGGAGCACCCACGATAACCCTGAAACAAAAAAAAAACGTAACATTATTGTACTTTGCGTTAACACAACAAAAGTAATAACAAATTTTATAAGATCTCATACTATAATGCATCGCCACCAGAAATGGCATTGTATTTCTCTGTTACTCGCTTGTGGGAGCAAGAAAATGACCTTAGGTATTATACAGGGTGAGTTTTTTTTCATTATTTGTATGGGGATCTCGGAAACCATAAGAGTTACACATTTGCTTAAATGGGGAAAGATTTGCTTATTTGGAAGACTAATCCAGATACGCTTTTGTTGATTTAAGAAAATGCATGGCTTACTAGATATTTGTAAAAAAGTAAAATTCTCCAAAATCGTTTCGGCCCTTTAATTCGTTTATTTCTAAAGATAGATAAAAATTGTTCCAATACAATTTGTAGATAATTTTGTGCCGAATAACGTCACCGTACTAGTTTTTTAATTTTACTTAGCATTTTGAGGTTATGAAGCAAAGTTGAATTTTTCTAAATGGAAACCATGGTTGGCTGTGAGGTATTTTAATAGTGCATTTTTTTCTGATTGTAATAATGTAAGGGTTGTATCACTTATTTTGATAAATAAAGGAACAATACACGTTTTCCTATTATTAGGTTTACAAAAAATCACATCCTGCCATGGAAAATAAAAGAAATTATTATCTACACACATTGTGACACCTTTTCAACACTGAGTTAACAGCTTTCCCTATTTTACGCCCATTTACATCTAATCTGCTAAACGCATTAATAACAACTTTCTGCAACTCTTGCATCTTTTACAAGTGAAACTCCTCAAGTGAAACGGACCCAACTAAACCGATCGAGAGCACAGGACAGTTGGTAGAAAGTGGTGAAGGAGAGTAGAAAAATAATAGAGCAGCGGTAAAGGCGAACACGCGCACACTCAAAGTTTTTGTAATTTTTAAAGATGCGAGGAAAATCTATTAACCTTGAAGAGGTTTGACGAACTGATCCATAACGGGGAGAGAAATCTAAAGAAATGTCCGTGTATTGAGGATAGAATGCGTTGCAAGCGGACATTTTTGACCTAGAGGAAAAAGTACGTATTTCGAAATAGTCAATTGATTATTATTAATGAATCCAGCATTTGGTAGTTTTGCGTACGTATTTTGGACCTTGAACAGGGAAGCCTTCAAGTGTTTGTGTCAGGGTTCACGGCAAGTAAGATTGACACTAGACTAGTTAATGTGAAGTATTTGTAAACTCTCAGATTTGAATTACCTGTACACGTGACCCACATTGATTTTCTTTATTTGATTGAATATGTTCATTTGATATTTTGTTGAGTTTCACCCACAAAACCCTGAGAGAGAAATTTTCATGCCGATACAACCCTACACAGGTGGGCAGCCCTTTTGAACGTATAATCTATGTACATATAAGCTAGAACGTGTATATGGTAATGCGGCAATCACATTTTGCTGCTTAACTAAACTTTTTTTTAATATTCCCTACTTTTTATAACCATTTCAAAGGATACGAGTATGAAAACTTACATCTTTCTATATAAGCTAGAGCCTGTATGTCCTATGTATGGGGATGCGACAAAATCTACAAATTACTCTTTTAGGACTCCAGGTTTTTTCCTGGCGCACGCGTAGGCCACCCTAGTTACTACATAAAAAGTTAACGGTTACAAAGTATGTAATTGAAATAAGCAGCAAATCAAATTGTTTATTTTTATATCTATTTTAAAAATGTCTGATGGAATATGATGTACAGTGCATCCTTTTCCAAATTTATACACATAAACTGAAAAGTAAGCAAAAATCCTTGTAAGTACCCACAATAAAGAACTGAGCTAGTCGGAGCATAAGCAAGAGCAACATCAATTATATTTAACAGCTTATGAAATGAAAATAAGTACACAAATTACTCCCCAAACGGTGGAGTTACTGTCAATCAACGAACATCAAGCCCAATTGATATTTATTTTTACAACTTAGTAACCAACGTGTAATGTGTATGTATCCGCTTGTATTAAGGAAGATTATTATTAATGCGAGTAGATCTGGATCTGTTACAAAAGATGATCTTCGATAGAAAGTGGACGACAAAGAAAAAAGTTCAAAAGAAATGCGTTGCATATAACCACAGATGTACATATACTACCTACTACCATATACTATGTGCATCTGTGATATAACCATACAGTATATCTTTCACTCAACGATATATAAAAAAGCTCACGTTAAATAAGACAAAGAGAAGCAGCAACACTAAACATTGGGCTACCTGTACAATAATGTCGCAAATCGAGTCGAGCTTGATGAAAATGTTTATTATACCGGTTGTGCTTGAAAGACACAAAGGCAAACTTGAAGTTAAATGTTAAAAAGACTTAATTAATTGAACTATTTAATACCTATTTAGAAATCTCGCAATTATACCCAATTATATCACTATGTATAGTAATATGTGAACTAACATTGAACTTGATGCAATAATTGAACAATTTTATAATAATGACGGAAGCAGATAATTATAATCTTTAAAAAAAACTGAATATCTATTACTTTCAAGTATAAGGTTATCTTGTACTCACTGATTCACATTAAGTAATAAATAAATAAATAAAACTTTTCGAGATGTAGAATGCAATTACTTTTAATAACAAAACGACTGTTGCAGTCGTTTTCTGACAGTTGTAATTTGTCGTGTGTGGTTGAGAACTTCCGGTCCGGATATTAAATATTGAAAACATCGTTAAATCGTTATTGCAGAAACGTACAAACCTAAGATTTTAGAACCTAGGTATATTTTCTACACGTCTATTAATGTAGTTATCTTTGTTAGATTTCAAAGTAGGTTATACATCATCTTTTATTAATCGATGGGATATTGCACCATTACACAGCATTAAAGGTGCGCCGCCGTCTTCCTGTTTCAATTTATCAAATTAGTTTATTAGGTTATATGAGCTATTGTCTGTGTTATGATTACCTTCTAACCTTTTCGTTAAGTTCATCAACTTTTTAAACGATACCGAACATCAACTTCGACATAAAACCGTATAATTACATCAATAATACAGTCGTCCATAATTGATGAGGAAATTAAAGGAAATGCAGTGGCATCGAATTACCCTACTATAATACGATTAAAAAAAGCGCCTACCTCCAAAAAACGTTAATGATTCAGTGTAAGTTGGCTTGATTTCAAGTTCGGAAACAAAATTAGAGGTTACGCTTTATTTTCTCCCATTCCACTACAAAATGTGTCACATTAATTCGGCGGTTACTAAAATAACCTCAATCCAAATTAACCTTTACGTGTTTCACGTAAAATTTGATTAAATTAAACCTCGTTACTCAGAACTATGGGTTAATGCAAGTTTTGATAAATATACAAAAAACGAAATGATACTTTTTCTCTCTATTTTCATCATTTGGCGACCTAAATTCGAGGTGCACTTTTAAATATGCACGTCCTCGATGTGAGATAGTTCCTAATATCAAAGTCGTTCTACATTTGAAGGTTTTTCATACTTTATCGTAGACAAAAAGTCGACTTCCGTTACCCACACAAAAAGGTAGAAACCTTTTAAAAAAGTACTCATTAGTGAATCGATTCTAAGAGCACCTATAAAATGAAAAGAAAAGAAAAATAATTCAAAATAAGAATCATCCTAACCTTACATGAAAATAGTTAACTTTAGTGTTCTACATAATGATCTAATTCTCTCCCTTCTCCCTTAAATAGGTGTATAAATTAAATATAGGTATGTACTTTGGTTAATTTTCGGGCAAGGATATGCAGGGCCGGCGCTGAGGTCTTTGGCGCCTGCCTGCTATTTTACTGAAGCCCCCCCCCCCCCAACTACGCGCACATAAAATCATCGAAAAATGAACAATTTCAGCAAACTCTCACTGGTCCAAATCTGGTACCAAAATAATCGTCTACAATTCAAATTCTCTTTTAGTACAATAAAAACTTTAGATAAGGAGAAAATTTGAAAATACCTAGAAAATGGAATTATAATAAATTAGGTATAAGAATAGGTAGGTGCCTAATCGACATCGTTAATATATTTTCAAAAGTTTCAATATTTTTAAATAGCAGCACTTCAGGAAATGCCGGAAGTAGCTAGTAACTTCGTTATTTTAAACGTCAGCCCCTATTTTTTTATTCCACTTTTGGATTCTACGTGAAATTTCAGTCCTTTTGATACCCACATATCAATATCTACAATTTACGGTTAGTTATGGCAACCGAGTTTTCACCAGCGCATAGAGGAAGAATAGGGATATGCTGCCATTTTGAAAATATTTTACATCGATTCGGCTTTCAGAGTAACCCCTAAGTTCAAATTTTCAAAAACCTACCTATAAATCTTTCCCAGAAATGTCTAACTAAAGCTCCCAAAAAACACCCTGTATAACCCTGTTAACGAATACATTGCAACGTCTATTGTACTTTTCACACTGAGAATTCAGTATCGAGCGCCTTTGCCTTATGTAGCATGGCTGAGCCGGTCAGGAATCAGGTGTGGCCTCAACTAAAATGCGCCGCTCGTATCTAACTTTATTTATAAACAATAATCTTGTAATAAATAATGCTTTTTATTTTTATTGAATACAATTTATACTGAATATTCTCGGTGTGAAAAATACAATAGAAGTGTATAAACACGTTCACCCTAAACTTATCCTTTGTAGATTGCGCCGTTTCACAAATTGGTTAGTTTCTTAATTTTCATTTTTGAAATATTTTTTTAAATGAAATTATGAACAAAGCCCTGGTAGCGGCGCCCCTTTCGTAGCGGCGCCCGCCTGCGCCGCATCCCCTGCAGGCCCGTTTCCGCCGGCCCTGAGGATATGATTGTATTAGAAATACCCTTCGAACATATAACAAAAGGAAGGAACATGTATATGGCAAAATGAGTAACATTAATGGTTTACCAATATGGCTACCTACTGTGACGTATTCCGTCGAGTCATTGGTGTACTGTTAAGCAGGGTCGTAAATCCAACATTTGTATGTTTACGCGCCTGCCGTAAACAAAATAAAATGCATAAATTTTTTTTTTAATTTTATTGCCCTTTAAACATAATTAATTTGGTATGCATATTTCTAATTTTTTGCACATTCTCTATGTTCTTAACCGTATAATGAAATCTACGCTACTGGTAATTTTTTACTTTTAAATCGACAAACTGCACGCTACACCCGTTTGACCAATCATAAATGGTTTACTGTTACGTCACTGTGACGTAAAGCCTGCGTAACTTCCGTTACATTGTACCATCTACTAAACTATAGGGATATTCCTTCCTTTTGTTATATGTTCGAAGGAAATACCTTACAACATTTTTAAGTATTTAACAATAAATGCTTATTTTGACTGTATTGTTGATATCAACATTAATTTACAAAAAAATTGAAAAGCATATAAAAAGTGTTGATAGCACTGAATAGCAACGCAAGATCCATTACATGACAAGACATAACTAATAATGAAAGAGGAAAACGCGTAGAGGAGTTCGCGGGTACATACAGTTCACACATTTAAATGAAGAGAGCGAAAGATTTAGCTTAGAGACAGTACGAGCCAAGAGCAACATTATTTGACTATTGCGAATATTATCAAATGATAGTTTGAAAAATAGAGGAAGAAGAAAGTTGATCTGACCACAACTTGATAACGTACAAAACTAGCAATATGACACATATAACTAACATACGAAAAACAATACAGAAAGCGATATACAATAGAACAAATGAGAAACTTTCGATGGGAATATAGCTTAGCAGTTTCAACAATTCTTTTAGTTCTGAAGAACTGGACAAGGAATTAAGTAAGATAGTTAGAAATAACGACGATTGCGATGGTTGCATAGAAGAGTATAACATAGCAATCGATAAAGCATGTGACGAAACAGTCTACTCATCAAGGAACGGAAAAATAAAGAAAAACACGAAAACAGTACCATGGTGATCAGACGAACTAATGTCACTGAGAAAACGAACCAATGCCATCAGAAAAAGACACAGAAGACAAAGAACACAAAACAAGGATAGGCTGAGAGAAGAGAAAAAGTGAATATACTATGGCTTGAGAAGAACGTATATACAAACGATCAAATTTTCAAAATTAACATCATTACTGTGAAATAGAGAAAGGTTCCATCCTTGTCACAAGGCTTATCAACTAGCGGCGGGAAAAATAAGAAACAGTTTAACACTTTCAACTACACAGAAAGTCAGAAACGGAATGGACAGTACACTACAAAGATCCTCTAGACCTAAAGTACATGATGGATGAATTCGTTATTCTCATAGAAGAATTAAAAACCAGGTAAAAGAACCGATAGTGGAACTGGATGAGATATTTAGACAAGAAGAAATAGAACGCGTCCTCCAGAAGATAAGTTCTAAAAAATGTCCAGGGGAAGATGAAACAACGAGCGCAATAGCGCTGAGAATATTCAAACAATTTCTGTTAATGATGACAGAAATCTATAGCAAGTGTCTTGAACAATCATTTCTCCCAAACAAATGGAAGTCTTCAATAATAATAGTCATCATAGAGAATTCCAACAAGGTGTCAAAATATCGATCCATAAGGTTAATCAACGTCGGAGGAAAAGCACTAGAGAAGCTACTGATAGAGGGAATAATGAATTACATATGTATTGTAATGCAGTCCAATATAGTTTTATGCCTAATAAAAGCACCACTTGTTGAAGAGAGTTTAAGAGGAAAGAAGAATATACTTCTAATAAGTCTAGACGTAAAAGGAGCGTTCAAAGCGGCGTGGTGGGCAAAAATTTTAGACAGATTGAAACAATTTAGGTAACTGTCCAAGGAAATTGTACTATTTAGCGGTAAATTACTTTAGTGAAAGGACTGCAAATTTAAAAATGAATAAAACCAGAAAGTAGAAAGGGATGTCCACAAGGTTCGGGTTGCGGCCCAGGATTTTTGGAATCTCATACACTTCATAATTAAATTTGAACTTTGAAAAAAACTAGAGATTTTGCTTTTGTCGACGGTTTAATCCTTGAATTAATAAAACAACATAAAACCTCCCCTTAGACAATGAATATTTAATGAAGCTCCCTCGCTTCATTAAATTTTGATTTCATTAAATACTCATTGTCTAAGGGGAGGTTTTAAGTTGTTTTATTAATTCAATTACTACCCCTTTGTGAGCCTCTGACTTTCAACAGTGATTTAATCCTTTTAATAACAGGAAGAAGAGTTATCGAAATTAAGAACATAGCGAACCTGGACAAAAAATCACGAACTGGGAAAAAGAAAATAAGATCACCTTTAACGAAGACAAATTCAAAATTATGCTAATATCAAAGTGAACAGTTTAAAATATTTGGGCATATATTTGGATCACAAATGGAAAGTAACAGATAGATGTTTAAAACTTGTAAACATTTAATCAAGACCGGCGAAAATGTCGTGGAGTTTGAAACAAGAAACACTAAAGAACGATATACAAAGGCGCAGTTTTACCGATTTTGACCTACGGGCCAAACAACTGAGAATCAGCTCTGAACAAACAAACAAATAAAAGAAGATTAAGAAGAAGTCAAAGACTGCTAAACATAAAAATATTAAAAGCATTCAAATATTTGTTTTTCACACGATAGCAGAAGAAGAATTTTTAGCAGATATCCGAAGAAACGTCTATGGTTATTTTTGGCAAGGAAAAATGAACGAACTTGTATTTAAACGATAGTTATTACTCGCCGACTAAAATTGACGATTGAACTCATTATCTCGAACTCAAGAGATTTTAAAGCATTCATAAAAAATATTTTCATTTTGTAACTTAAGGGTATTATAAAAGTATAAATATTCTTCCAAGTTTCCAACATTAGTGCAGTAGTGTATTCCGTAGTATATGTATACTTGCCGTTGCCGTATTAAAAGCTCAACCACGCTCAAAGTTCTTTAAAATGCAAGGAAAATATATCGCAAATAATAAAATGAGCTGTAGATTAGTTGATTTGAAGCAGAATTCTTTCGTGAGCTTGTAGTAGGTACTGCTTAGTGGTGTAATAACGTAAATTCTTTATTGCATTTCTAAGGCTCGGCGATTATCTAAATTAAAGACATTTATTTCTCGAAAACGAGCTTCTTTTAAAAACTTATTATGTTCATGACTTGCTCATCTTTAACAATATTTTATTATGAAATTGAGTTAAGTAATTCCTTTTACTCTTTATCCCCGGGAGCTACGTCTTCAAAAATATGAATAATGGTAAGTAGTATCGGCTAATAAACAGCAAAAATAAAACAGATTATTCCCATTTAGTTTAGTTTTAAAGTTTCCCACGGGTTTCCCAAGATAGTAATCCACAAAAACGAGAGGATAAGTAAGTAGTAGGGCAGAATTGTGAAAGCTACACAAATTTAACAATTACTTGAGCACTTTCATCGATTTTCGTACAGATCACCCAAGGTTTGTCTAATTTCCGAATTTCCAACGAAATTATATGCCCAATTTGGGTGGGTGGATGATCTTCATGCTTTGTCTAACAGAAATAAATCTATTCGAACAACTTTTTCATATTGCGCAATATGTTTCGCAGAAGTTCAAGAATGTGTATTAAACAATTATTAGGTGTTTTAAGTAACGCTTCTAAACGAAAAAATGTAACTCCAGTTACGAACTGCATCTAACAAATATTTTGAAATACAGAAAACCCAACAAATAATTTTGAAAAATATCATATTTATGAAATACCATCTGTCATAAGTTAATGGAGCTCTGCTGCTATTATTGGTTTTGCCGAAAGAATTTGGATAATGTGTTTGAGAAAAACGTTTGTGGTTTCTCATATGGCAAAATGAGAAGTTGATTGTGTGTGTGTCGTTTTTGAAAAATATCATGCAAATAGTTTCTACATTACTTTAGGAATAGCTGTGTATCATGTATTTAAGGAATCTTTCCGCTATTCTACGCAAGTTAACAGGTTGTATTGTGTAGATAAAGGCGTATATACATATATTGTAGTTGGGACCTGATCACAACGGCCACTGATCATAACGCCCACCTATTGTAGGTTATTGTTATTTCATAACGGCCACCTTGATCACAACGGCCCCTAATACTATTTGATCATAACGGCCACCTTGTTCACGTTATGATCAAATAATATTAGTGGCTGTTGTGGTCAAGGTGGCCGTTATGAAATAGCAAAAACTGGGGTGGCCGTTATGATCAGTGGCCGTTGTGATATAGACCCTTGTAGTTATACGTTTGAGTTGATTCCCTTATTATGTATGTCAATTGTGTCTAATTATATGGTAATAACAAAATTTCGTATGCTTTGATCCTACCGTCCAAAACTGAAATCAACGAAGTAAGATGGTGGATTCTTTTTTTTTAATGCGCAGTATGGATACTGTACATTGTACAAGGATGTAAATAATTATAGTTTTCGGTGATCGGCAGTATGCCAAGAAAAACATCATCCTTCTACTAAACATGCAAAACTTGTAAACATACACATAAGATAAAATAGTAGTAACACGATTAGTAATCATCAAAAGCCTAATTAGGAATTCTAAATCTACGTAAGTCAAAGAAAATTCTTGTTCTTATTTTAGCGAAATTGCTTCTTCAGTAAGAAAGCAATAAATCAGGCATAGAATTAGCGCAGCAGAGAATTTGGAATTGTTGCGAGAATATTGTCTCACAAGCGTTAGTCACAGGATTACCTACCTGTTTTAGTCACACTTTGAAAAGGACCAATTATAGAAATGATGATAAATTTAAATTTTATACACAACAATTACTTACACACGAGAATTGCACTTTACAAAACGAGTAATACCCATTATATCTATAATTAATAACCGGCTTTGTACGAGTAATACGAAAATCATACAAGCTTTCAGTCTATATTTGATCTTGTTCTGTTCTTATGAGAACTCTGGGGAATACGCATGTGGCATGTAGGTAAACATTTATTATTTGATTAAACTTTCTGTCTTTCTTTATATTTATTTCTATCAAGTACAACTTACGAGTTACAATATATTCTTAATCAAAAAAATTGTCTGGAAGGAGTTATTGTTCGCATTAAAAGTGACGTGTGCCAGGAATTTAAGAAATAATCCATTTGCTACTTTTTACTGTGGGAGAAAATGATAGTTCTGTCAACAGTGGGGAAAAAAGTTGAAAATGTTGAAAATGAACCATAAGGCAGAAACCATTCGCTTCACTTTCGTCACTTCTCAGACGATAACTATAATGCTTGGCACCCATAACACAAGTATTGGTTGATAAAATTAAGCAAATTTAGTTACGGGCAATTTTTTGCAATATGAAAGGGAGCCTTGCTAATATAAGTCTGGTATATTTAGCTGCGGATGTATACAGACTGTTTCAAATTAACTCGGCACTATTGCTATCTTTGTTATTACTGATTTTACAAAGTAGGTTAAATTAGCAAAGTAGTAGTGTTTTTAGTGCTGATTAATATGCAATTAATAAAAAAACAATTGAATAACGCATTTTCGAGAAAATCACAAATTTAGTACTTTTTTAATGGAACCCTGTATATTTTTATTGTAAACGAAAGAGAAATGAATTCTCGACAAAAATTCTTATACACTTTTACATCAAAATACTGAAGATAAAGTAGATATTGACAACTATATTATTTAATTAAGGTATCCGTGACCTTCCAATACATCAATTATTTAACTTTTCAAAATTACATTAAATGTTCAAAAATACCACAATTTTCATGAATGCACATTATAGGTCTCCTATGAAAGCTCCTTGTAGCATTCGATATACTTCTACCGTCAGTTGAATGAATACAACACGAATGCTATTCTCTAATTCGGCTACATTGGCGTATATTCTTTCACAAACCTTATTTTTAACGTACCCGCAAAGGAAAAAATCTAATGGCGACAAGTCGGGTGAACGAGGTGGCCACTTAATGAGACCTTTTGTAGTCATCCAGCGGTCTACAAAAAGTCTTTGCAGGCTTTGCAGCATTGCTCCAAGTTCACGGAAATTATGAGCTGGAGCTCCATCTTGCTGGAAATAAATGATTTGGGATCTTCTAAATTAACATCATGTAGATATTCTGCCAAAACTTCTTCTTCTTCCATAAGGGTAATATATCTTGCTCCCGTAAGCGATCCAGAATAAAACAGAGGACCAACTACACTATACTACCAATCAAACCACACCATACATTAATTTAAACTAAACTTGGTTTGTGGATGTGATGGATAAGTTAACATCGGATTTTCTCGGGACCAGTAATGCATGTTTTTACGATTAAACATTCCAGAATTGGAAAAAATTGATTAAATAATACTGTTGCGCGGTTCATAATTAAAACCACCGAGTATTTTCTCTTTTCGCTCGAATTTATTTTGGTGTTAACCTAACGAGAGGAGTACAGTTTGTCAAGTGACATTAATTCCTAAAAACTAGAACTTTACCTCCCTACCTGCCGGAGCGGGGGTTGAGGTATAACAATAATACAATATAAACAAGTTTGTTGGAGTACGTGCCAACATGCCGCCCCCTTTGAAAGTATCCGTTCTTTCAAAATAAAAATGTAAAGAAATTTTATACAATTACAATAATTAGTTAGAATTAACAAAAAAAATGAAATATTAATTACAAGTGAAATGTCCATCCAACTACTGTGAGTTAATTTGCTTAACTACTAAGACAAGAAACATACTATACAAACGTGAACACAATAACAAACTTAACATTAGAAATGAATTAAACTTAACTCGGTACACTTAGCCTACACTGTTGTCCATTGTCCTTTACATCATCTAGCGGTAATACACATATTTTGTTAATTGCACGTTTTACTACGCCACCCTTAGTTTTAACCGAAACTACACGAACTTTATTATCACTCCCACTATGTAGCTCTGCAACTCGTCCACAGGACCATTGCAATGGAGGAAGGTTATCTTCTTTCACCATCACCATGTCTCCGACGGAGAGATCGTGTTTCGCGAGCTTCCACTTAGTTCGCTGTTGTAGCTGATTCAAGTACTCCCGTTTCCAGCGCTTCCAATAGTGCTGTTTCAGTTGTTCCACTAGCTGCCATCGTGACAACGTATTCATTCTTAAATGTGTAACGTCTGCTTCTATTGGTGCCGTAAGCAAGTCTCCAATAAGGAAGTGACTTGGGGATAAGGATCTTAGGTCGTTAGGATCGTTGCTTAAAGGGGTTATTGGTCGGGAATTTATGCACGCCTCAATTCCCGCCACAACTGTGTACATCTCCTCAAAAGTGAGGTTCGCGCTGCCTATTATTCGCTTTAGATTTTGCTTGACTAGCTTAATGCTAGCTTCCCACAGACCACCTTGATGAGGTGCCCTTGGTGGAATAAAGTGCCAATTGATGTGTTGTGCTGTTAAATTCAATATCAGTGAGTTTTTAAACGCTTCGGAGCTTAAAAGTTTTTTTAATTCCCGTTCTGCTCCTACAAAATTGGTTCCGTTGTCAGAATAAAAATCAGTTACGTGACCTCTGCGCGAAATGAAGCGCTTAACTGCCCCCAAGAACGATTCTGTGGTTAAATCTCCAACCACTTCCAGATGAATCGCTTTGGTGGCCATACAAATGAACAATGAAATATAGCCTTTAATTAACCTTTTGCCTCGCCCTTTGCCCTCCTTTAACGATAATGGACCGGCATAATCGACTCCGCAATGGATGAACGGTCGTGCGGACGTAACACGATCAATGGGTAAGTTCCCCATAAGTTGTTCGCAAGCAACAGGATTTACTTTGTAACATTTTACGCATTGTCTTAGTACATTCTTAACTTGCTCTTTCCCTGCAATGGGCCAATACTTTCTCCTAAGCGAGTGTAAGGTCGTCAATTGACCCGCATGTAACAGTCGTATATGTTCTTCGCGGATCAGTGCGCGCGTTAGATTATGTTTTGGTAAAATTATTTGATGTTTCGACTCAAACGGTAGATCAGAATTACGTAGTCGCCCTCCCACCCGCAGCAAATCGTTTTCGTCTATGAATGGGTTTAGAGATAGAAGAGGACTATTACTGGCGATGTTTCGCCTTTCCTTCAACCGTCTAATTTCATTAGGAAATGCATTGTTTTGCAAAGTTCGAATAATGTATATTTCAGAGTGACGTTTTTCTGAGACTGTTAAGTTTCCAATTTGCTTGGATAATTTATTTTTGTATTGTTAATAAATCGATTGCAATATGCTATTACATGACATAAACGTCTAAATGAAGAGGTTTTTTCGAGAATATCTAATGACGTTATCGTGTTAGTTATATAACATGTCGTTTTAAGTGATTTTAGGTCAGGTATATTTTCTATTGTTAAAATGTCCGGTTGCTTTGGAGTTTCAACATTTGGAATACTTAAAAATTCTGGCCCGTGCCACCACAAATGTAATTTGGCCAATTCGCTGGGTAAACTGCCCCGAGAAATAATGTCAGCAGGGTTGTCTTTGGTGGATACGTGATTCCACATCTCAGTCTTAGTGCTCATTAGAATCTTTGAGACGCGGTTTGCAACGAAAGTTTTTAACCTGGGCTGAGCAGTATTTATCCAAGCCACCACGATGGTCGAATCGGTGTATAATTTGATTTGGCTAAACTCTATATTTATTGCGTGTATGATTTTATTAACCAAGCGAGATAAAAGTAACGCTGCACATAGTTCGAGTCTCGGGATCGTTATAGTTTTAAGCGGGGCGATTCTAGACTTGGAGCACAATAAGTGGCTATGAGTAACTAACTGATTATTTGAAATTGATTTGATATATATACACGCTCCATATGCCTTTTGTGACGCATCGCAAAAACCATGCAACTCGAATCTAAAGCTCGGAGATTCTATGACTCGTCTAGGTATAGAATAAGTGGATATTATAGGTAGTTCTTTACAAAATTGTTGCCAAGACGTGAAAATGTGCGAGGGTACCGACTCATCCCAGCCGATTTGTAATTGCCATAATGTTTGGAGTAATATTTTTGCTGTTACGATTATTGGACCGATTAAGCCGAGGGGGTCGTAAATTTTTGAAATTACCGATAAAATTGTTCGCTTAGTGATTCGCTTATTGGCTATGTGACAGTGATTAGAATATTTCAAAATATCTTCTCCGCAATTCCACAGGAGCCCTAACGTTTTAGTCTCCTGTTGCCTGTCTAATTGTATATCGCTACACGTACTTGTTTGAATGTTTGATAATACCCTTTGATCATTTGATGCCCACTTTGCTAAATGGAAACAACCTCCCTTCAGTATTTCATCGATTTCGGTTCGCAATTGCACCGCTTGTTCTATGGTATCAGCTCCCGTTAATAAGTCGTCAACGTAGAAGTCGTGAAGGATTGCCTTTTGGGCCAGAGGCATCGAGCTTGCTTCTAAACCTAACTGTTTTAGGCAACGTATCGCGAGGTATGGTGCTGAGGCTGTTCCGTACGTCACGGTATTTAATTCATAAGTACACAAAGGGTTGGTATCGTTGGGTCGCCACAAGATACGCTGATATTGTCTGTCGTCGGGATGCATTTCAATTTGCCGATACATCTTTTGTATGTCGGCCGAGATTACGTATTTGTGAGTGCGAAACCGTAATAAAATCAAAACTAACTCTTGTTGAAGCGATGGCCCGATGTGAAGTAATGAGTTTAAACTTTCACTGGTGCTTGACTTTGCGCTGCCGTCAAATACGACTCGCAACTTGGTAGTGACTTTATTCTCGTTTACGACTGCATGGTGCGGTAAATAAAAGGAATCGATGTTATTACTTGTGGAACCCTCGGGTACTAAACTCATGTGCCCTAAGTTAATGTATTCGTCTACAAATGCCGTGTATTTGATTTTTAAATCGTGTTGTTTTTTAAAGCGATTTTCTAACTTATAGAATCTATTTTGAGCATTTCGAATTGAGGAGCCTAATTTTGAGGGATTGGTTTTGAACGGCAACCTTACTATAAACCTTCCGTGTGTGTTTCGAGAATAAGTGCTTAAAAAATGATTTTCGCATTCTAGTTCTTCTGACGAGTAAGTGCACTGACTGTCTTTCACTTCCTCTAATTCCCAAAAAGTTTGATGTTGTCATTGAGCATATCGAGGTTTAATTGATTTACAGTACGGGTTGTACGATGATTTGAGGGGATTGATAATAAAGCATTCCCACCGAATATCCAACCTAAATGTGTTTTTTGAAGCGTTGGTTGATTGTTAATTTTGATCTGCCCTACACATAAAAGGGTCCAAAAAATCTCTGCTCCCAACAGTACCTCGATAGGGGACGCTTTATTAAAATTATTATCCGCTAATTTGATTCCCGATGGAATATTAAATAAACTGCGATCAAGATCGAAATTCGGTAATTGCTCCGTAATTTTGGGTAATGCTAAGCAGTCGATATTTGATTTAAAATTATTAAATTTTGATTTGATAGTAACGTTTACTATTTTATTAACGGACGATACGTTTTGATTAATTCCAATAATTTTCCAATCAATGTGATTCGAGGGTAATTGTAATTTGTTCGCGAGATCATTGGTAATAAAGTTTGACTGGCTACCTGCATCTAGTAAAGCTCTACATGTGTGAAACTGGCCTGTAGCATCTAAAATGTCCAAACACGCGGTCGATAAAAGCGTATACACCTTGGCATTAAATTCTTTTCCAACATGATTGCAAGAGGTAATGTTTGACTCTTGCAGGTTTGCGCTTGTAGAGGGTTCAATAAGTGGTTTTTTACCGTGAAATAGAGTATAATGTTTTTTATTGCACTTTTTGCATCCACTGGATCTACAATTTATGTTACTATGGCCTTCGCGTAAGCAATTGGTACAAAGTTTTAAACGTCTTGCTTCTTGGAAGGCATCTTCCATGGTTAATTCTTTAAATTTTTCACATGCGTGTATGAAATGGGATTGGTTGCAAAAAGAACACTTAATTTGAGTTTTCTCTACTGAGAGCGCCGCATTATTTACAAAGCGTTGATGCGCAGGTTTTGAGCCTTGATTGACGGTAACTTTACTTCCCTTATCAAATTGCAACGACTCTAACAATTCGCACTTATGTTTTAAAAAATCAATCAGGTCACCTAACGCGGGAATATCTGTGGTATTGTTATTTTCCCAATCACGAGCGGTAATATAATCTAACTTACTAACAATTACGTAAATAATTAAAACATCCCATTGTTCGGTGGGCAACCCTAAACTATGTAAAACCTTTAGATTTAACGTTATCTTATCAATTAATTGGCGCATTGCAGTGGAATTGTCCTTTGTAACGGTAGGTAATGCAAATAATTCGCTAACGTGATTTTTAATTATTAATTTTTTATTATGGTAACGCTTGACTAGTAAATCCCATGCTATCGCGTAATTTT
Organism: Pyrocoelia pectoralis; assembly: GCA_036250285.1. Lineage (NCBI taxonomy): Eukaryota > Metazoa > Arthropoda > Insecta > Coleoptera > Lampyridae > Pyrocoelia > Pyrocoelia pectoralis. The sequence goes on along the minus strand of CM070077.1, from coordinate 24,436,449 downwards.
CGAATGTTGTGGCTAGCGATTCTACTACTTTAGCTGCTTCATTTTTTAAACAGGATTTTAAATAATGAAGTTTTTGAATATCTGTGATAGAATTGTCATTATGAATTAAACTTTTGAAAGTTTCGTAGAAGGACAACCACTGGTCGTAATTACCGTTAAAAGAAGGCAAATCAATAGCAGGTAATTTAAAGGTTTTGCTTTTGAATTCAATAGGGTTATTTTGAGATTGAGGTAAATTTGTAACCGGTTCTAAGTATTCTTTACCCAACGCAACGAGTTTGTAGTATTCATTTTCAAAACTTTCTCTTTCTTGCAAATTCTTAGATGACTCATCGACATTGGAATTTATTTCGCACAAAACATCAATTTCTTCCTGTACAATGTTAAATTCATCTAAAATTCCCAGTAATTTTTCGAATCTAAATTTTAATTCCGTTGATTTTGAGTTATCGTAGGCATTTATAAATGTGGAAAATCTAGTTAGTTGGCCTTTTACAGCACCGCGTTTGGCAATTAATGATTTTAATTCCGACATTTTGAGAAGATGTATAACACAGAACGTGTACGAGAATCGAGAACGTGTAATATAATATATATACGAGAGGATGTATGTAATAATAAAGGAAACGAGACTTACTTACGTGAATTGAATAGCTGTCGAGGGATGGTTACTTATTCTTTCGATGATTTTTCTGCGTGGTATCACTGCGTGCACTTGTAACATTGCGATTTAATAAATTTTAATTAATACGATTGCGATAAATAATTCGGTTCGAAGGACCATGTTGCGCGGTTCATAATTAAAACCACCGAGTATTTTCTCTTTTCGCTCGAATTTATTTTGGTGTTAACCTAACGAGAGGAGTACAGTTTGTCAAGTGACATTAATTCCTAAAAACTAGAACTTTACCTCCCTACCTGCCGGAGCGGGGGTTGAGGTATAACAATAATACAATATAAACAAGTTTGTTGGAGTACGTGCCAACAAATACAGTTGTCAATATCTACTTTATCTTAAGTATTTTGAAATTTTGATGTAAGAGTGTATAAGAATTTTTGTCAAGAATTCATTTCTCTTTCGTTTACAATAAAAATATACAGGGTGTTTCATTAAAAAAGTACTAAATTTGTGATTTTCTCGAAAATGCGTTATTCAATTGTTTTTTTATTAATTGCATATTAATCAACGCTAAAAACACTATTACTTTGCTAATTTAACCTACTTTGTAAAATCAATAATAACAAAGATAGCAATAGTGCCGAGTTAATTTGAAACAGTCTGTATAATGAAATTTACGCTTGTTTACCGCAGTAATAATAAAGGAAAAATGGCAGTGAAGCCTCTTTGCTATTTATACGTTATTCCATTTTTATTTGTTCTATTAATTACGAATGATTTGACAAGCTTTGTTCTTCTGAGAAACCGAATAAAATCTTCCTGAATAATTTCGCCTGACGTAACAAATACATGTGCAAAAAAGTAAGGTAAGGATATACAAGATAAAAAGAATACGCATACGCACGACAACAACAAATATCCTCAGGAAGATATTGGGAATAATTTCAGTAAGCTAGTCCATATAGGTATGTAGAGTTAAATGGGGAAACGAAGAAGAAGGTACAAAAGAGACCACGCACGGAACTGCTTCATCTGCGAAATAAAGCTGACAAAACATTTTCGTTCACAATACCTTATACCCGAACTGCAGCCTGGTTTTAGGGAAGGCCACAGCTGCAGCTCTGTTCTGATTCTAATGGTAATACAAATTATAATATCGGCTTGTGATCAAGGGAAGCTAACCTATTCGGACACATATCAAGGAGTAATCTGCAACAACAATATCTCGGAGTTCCACAAAGTTTCAGCAAGGTGACTCCCATCTCAAAGACTGTCTCATTACGAAAACGACACCCATCAGTTCACACAACACACACAGAAAATTTTAGTTAAATTTAAAATTAATTTCTCCTCACTGTCAACGTACAAAAAAAGCGCTTGTGTGAACATTTGGTTTTATCATATCTAGATTACACAAGAGTTTCAAAATTTCTGTATACGTTTAATTTTCCGTATTCGAAAGGGGGCCGGGACACTACGCCGAATGACCACAACGCCGACACGATTTTTTGATGGCCCATATCGCCGACTAATTGTATGTAAAAATTAATTTGTAATTTATTTAAGTTATTTTAGTGTAAGTCTTTTCGTAAGTCCAATCCAAATTAAGATCTATGGCTGAAATCTACGGCTAACTTCACATCAGTCAAGCCAGTTCAAATCTTTGATACTTGTAACGAACACGTTCACACTTTCGAAGGGCATATGACACTACGCCGAATGCCCACAACTCCGACACGCTTTTTTGATGGTCCATATCGCCGACTAGGGACACTACGCCGACGGACACTACGCCGACCGTGCCCACATCGTCGACAAGTGTACAAGGGACACAACGCCGACCATGCCCACATCGCCGACGGACACTACGCCGACAGTGCCCACATCGTCGACAAGGGACACTTCGCCGAATTTTTATTTTAATTGCAGAATGCAAAATGCAAAACTGAAACGTAGATTGCCACTAAAGCGCCTAGGTTATTTGCAGGTTTAGTAGGTATATTTTTTTTCAATTGATAGATACTTTTTCATAGTCAAGTGCAACATTTAATTACGCAAATAAGTTTAAAAATAATGATATTACGTTAGGTAATGTTTTAACGTTCAAACCATATCCAACCTTTTTAATTCAAAATTTGAAAAAAATCTATAAGTACATAATTCCATTGTAAAGAGATTTACGAATTTCTAAACTTATCAAAACATCAAACATTAGTGTCCTAATTTGACAGTAATACTTCTTTATCTGCTACTCGAAATCGACTCTGCAATTAAAATTGCAGGCGCGGCGTTGTGTCCACAGAGAAACATTCGGCGAAATGTTCCTTGTACACTTGTCGACGATGTGGGCACTGTCGGCGTAGTGTCCGTCGACGATGTGGACATGGTCGGCGTTGTGTCCCTTGTACACTTGTCGACGATGTGGGCACTGTCGGCGTAGTGTCCGTCGGCGTAGTGTCCCTAGTCGGCGATATGGACCATCAAAAAAGCGTGTCGGAGTTGTGGGCATTCGGCGTAGTGTCATATGCCCTTCGAAAGTGTGAACGTGTTCGTTACAAGTATCAAAGATTTGAACTGGCTTGACTGATGTGAAGTTAGCCGTAGATTTCAGCCATAGATCTTAATTTGGATCCTTGGATCCTTGGAAACGACTGTTCACGCGTCTGTATGTATTTGTTTTAGTTTTTCTTGGGAATGAATTGACTTTACATAAAACTGCTTCTGCCAGCATAAATAGAGATGGAACAGGGCAAATGTAACAGGTGAACAGCTATACCTGAAATTGCAGCTGTTTAACTCGAGCTGTTCTCAGGAGAGGGGAGTTGATTAACCTGTTACATTTACCCTGTTCCATCTCTGCTTCCTGTTTGTGCTGACAGAAGAGGTTCTAGAGTTCATTGGGTTCTACATAGTAACTTTTCTAGTGACAAACGGGATAGCTATACCACTCACATAATTTTTTTAGACACATCTACTTATCGAGTCTTACAAATAGGAATTTTGGGGTTAAAAGAGAGGATGATTGCTACTAATAGTAGGTTACTTTTTTGGAAAAAGTGAATTCTTAGATAAGCGTAAAATGTGAGTATGTGATGACGCCAAAGTCAAATTTTTCAATTATCAGATGAACTTCATTGCTACTGATAAGTGAATCAAGTATCATATGACATTTGTAAATAACACGTGAAATTAAATGACCAGTAAACTGATACACAACTTTCCCGCATTTACTATAATGACGTATTAAATAATAAGTAATAACTCAAAAAAATAAAAAAGTAAATATATACATAGTGTGTAGTATTGTTGGAATCAGAAAGCGATTTCTGATTTTCTCCTGAAATAATATACAGAGTATATGTCATAAATATTTTGTTAATTTCCGGATAGACCGGAAGTAAATAGGTATACATACTTATTATACTCGATTAAAAGAGTCGTATGTCCTCTACTTCACTGTAAAATTGTATTCCTTCATCTTTGATAGCAAAAAAGTTATGAATTTTTAAAATTTTCAGCTTCAAAAGTCATCCCCCTCCCCCATGGGAAATAAAAAATGAATGTTAGTGCTAATAGTTTTTCATGAACTACATGTATAACATTTCAAAAAATAAAAAAAATGCTTGGAGCGGATTTTGAGAATATCGATTTTTAATTTTTGTTCTTTATAAATTATAAGCAAAAGTTCTAGCCATCCTTTCGCTACAATTTTCATTTTCAAATTTTAATTAAGTTAAACGGTTCTTGAGGTAGACCCTAAAAAGTACAAATTTGGAGAATTGCTATATTGGCCGTCATTTTGAATTTAACAACAAATGAAAAACTGTGTTTTACTTCTTTGCTCGCAAAATAACGCCCCTAGTTTGGAATCCTTTGGGGCGATTTTGATGAGAAGCTTGTTTTACCGATCAAGTTTTTTTATAGACCTTAGCTTTAATTTCAATTTCATCAAAATCGGCCTAGTAGTTTAGGCTCCACAGCCATAACGTACGCACCCACCCACCTACAGACAAACATTTTTCAAAACTGATGGTTTTGGACTCAGTAGGATCCAAAACGTTGAGATTCATCAAAATCTTGAGTTCGCTTTTTTTCGATTACGTTGGTGTATATCACGGGAAAGTAAAAATATTATCAAATAAAAGTGCCCTTTTTATGAAAATTGAATTCTTAGGTAAAGTACACTTGTGACTATGTGGTGGTGCCAAAGTCACATGTTTCCATTATCAGATGAAGTTGACTGCTATTGATAAATGAATCAGATACATTGTGATGTGTGTAATTAAGAAGTAGTAAAAGATTTTAAGCAAAAGCTGGACATTTTTGTCAAATTTGAATTCTTAGATATGGCGTAGGTACATGTGCGTATGTGGTGAATTAAAGATGGCCTTTTTGTACTAAAGTATCACAATATTGAATTAATATTATGTAAAAATTAATTTGTACGTTATCTAAGTTGTTTTAGTGCTGACAATTTTATGCATCAGTTCCTTTCCGTAAGTCTATCCCATGTTAAAATCTTAATAGGCTTAAAAAATGTCTGCTTGAACATCTTACATTTGCCGATAACTGAAATTAATAAAATGGATGAGCTTTTATTGTTCCATCTGCAATAATTAATTCTTTACTTGTGCATCGTGTTATAACTATACTGGTCTCTAGTATTCTTTCCCCTTGTACTTACCGAATTTAGGGTTAGAACAACTATCTCTATCATAACATATTTTTTGCAAGAAGTATGATGAACGAATGAATAAAACTGTGACTATCTATGACACGATAATTAAAATTGCCTTCAGAACAAAGATTATGTTTCGCAACGAGCCAATAATAAAAAAATAATCATTCACAATAGCATTGAAGTAGATATAACGGTAACGAAGGGCCGTTTTAAACAAAACTCAATGCATATAATGCTTATGTTTATATCTACGCTTTCTTTGCTTGTTTTTCTTGTTCAGTTGTTACAGTACCTATTGTGGATTCATTGTATCCAATAGCAATCGAAAGTTCCATTAGAAAAAAACAGTTGGATGTTGTTTTTGATGATGTTTCTAATAAAAACCAGGGAAAATGGAAAAAACAAGAACATATTTAGTTGCCACAAAGAATTTCCAAAAAAGACTAACAACATGCAGAGCTAGAGTTCATCAAGAAGAAGTACCTAGTACTAGTGTTGATCGATGCAGCAACATATTATATGGTTTCGTTTCGTGAGAGCATTTAATTTAAGAATCGGGCATTTAATAAGCCTTTAATAAGTGGAATCGTTTGGCATCCTTAAAAAAATGCATTACTTGATTTTTTAGTTTCATATGAACTGCTTGATTCAGAACAGTTAAAATGTGCAGTGTAGCTTTATAATCAATTTTTTTTTTTAATTTTTTTTATTTAATTAATTTTCCTTTTGCAATCTGTAATACAACAATAAGCAAAAAGTGTGTATGCCAGATATTATTGGACATGAAGCAAATTGGAACAATATTTAGTGAGCCATGGAGAAAGTGCATCATGGCTCAGAGTTTAAATGTGATAAATCCAGCTGTGTCACAAAAAGGAAAAATTGTCTATCGATTCGTGGTTCAGAACTGTTAAAATGTCACAAGTAAAATTGAAAGGACACTAAATGAAACATGTGAAAGTGAATTATGGTGAAGAAGAGTTTAAATGTATCGTTTTACCTTAAAATGAAAAAATGCTTTATTTCGACATGGAACTAGATGTCACAGTTTGAAAGGCTTAATGTGAATTAATGTCAACAATGAACAATACAATATTGCCGCACATTGAAGGGGTTTTTAACAAGTCATATAAAAATATGTCTTGTGTCGAAGTAATTTAACTGCCAGCAGTGTAGCAATACAAATAATTTAAAGCCTTCCTATTTATCGAAGTAATTAAATTAATCTGGTAAGTATATTTTTTTATTTTTGTGTTTCCTCCCTTAGAAGTAGGAGTGGGCGATTATATGATTGCACGATCGTTAATCGGTTACTTTCCTGAGTAGTTAAAAGTGCAACTAATTTCACGAAAAATCGTAGGAACATTTAATTTGAGAGCAGAGCCTTTATAAACCTTTAATTATAATATAATAAAATCTTTGCACGTTGCACCTGAATTCATTTAATTAATGGGATACCCAAACAAACGTTTGTCCAAATGATCCAATAGCACCAATGAATGCAGATTGCAGATGGGTGAATGTAAATGCATTACATTGAATTGACAAATACAATATTTTCATAATACCTACGTTTTTATTTTATTTTTTGTTGCTCAAGTATCGTAAGATTTAAACAAAATGTAGTAAATAAACAGAAATAAACGCAGTATAAGCCATAACAATAAATTTCCTTTTGTACGAACCTAAATATTTTTATTACCTACTTAAATTAATATATACGAACCAATTAAATTAGGTATAAGTTTAGTTGAGAAATCTTCTATTTTAAGAATATGCGAAAATGTTATTTAACATTATGAACAAATAACCGGTTGACCTCTTTTAATGTAAACACATTTTATATTATTCTAAATAAAGCGGTATTAATCTTACGTAATTGTTATAAGTTAAATTTTAGAAAAGAATATTCGAGTGTAAAAGTGGCAAAACTGGCAAATGCCATTGTTTTAACTCGGCAAACTTAACCAAGGACATTAATGAGAAAAGCAGAATTACTAGTTTTTTAGTATTTGAAGAATTAATAGAAATACATTGACACAAAGCAAGCTTTGTATAAAACAAAAGGAAGAGACAGGTTTAAATAAATAGAGATTTCTGCACAAAAGCCGCAACAGATTTTAAATTAATTATAAAAACTAACAAAAAAAATAATTTTAATGTTTTTCGTGTAAATCAGGTCGAAACACCTCTACGCTTTGAACCCACTTATTTTCTCGATCTCGACATCAGCTTCAGTTACCTTATTTGGGAATGATATAGTCAGAGAAAACCGCATGACAGTACACGTAAAATATATTGAATTCGCCATCCATGTCCTTTGACCAAGTATGAAAATGACTGACACCTCAATGCACAAAAGGTGTTGACTAATCGTTAGTAATGGTACCTATCACAAATATTGATCCATACTTTCTCTAGGTCAACGCGGTTGCTCTTGACCTCCTATTAGGGAATGCAGCTGCGAAATTTTTGGAGAAAGCTGTTTGTACTAAAAGCGAAATCTCAGTTCCAACAGTGATCAAGGTTAGATGTCATTTTAAATTTATGAGGTAATCACACCGCATTATTAACTATAGTGACGTGTGAAATCACCAAACAGGTTAGAAGTTTCAACCTGTAATGCTTCCTTACCTAATTTCAGTATCATATTTGCCGTTTTTCGTCACTGACATTCTTTCACTTTATGTAATTCAACAACGAGTAGAGAGTGTCGATAATACTTCTATTTACGCATATTTAAGCTAACATTTCTCTAGATCGGTACCTATTTTTTAAGACTAGTAGAAACGGAATGTTCGAAAATGTAGAGTTTGTTCTGAACGAGTATAACAAGTAGACGAGTTCGATGCAAAGGACAAAAACTTATACATAACGGATCGGAGGGCAAAACAGCGCGGGGTTATACTCACTATGACTTTTGCCAATTATTTATTGTGCATTATTTCGATTAATTATATTTTAAAAGCAATCATGATGAGCTGCAATACCGCATTTTTCGGTAGACTCATGTTGAAGGTTCCTTGAAGAAGATCATGTGAACCTTTGGTATTGGTTATAATATAGATATTTGAACCTACAGAAAGTTAACAGCTCTACCAAACCCTCCATTTATATTATCTTATCGTCAGTACGAACAATAAGTTGTCTCGCAGACTACAACTTGTCCATACATCTGTGATCTGTCATAACTGGCAAGAGCGTAAAATATGTTATTTGATCTACATTCTACTACAAAAACCGTTTAGCTTCATGTTCTGAGCCTTTCAACAAACAATGTAAAAATTTTAGTCCTGATGTCTTATTCGCTTGCGCGAAGGTTATAGGCATAGTAAAATTAACGTAAAGTGTTTAGGGCATCGCCCCTTTGACTTTCAAGGTTACCATGTTAATACTTATGGAGTTTTGATTTTATCAGTAAACATGGTAAAAAAAAAGCGCAACATTACAGTCAGTTCGAGAGATTTGAGTGACTGTGGAAATAATTTGCGGTTGACATGTATGTCATTATGACATTATATTCGTTTGAACCAAAAACATAGAGTGGCAGGTTTATTAGGATTGATAATCGCTTATGAAGAATTACGATCAAATCAATTTTAGGTGGTACGAAGTTCACTGGGACATCTAGTTGCTAATAAAAGAGTTTTGAATCCTCATGAGGGAGAGCTTCTTATAATGTCCTTGGATGAAAACGCCTTTTCCCCAAAGAACCTATGCCTTCCAATGACACAGTATGAAGTGAAGTTACTTCCTCCTCTTCGTAACTCTTGCTGATGGGATTCATTCTGTGAAGGTTTCTTTACATTCAATACTACCTGGTAGACCTGTCAGAAAATTCATGTTTCTCTTGCCGAATTTAAGTAGATTCTCCGTTTTTAGTGGGATGGTATGAACCAGAGTTTTCCTCTTTCTACTTTCTACTATTCTTCTAGAATGGTTTTTATTTCTCTCCTCATTAGCTTTTTGTCACATTATCGTTCGCTCACTCGTTCCTTTATATACACATCGTACGTTCGTGCGATATGTTTCTATATTCTCTCTGCAATTTTTCCAGCCCTTCCTCTAGAGTGTTACTGTTCTTGATGTACTATTAACCTGTATGCCACCTTCATCGCCTCTGTCCCGTTTGTAAACGAAGAGTATCTTAGTAAGTATCATTGGTTGCACATAAAGGGATCACCACCTACTAACTTCGCTTCAGACACCACATGCTTTCCAAACCATTGCAGACCGCCTTGCTTGATTTTACAAGCCCTCATTTGAGAAAGAGCTGTAAATAGCTTTGGAGCAGTGCCCAATATAAAAGGATAAATAAAAAGGACTATTTTATTTTAACAAACTTCTTCACCCGTATTAATAGAATTACATTTGGTTTTTCTTTCTAAACACTGTAGTCTACTGATTACTCTTGTGAGTAGACATAATATCATCCCAAAACGACATTCTACTTAAAAACCTATTCTTTACAGTGTTTGAATATACATTATTATCGATGTAGTAATACTCCAAATTTTCCTTTCTTATACGCTTCCATTTCTGAAATTCGGAATTTGGAGTGGGATTTCTAAAAGTATTTGATATTTAAATTCTAGTAACAGTTGCTAACAATATCTACCCTGTTCTTGCAAAGTTCGTCCATAACTTTACCATCGTATTAACTGCTTTCATCTCTAACTTACTTCCGTGATATATGCCGTACAATTTTGTGGTAAAAATATACAACGATTCATCGGCGTGACAAACCCCTACAAAAATTGCACTTTTCAGAATTTACGAAGAAACGTTTTTACCATAATTGCGCAAAGGGTCGCCGAATAAATCCCCATAACTTCTGGCACCACGGTAATCGTACAGTAGCTGATAGATGGGTTTTTTTCCATATTCTAAATGCATGCGTATTGAAACATGTATGGGATATAACATCCAATAATCAGTAAAGATCTGAAATGGTGCACATAGGTGTTTCAAGTACAATTTCATCGATATACATACGCTAATCGTTTGTAAAGCATTTTCCAAACTCACGGTCCTCATTCTCCAAGTAAAAGAGTCGAACCTTCTCCGTTACGCTGGTATAATCCTTAAGGTCATCGTAAAGTATTGTCAAAGGAGCGAGCCTATCGAAGTCTTCGTTAAACTCGCGTATAAGGGTCGGATTCCTTAAAATAGCTGGAATGTGCATTAAGTACTTAGTATGGGTAAATCTCCACTGCAGTGCTTACCTCCTGCTCCTAGAATTCCTTCTTCTGGAACGGAACTGAATATAATGGGAATGTTAGACGCATTACCTGATTTGATAATATTTTCAGGGGAATCTGGTAAAAACGCGTCTTTTGCATTTTTGTCTACGACAGGTCTAAAAGGAATAAATGGCGCTTCTGCCCATTCCTAAAGGGATTGTTATAAATTCCCTGTAGATTGTTAAAAGATACTCACGTAGAGTTGAAGGGAGGCTAGTACAATATCAACTGCGTTAATACCTCTAAGGCACTGCACCAAGTGTTTGCTATCAGTAGATGAACAACCTAAACTCTTTGCCAACGTAAATGACATATTTCTTGCTCGTTCATTGGACGACAACGCCCATGGAGCTAAAGCTGAACCACTTTGCATAATGGCTCCACTAATTAAACCTGGAAGTGAGAGTAATCGGAGTATATCAAAATGGAAGAAAACACCTTGTACCTCTTGTGAGTGGCGACAGCATTAGGAAATGTGTGCTTACCGCACCTGCGGAGCTTCCAAAAGCTGTAATTCGATCGGGATCTCCTCCAAAATTAGCGACATTTACTTTGGTCCATTTTAAAGCTAAAGATTGATCTTTTAATCCGTAGTTCCCGGGCACGACTTCATCGCCCATGCTGATAAATCCCAGTGCACCTAACGAATTTTATTTCAATTTTTCAATCGATTTACTGACTTACTATACAGGGTGTTTTTTGGGAGCTTTAGTTAGACGTTTCTGGGAAAGTTGTATAGGTGTGTTTTTGAAAATGTGTACTTGGGGGTTACTCTGAAAGCTGAATCGTTCTAAAATATTTTCAAAATGGCAGCACTTCCGGAAATGCCGGAAGTAGCTACCAACTTCGTTATTTTAAATAGCAACCCCTATTTTTTATTGCATTTTTGGATTCTACGTGAAATTATTCTTTTGGTGTACTTAAAAAAAAGTTATGTTGCGTACGACGTCACCTATGAGGCTCCAAATTTAAGAAAATTCAAAGACTGAAAACTCAGATTTTTTAAATGAAATAACTATTTTCTTACTATTGCATTTGATAGAGAATAAAAATGGGCATATTTTGGTATTACATGTTCCTATCCCTATCTTTAATAGTTTCTGACTTATTCTCATTTCATCGCATTGATACCATTTTTTTCGAATTTTTTGTAGTAGTCGACCATGACATGGACCATGGCAATCGAATTTTGAACAAATCAAGTGATACTAAACCGTCACCTGTAATGGCTTGCAATGGTTTTACATATTAAGATTTTTGGATTCTAATAAATTGTTATTTATGGTGAAATGAAGAGAATCGCGTCACATGCCTGTCATACGTTCATTGAGAGATATCCAGAAAGACCGCGTCCTAGTGAACGTACCATCCGAACACTGGAATGAAATTATTTGAATTTTGGAAGCATTGTACCACCTTATCTACAGTAAGAGTTTTACGAATAACTAATGTTAAGGAGCCAGGAATATTTTTTGGGGAACATTACTTGGTCAGACGAGGCCAAATTTAGTAAAAATTTAATCGCCATAATTCGCATTGCTGGTGCCATTAAAATTCTTGTTTGAATGGAGATGTACACTTTCAAGAGTGCTGGAGTTTTATTGTACTTTGTGCGTTTAAAAATAACAATATTTTGTGTTTCCACATTTATCCAGAAAATTTGAATACAGAACGTTATTTGGAATTTTTACGCAATACTGTTGTTCCTGCAACAGAAGAGCTGTCTCTGCAAGAAGATGCTCAATACTGAATCACAAGTCATACAATACTCCGCACGAAAACATTTACGAAACAGAGTTTGTGTTTGGAACATGAAGGCGCTCATTTTGAGCATGTGTTGAAGAAGACAAGGTTTTAAATTGATTTGAAACTAACAGGTGACGGATTGATTGGTTTAAAATTCGTTTGTCATAAGGTCATGTCCAACTACTAAAAAATCCGAAAAAAATGGTATCATTGCAATGAAATGAGAATAAGTCAGAAACTATTGAAGATAGGGATAGGAACATGTAATACCAAAATGTGCCCATTTTTATTCTCTATCAAATGCAATAGTAAGAAAATGGTCATTTCGTTTAAAAAAACTGAGTTTTCAGTCTTTGAATTTTCTTAAATTTGGAGCCTCATAGGTGACGTCGTACGCAACTTTTTTTTAAGTACACCAAAAGAAAGCCCTTATTCTTCCTCTATGCGCTGGTGAAAACTCGGTTGCCATAGCTACAACCGTTTTCAAGTAATGAATTCAAGTACCGTCTGCATCCGCCATTTTTTTTTAAAATGGAAATAACTTAAAAACCATAACTTGTAGATATTGACATGTTTATATCAAAGGTTATGAAATTTCACGTAGAATCCAAAAATGCAATAAAAAAATAGGGGTTGCTATTTAAAATAACGAAGTTGGTAGCTACTTCCGGCATTTCCGGAAGTGCGGCCATTTTGAAAATATTTTACATCGATTCGGCTTTTTGAGTAAGTAACCCCTAAGTAAAAATTTTGAAAAATCTACCTATAAAACTTTCCCAGAAACGTCTAACTAAAGCTCCCAAAAAAACAACCTGTATAAATACCTAATCTGTAATTGTAACTGATTAGAACAACATCTTCATCTAAGAGGAAATCTGGGCCTCCAACATCGTCACTGCCACTTCCTATCATGAAAGCACCCCCATGTGTATAAAACATCACAGGTAGTAAGCTCGTATTTACTTGACGTACCTATACTCGCCACTCTGATTTAGAAGTTTAATGAATTTACTATTACCTGTGGTGTGTAAATATTTATATAAAGACAATCTTCGTCTCCCATTACTTCGGTAAAATTCATTAGCCCGTTGTTTTGTATACACTCAGATTTGTACGCCGTCGCGTCCAGCACACCTTTCCATGGTTCTGCTGGTAAGGGTGACTAAAATTGTGTATTTTATCAATTTCATTTGAATCACCATTTGTCTCACCTCAAATCTTAAATTTCCGATCGGCGGTGTCGCATATGGTATTCCAGTGAACGAAGCAAACGTCTTACCTGTCCATGATTTACGGAAAATACCCTTGAGTGTCCCTTGCGGTATTGTAACTTCCAAAAAATTATTATTTGAATTTACTACCCGGACAATTAAATAAATTACTCCTAAATGGACGGGCCCACATGTTTGGAATACTGCTTGATATCAGTTGGTTGCTTTTCACGACTTATCTGATAAAATACAGTCGCATTTTTAAGTTAATACCTAATATGAGTTTTAGAAAAAAAAATACATTTATCTGACTTTTCGTCAAATTTAATAGAAAAATAACAAGATAAAACTGTATATAACAATAGGCTAGATATAACACTTATAGATAAAACACAAAAAATCATATACATATAATAGATAGTAAATAAAACTCTCAACCTCCCCTTACCGATGATTTAATGAAGACGATGATGAAGTTGTATGTTTTTTAAATTAAGTACCAAAGTACTGAAACTGCTCCGATGCAAAAAGCAGGTGTGAAATGTTGAAAATTGGTGGGTTCCGTCACAGCTTATCCATTGATAGCCTACTGTGACGGATAACCTCAATCGATAAATGTACTTAAATTTTAAAAAATTGAAATTTGAAGAATTTTACATGGGGGTTCTGGCGACATGTTTCGAAACCATTACAGGTTTCATTTTCAAGCAAATTTTACGTAAGAGATGAATGATGGCTTAGGGAAAAAACATGATAATTTGAAAAAACTTAAAACTTTTTAAAAATAAAACATCTTAATTGAAGATACTAAAAATCCGTAGGATTAATAACTAATAAAATTGCCAAAAAGGCTGATGATTACTATGATTTAAACATTTTTAACAAAATTTTGAAGGGAAAGCCGCAACATGCGGTCTAACCACATTCAAATTATCATGTTTTTTCCCTAAGCCATCATTCATCTCTTACGTAAAATTTGCTTGAAAATGAAACCTGTAATGGTTTCGAAACATGTCGCCAGAACCCCCATGTAAAATTCTTCAAATTTCAATTTTTTAAAATTTAAGTACATTTATCGATAGATTAACTAGAAAAATGCTAAAGAAATATAACTATTTACATCCAAAATCTTCTGTAGAAAGACTATACCTCAAAAGAAAAGACGGAGGACGCGGTTTAATAAATTTATTTAATTTGTGCAAAAATCAAATCAATCTTTTACGAAAGTATTTTTATTCTTTAGAAAATCTGCTCATTAATAATATCATTCGGTTAGATAAACATTATTCAGGTCTAAATCTTAAACTTAAAAGTTTCGATTGTGAACCAAAATAAATTTTGAACTAAATTGGATAAACAAAATCTTGCATGGAAAATATCCGACTGTATTAAAATCCTCAGAAATAAATAAAGACATGTCCATAAGATGGTTAAAAGATGGATTTCTACATTCAGAAACTGAAGGATTCATATGCGCAATTCAAGATGGTCTCATTGCAACAATAATTACAAAAGACACATAATGAATCTGAAAGTCTCTGATAAATGTAGAAAATGTCTCTCCCAGAATGAAACCATAGAGCACATTATACCTGGTTGTTCTAATTTAGCACCGATTGACTATCTTTATAGACACAACCAGGTTTGCAAAATATTACATCAACAAATAGCGAAAAATTTAAAGTTAATAAACAATATTAAATCTTATTATAAATACATTCCGGAACCAATATTAGAAACTGATTCATACATCTTATATTGGGATAGAATAATTATAACAGATAGAGAAGTCTCAAACAATAAACCCGATATTGTTATAACTAATAAAATAGATAAACATGCTGTCATTATTGATGTTGCTGTGCCATTATCCACAAATATTATAAAAACTGAAAACGAGAAACGCAGAAAATATGAAGCATTGACAATTGAGATGATGGCAATTTGGAATTTGACTAAAATCTACATTACTCCAATTGTTATTTCGGCAACAGGTGTAATTTCTTGGAAATTTGAATCATATTTAACATCACTAAAATTAAATCCAAAATTATTTGTAATGATACAACGAGCTGTTTTATTACAAACATGTCACATTGTTCGAAAATTCTTTAATCTAAATTAATTTAATTCACTCATAAATATTAGATAATTATAATTTTGTTTAATCTTAAGATTCCTCAAAAATGAATTTATGGTTAGATGTTATCCCCCATAAATTTAATTATTGTACCACTATGTAAGTGTGAATGAATAATAATAATAATATTTATTTGATCGTTAGACCAAAAAAGTGGTATAGATTAAGTCATAAATAGATTGTAGGTACATACAATTAAATTAAATTTAAGTAAAGTCATTAGTTAAAAAACAAACAGTGTACATAAAAAAAATTAAATATAAATACAATGTGTATAAGACGAAACATTACAGCTGGCGTAGCAAACAGAATAGATTAAGATTTATTGTTTTGTAGTAGTAAAAATTCTTCTACATTGTATACCTACGCAATGTTGCTTTAAAAGTGCTTTTGTTTTGCCTTTAAATTGTTTAAGAGAGCCACATTGCTTTAAAATTGGGGGCAAGTAAATTGTAAAGCTTTACACCAGACGAGGAAGGAGCTTTTGCGGTAATATTGGTTTTATTAAAAGGATTACGATAATCATTCTTTTTTCTTGTATTACTACAAATGAGTCTGAGTTTTTTTTTAAACTGGTTTTGGTTCTTATGGACAAGGCATAGAAGCTCAAGAATGTACAAGCTAGGTAAAGATAATATATTATATTTTGGGAAATAAGGTCTGCAAGATTCATTACTTTTTATACCAGCCATGATTCGAATTACTCTTTTCTGGCTCAGAAATACTTCTTGCGCTAATGTTGATAATCCCAAAAACAGATACCGTACAGCAGCTTTGAGTGAACTTGTCCATAGTAAAAGGAAATTATAACGTTAAATGGAACTATGTACTTTAAGGATCTAATTTGAAAGTAACATGTATTAATTTTCTTTACCAAAGCAGAGCAATGTGTTTTCCAATTCAAAGATTGATCGTAGTAAGTATAAAGCACCATCCTCCTTTAGAAATCCTTCCTGCGACCCTTAGCTCTCTATGCATCTCCAATCTGGAGCGCAAAATCCAAGACGAATATCCTAAAACTGCAAAGATATCAAAACAAGGTACTGAGAATTGCAGTAAATGCCCCATGGTTTATCCGCGTGCCTGTAATTTTTATTTAGTACAGGTAAGTATTGGATACCATGTTCTGGTACTTTATAATAAAGAAAGGGTTCAGTGCCTTCTTTATCATATTGTTTGACATAGATAGATAGATACTATTCATATTAAACCAAGAGGTGTTGAATGAATAGTATTAAATAGTAATTAAAAAATAATATTACATTGTATCATTGAATCTACGTATGGTTATTTACAACCCAGACTTATTAAATACTGTGTATAACTGGCGAGGAAAGACATTAAATAACGAAAACCCGTAACTAAAGACAAACAGAAAAAGTGCCGAAGAAACAATTCGCGCCAGGTCAATTTTTCCTGACTAACTTTTTTTCCATCGATGAAGAATATGTTAATAGTCTATCGTTCGTCTCTTCAGAACGTGCTTCAGGGATATGTGTCCTGCATCGGGCAAAAAGGCAAACATGGCAGTTATGGATCGGATATCAAAAGTATGAATTGTATGTTGACACAAAAAATAAATCAAATGACGATATTGATCAAAAAGTGTCGATTAACTGTTCAGTTGTTGTTTTCAAGGTAAACAATGGAGGAAAGGTAAGCAGTAATTTTTTGGTCTATAGTACATACTGCTAAAAACTTGAAGTGGGACACCTAGTTTTTCGTCAGGTTCGTCTGTTCCTTATTTTCAAGCCAAAGCTATAAGTTTTGACTTGAAAATAAGGAAATTTACAAAGTAAGGAAATTTAGATCATAACTGTATTTAGATATTTGTCCAAATGTTTATTTTAAAAAAAAGCACAAATTGGAATGAAAATTATTATAAAAAATGAATAATTAACAAAAAATTAAAAATAGCTTTAAGGAAAATGTTATTTTATTTAATTCTGACTCCTACAAACTACTTCACCCGTATTAATAGAATTACATTTGGTTTTTCTTTCTAAACACTGTAGTCTACTGATTACTCTTGTGAGTAGACATAATACCATTCCAAAACGACATTCTACTTAAGAACCTATTCTTTACAGTGTTTGAATATACATTATTATCGATGTAGTAATACTCCAAATTTTCCTTTCTTATACGCTTCCATTTCCGAAATTCGGAATTTGGAGTGGGATTTCTAAAAGTATTTGATATTTAAATTCTAGCAACAGTTGCTAACAATATCTACCCTGTTCTTGCAAAGTTCGTCCACAACTTTACCATCGTATTAACTGCTTTCATCTCTAACTTACTTCCGTGATATATGCCGTACAATTTTGTGGTAAAAATATAGAATGAGTCATCGCCGTGACAAACTCCTAAAAAAATTGCACTTTTCAGAATTTACGAAGAATCGTTTTTACCATAATTGCGCAAAGGGTCCCCGTATAAGTCCCCATTACTTCTGGCACCACGGTAATCGTACAGAAGCTGATAGATGTCCTTTTTTCCATATTCTAAATGCATGCGTATTGAAACATGTATGGGATATAATATCCAATAATCAGTAAAGATCTAAAATGGTGCACATAGGTGTTTCAAGTACAATTTCATCGATAAACGTACGCTAATCGTTTGTAAAGCATTTTCCAAACTCACGTCCTCATTCTCCAAGTAAAAGAGTCGAACCTTCTCCGTTACGCTGGTATAATCCTTAAGGTCATCGTAAAGTATTGTCAAAGGAGCGAGCCTATCGAAGTCTTCGTTAAACTCGCGTATAAGGGTCTGATTCCTTAAAATAGCTGGAATGTGCATTAAGTACTTAGTATGGGTAAATCTCCACTGCAGTGCTTACGTCCTGCTCCTAGAATTCCTTCTTCTGGAACGGAACTGAATATAATGGGAATGTTAGACGCATTACCTGATTTGATAATATTTTCAGGGGAATCTGGTAAAAACCCGTCTTTTGCATTTTTTTCTACGACAGGTCTAAAAGGAATAAATGGCGCTTCTGCCCATTCCTAAAGGGATTGTTATAAATTCCCTGTAGATTGTTAAAAGCTACTCACGTAGAGTTTAAGGGAGGCTAGTACAATATCACCTGCGTTAATACCTCTAAGGCACTGTACCAAGTGTTTGCTATCAGTAGATGAACAACCTAAACTCTTTGCCAAAGTAAATGACATATTTCTTGCTCGTTCATTGGACGACAACGCCCATGGAGCTAAAGCTGAACCGCTCTGGATAATAGCTCCACTAATTAAACCTGAAAGTGGGGGTTTAGATAGAATCGGAGTATATCAAAATGGAAGAAAACACCTTGTACCTCTTGTGAGTGGCGACAGCATTAGGAAATGTGTGCTTACCGCACCTGCGGAGCCTCCAAATGCTGTAATGCGCTCGGGATCTCCTCCAAAATTAGCGACATTTACTTTGGTCCATTTTAAAGCTAAAGATTGATCTTTTAATCCATAGTTCCCGGGCACGACTTCATCGCCCATGCTAATAAATCCCAGTGCATCTAACGAACGTATATTTTTTAATCGATTTACTGACGTACTATATAAATACCTAATCTGTAATTGTAAGTGATTAGAACAATATCTTCATCTAAGAGGAAATCTGGGCCTCCAAGATCGTCACTGCCACTGCCTGCCATGAAACCACCCCCATGTGTATAAAACATCACAGGTAGTAAGCTCGTAGTTACTTGACGTACCTATACTCGCTACTCTGATTTTGAAGTTTAATGAATTTACTATTACCTGTGGTGTGTAAATATTTATATAAAGACAATCTTCGTTTCCCATTACATCAGTAAAGTTCATTAGCGCGCTGTTTTGTATACACTCAGATTTGTACGCCGTCGCGTCCAGCACATCTTTCCATGGTTCTGCTGGTAATGGTGACTAAAATTGTGTATTTTGTCAATTTCATTTGAATCACCATTTGTCTCACCTCAAATCTTAAATTTCCGATCGGCGGTGTCGCATATGGTATTCCAGTGAACGAAGCAAAGGTCTTACCTGTCCATGATTTACGGAAAATACCCTTGAGTGTCCCTTGCGGTATTGTAACTTCCAAAAAATTGTTATTTGAATTTACTACCCGGACAATTAAATAAATTAATACTCCTAAATGGACGGGCCACATGTTTGGAATACTGCTTGATATCAGTTGGTTGGTTTTCACAACTTATCTGATAAAATACCTACAGTCGCACTTTTACGTTAATAATATGAGTTTTAGATTACATTTATCTGACTTTTCATCAAATTTAAAAGAAAAATAACAAGATTTACAGCGTTTTCTAAGAATGGAGTGATTACTTTATTTAAAAATAGATACTAAGGTAAGATTCGCAAACCAGTAAAATAAGACGAAATTTGACGATTTGGATGAAATAATGGTTACAGCTTTCAAAATTTGGGAACAGGCTTGTTTTGTGCTCCCTTTGAAGTGTTCAAAAGTCCCCATCCATACCCCCCCCCCCCTCCGAGAGAAGTGGGGGGCGAAAAAGTGTCCAAAAAACAGGTTTTCGTAAATAAATGAAAAAGTATCAACTTTATCAAAAACAAAAACGTTAAGAAAGTTGTAGCTGACAAAATTCCGCACATTTTCATATTTTATTTTTGTCTCTACGGCCAATAGGAGACGAGATAGATTTTTTTTAAATGTCGACTGTTTTGCGGCGAAACGGTAACACGTGCACGCATCGTGCGTATTTCGCTTATATCTCGAGAATAGCCATGCGTATCGCAAAATTCTTCAAATAAAAGTTGTAGAGAATTTAATTACGAATAATTTTCTTTTTTAAACATTTCCTATTGACAGAGATATAATGATTTAAATCTTTTTCATAACTTCACATGTTTTAAATATGTTAATAGTCTATTAGTACGTAACAATCTCCATATAATTTTCATTGGGAGTTACCAAGCGTGTAAAAGTTTGGCCCCCCCTCCAGGATTGTTATCAATGACCCACTGAACAATATTAGAGGGGGGGGGGAAAGTTGAACTGCCGCCATCTTGTCCGCCATTTTGAAAATGCCCCCGAACCTATTTTTGGCTATATCTCAGCAACCGTATGTCCAAATTGAACGTACGTAGACTCTAATTGTACAGTTTTGTATTCCTAAGATAAATTGTTATATAACCGAAATTGATAATCCCAGCGGATTTAATGTTTTTGGGCTTAAAATCTTAAATTATGGAATATGTAAAAAAAAACGCTAAAAAACATATCACTTTTTATTTTATTATTATTAATCTTTTAGATCTCGCTTTTATGAATAAAATGCAAAAACAATCAACGAAATCCGAGCACTGGTTACGAAAATATACAAGATTTAGGAATAGGTAGCGCACCTTTGCTGAGTATACAATAAATTGGTAGTTACAGATCAAATTGAAAATTTCATAAGTTTGTTCTCTACAAAATATGCGAATTAATACTAAATGCACACATTAATTAAATGTAATCAATTTTTGAAGGTAAGGAGCTTATAATGCCCAATTCGCGATTCCCTCGCCCTTATAAGAGTAATGATCGCCATGACATGAATCAGATCGGAAAGACCGTACCGGTGAAGAAATCGAAAATACCCGAATTAATACAAATTTTATAAATTAATAATTTTGTATATCTTTTTAAAAAGTTTTATGCGTTTCGCACCTTCTCGTTTATTTAATTAATTAATTTAATTTAGGCTTTTAGGAAGAAGAGGTGACCATCAAAGGACCACTTTACGCAAATATTTGCAAAGAGCAGTGCAATTTAATGATTTTTTCCTGCAACTGCGTCGAACTCCACAATTCTGCTTGTAACCACATTTAAGCATCTCAATGCAAGCGGCGCCGACTTCCGGAATTGTTATCCACACGGTAAGCTGGTCTCTTGCAATGTAATAGGAGAACGTCTTGTGTCGGGACATCATTTCTAAATTTTGGTTTCGGTGACAGAATATTAACTTTCGTTGTTGATTAATGGATTCTTAAATGTGGTTACAAGCAGAATTGTGGAAACCGACGCAGTTGCAGGAAAAAATCATTAAATTGCACTGCTCTTTGTAAATGTCTGCGTAAAGTGGTCCGTATAGGTAATAATAATTGTCATTTGATGGTCACCTCTTCTTCCTAAAAGCCTAAATTAAATTAATTAATTAAATAAACGAGAAGGTGCGAAACGCATAAAACTTTTTAAAAACATATAAAAAATTATTAATTTATAAAATTTGTATTAATTCGGGTATTTTCGATTTCTTCACCGGTACGGTCTTTCCGATCTGATTCATGTCATGGCGATCATTACTCTTATAAGGGCGAGGGAATCGCGAATTGGGCATTATAAGCTCCTTACCTTCAAAAATTGATTACATTTAATTAATGTGTGCATTTAGTATTAATTCGCATATTTTGTAGAGAACAAACTTATGAAATTTTCAATTTGATCTGTAACTACCAATTATTGTATACTCAGCAAAGGTGCGCTACCTATTCCTAAATCTTGTATATTTTGGTAACCAGTGCTCGGATTTCGTTGATTGTTTTTGCATTTTATTCATAAAAGCGAGATCTAAAAGATTAATAATAATAAAATAAAAAGTGATATGTTTTTTAGCGTTTTTTTTACATATTCCATAATTTAAGATTTTAAGCCCAAAAACATTAAATCCGCTGGGATTATCAATTTCGGTTATATAACAATTTATCTTAGGAATACAAAACTGTACAATTAGAGTCTACGTACGTTCAATTTGGACATACGGTTGCTGAGATATAGCCAAAAATAGGTTCGGGGGCATTTTCAAAATGGCGGACAAGATGGCGGCAGTTCAACTTTCCCCCCCCTCTAATATTGTTCAGTGGGTTACTGATAACAATCCTGGAGGGGGGGGGCAAACTTTTACACGCTTGGTAACTCCCAACATTACATTGTTACGTACTATATCATTCGTCTCTTCAGAAGCTGCTTCAGGGATATGTGTCCTGCATCGGGTAAAAAGGCAAAACTGGCAGTTTTGGATCGGGTATCAAAAGTATGAATTGTATGTTGACACAAAAAATAAATCAAATGAGGATATTGATCAAAAAGTGTTGATTAACTGTTAAGTTGTTGTTTTCAAGCTAAACAATGGAGGAAAGGTAAGCCAGTTTATCATTACAATTATGGAGGAAAGTATAATCAAAGTGTACAAAATTCATAATTATCATCATAATCATAATTATATAATAATTGCATACGTCAACATAACTTTTACAAACAGAATTATGATGGATTACGATTTAAGAACCGATGTGGTTAACAAAAATGTTAGATGTATAGACTCTGTACAGTTTCAAAAACTTAGTAGTTTAGATGAATGGTAAACTCTTTGTTTACAGATTGCAAATAGTAAAATAAATAAAAAAATAAAATTAAAAAAATGGTAGGTAGCTCTGATATCACTACTGTTTGGCACTGCTATTGAGAAGTACACGTTAGCTTTTGGAATGTGTTCAGTTACAGATACAGAGGTGTCTCAACAGAAAGTAATTTTTTGGTCTATGGTACCTATACACTGCTCAAAATTTGAAGTTGGGCATCTAGTTTTTCGTAAGAACTATAGTTTGGGCTTGAAAATAAGGAGCAGCAATTTAGATCATAACTTTATTTAGATATTTGTCCAACAGTTTATTTTAAAAAAAGCACTAACTGGAATCAAAATTACCTATTATAAAAAATGAATAATTAACACAAAAATTAAAAATAGCTTTAAGGAAAATATTTTATTTAATTCTGCCAATTTTTTGAAAACCGAAAAAGCTTCTTAAGAACAAGTCGGACCTCCTCTAAATCTGACTCATGTTTGGTACCTCCTTGGCATACTTATAATAAGATTATCAATAATTTCTTGGGGGGTCCTGACCAATTCTTCTACCACAGCATGTTCCAGCTCATCTAATGTGTTTGGACGATATTCCCGATGGGACAACTGTCTTTTGTGATGGTCTCAATGGCGAATTAGCAGGACAATCCATTCGGGTTATACGAGCCCTTTGAAATGTGTGATTTAGGAAAACCGCATATGATTTTTTTTGTTACAAAGTTCAAACCATTCACGTATGATGTTTTGATAACCCTCTGGTTACGTTTTAATCATGACCGTGTCTTTAGATATGTTCAAATAATCACATGATTTTGGTGCAAGATTTACATAATACCTGCTGTATTTGTAAGTAACATGATAGTAAGTACTACCAAAGACTATCCTTCCCCCGATAGTCTTTGGTACTACCTTTTTCAAAACAAAAATATCTATAGATACACAAAAGGAATGCGCAGCAGGAAGGAAAAATCAATAAATCAATGATTTATTATTGATTAGCAAAGATGCAATGAAAAAACTAAAGATGTAAAGGTAGGGATGAAAATTCCAGATAGGATCGAGTTAAAGTAGGTAACTATATCATAAAAGAACAGAGAGAAAGCCCGCTAAAAGGGTAGGTAAAAGTAAAACCAAAACCGGTAAAAGAGTGAATTATATGAAAAGAAGATACCATAAGAAAGAAAGAACAAATTCTTGAAGTGGGCCTAGAAAGTATGTGAGAAACCTTCAAAACAAGTCAAAATGGCTACCATAACACCAATAGGTACATAAAAATAATATAAAAGAATGTAATATTTCAGAAGAAGATCATTGCTTTGCGTGGTTTACAAATTATATGAACGTAAGTATTCTAGAAACAAAACTCAAAGAAAAATGGAGAAAAATACTAAACGGAACCAACCAACACAAGATTGAGTCATTGCATTGAACCAAATAAACGAAACAAAAAATAAACAAAAATAAGAGCAGTGGACCTAGAGACATTTGGGTGTTGAGCTATTTATTATATTAATGGATGAACTAGCAAAAGGTAAATGAAGATCTAAGATTAAACACAACTAGGATGTAGGAAGTGTAAGAAAATACAAACCAAAAATAAACATGGAACTCGCAAATACGAAAAATGCTAAAAATAGGGGAAGAAATGAAAGAGACAGTGAGACACTAAATGCAGAAAAAGTGGTCGAAGACTAGAGGATAATGAACAGGATACAAAAAACGTGTTGTTCTACAGAATTCTGTATAAACCGTTCTTTAATAAAATACAACTAAAACTAAATAAGCTTATTCGAATCAGTCCTCATTTTAATATGGACGGAGGAGAGCCCTTATGTGAGATGAAAATACTTGGAAAATTTAGGGAATAACAAAAGTGATATAATAAGGGAAGACTGTGTAGTGGAAAAACATTAAAGATCGCAAGTGAAACTGTTTGGTTATATGATCAGAGATTCAGAGCGGGCGAGAAATGGGGAAAGAAAGGAAAGGCCCACGAGAAAAATAGCAGAAACCGGACTGATCTCGACACAAAGAAGAAGAGAAGCAGTAAATGGAGAGGGAATTACCTCTACACCTACGATAGATGAGGGAAGTGTAATCATACTAATGCATTTATATTAGAATTAGAATTGTTTGCTTATATTTCATTGGTCACGTGCCGCATATGTGCTATAATGCTCATCACATTATCTATAAATTGACTTTTTTACACTTGGCAATCTAAAATTTTATAAGAAAGGCGCCACGCCATTTATTTATTCATCTCAGTATGCTAAACGATTCAAAACTCAAATCCGTATTTCAATATCTTCGGGCAACAAAAATAGTGTTAACATTCTCAAATTAGAACAAGTATAGACACTACACAAACAGCCTAATAAAATTTTGCTGGCAATTGTCTCACACTTAAGAACTGTTTGGTTAAAAAGTGTTTTAAGTGTTTGAAAAACGTTATTAAAATTTACTGCCTACGTAAGTTGTGGACATTTACAGAGCCGGTCTTAGGGTTTGCGGGGCTGTGTGCAAAAATAAATGCGGGGCCAAGAAAAATAACTTTTATTTACTCATTATCATTATAAATGTACAGGGTGTACAACTAAGAAAGGAGGCCGGCCATAACTCGGAAACTATTTAAGATAGAACAGTGAAATAAAAAATCTAACAATAAATGTGCCTAACAGAAAATGCTGGAAATTATTTTCAATTTCCTACCATTGCCACCAGATGGGGTTTCACTGATTTCAATTTGAAATTCCCATTTTTTGGGCAATTTTCCTCAGTAAGGTATTTAAAAAAATATATTCATTGTAAACTAGTGATGAATGTGCAAAACTTTGTTTAATGAATTTTTACGATTGGTCAAAATAAAGGGAGGGGGAACTATATTACGTGTTACTAGAAAAAATCGTGTAACTCCGAAACGGGTTGCTTGAATTTGTCAAGATTGGTCTCGATGAAAAGAGAATAAGTACTTGATATTACCAAAAAAATTCAAAACCACAACAATTTCTTATCTCCGTCTACCGATAGAGGGCGCAACTTGTTGAAGGAACAAAATGGTCGACTTTTCTAAAAAAATTCAAATGGTACCAAAAATTTTTTTCACTGCAATAGAAAGGAAAATTAATAAGGGAGTAATTTTAAAAAAAGTTATCTCAATAGCTCTTATAGTACTGAAGATATAGTCACAAATGTGGTAATATAAGAGGCAATTTGAAGTATAAACACCATTTAATAAAAACATAACTATAAAAATAAAATCACAGAAAATTCAAAATTTACGAAACTATGTTAAGAGAAACAAAAAAAACAAACCTAGCGCGGGGCTGGCCTAACCGCGGGGCCGTGTGCAGTGCACACTTTGCCCCCCCATATATCCGGCTCTGGACATTTATGTCCGTCTGATCTCACACACACTCGCGAGTATTATTTTTAAATGTACGTTATGAAACCGTTTTTACAACGATTGTATTTTTTCAATTCACTTATGAAGCTGTGAGAAACAAATTAAAGAGCAAAGATTTCAGATAAACGTTTAAGAGTTTTGTAATTAAGTGTTAAAGACACTTCGTTTTGTTTTAATCATGAAACAAATCAAAGGCAAAGTGTTTAAGAAATAAAAAACCGTACAATAAACAGAACTGTTTCCCTTCAGCACAAAAAGTGTGTGACAAGTGCCAAAAACATTCATTACTATGAAATTATATGGTATATCAACAGGCTTATGTACAGAAGGAGTAATCAAGTTCCCTATGTTGATTTTATCATACAGCTTGGATAAGGGTTCCTTTTTTTAATTTAGCTAATGAGCTAATAACAAGCTACAAGACTGAGTTGTCATTTGTAATTAGTGCATCATGTCTTGCCTTCATCATCAAATACAGCACCTAATTCGCGTGAGTACGATAGTGAAAGACTAAAATATACACAGCTAACGGCCTTTGAAATGAGTAATCCGTAACGAAAATAGTGTATCCACATTAAAATTTTCTAAACATAGAGGTATTGCAAAACGTCGATATATGAATTACTATAAGATATTTACATAAATGTACGTTCCGGTTACCAAATAAGGTAATTCTCTATTATAATCCTTTTTAAGATTGTTCAACGCGCCCATATTTAATTAGTGTTAATTAATGATGAGTGTGTTATAAATAGAAAATATTCAATATGATCTGCTTAAATATATTTATATTTCCCATGACCAAACCCTAAAAGGTAAGAAGATTCCAAAACTAATTTAAATACATTTAAGAATGAGATTATTTAAATCCTCTAATACATATTACATTATTGTTCCCGATACGCCTTATACATTGCTTGAAATTAAGAGGATTATGTCTTCTAATATTCACAAAAAATCTGATTCATAAAATTGACTCACGTTTCTATTACCATTAATATTACCGTCTTTATTTCTATTAAATTAAAATAAATTGTTAATTCATCATTTCACAATACCTACACTACAATTACTTCAAAACTGCGAAATAAACAATTACTTCCTATAAGTAACTAATTCATCCTCGCTCGTTTTGAGAAGAAACTAGAAACATTGGAAAGAGTCTCACACGTAAAGCTCATTATTTCCAAAGTATAAATAAATAAATAAATAAATTGTACTCTACTAATGTTTTTTGTAAATGTAACCCAATGCGTTTCGACACTAGGTAATTATAAATACAGGGTGATTCATTAAGAATGTCCAATCTCTGAACTGTAGATTCCAGACCTCGAAATATGATGATTCTGCCCAACATGCCTTATACAAATATTGATAGTTTCCGAGATACCGGGTGTTTAAAGTTTAAATATGAATTTTGATTTTCGCAATAACTTTCTATTTTTTCACAATTTCTTTTTGAAAATTGGCAGTTTTACCTTTTTTTGCATGAGGATTGCCAATTTGGACTCTAATTTAGCATTGCTAATAGAGGGCGCTAGTTATACTTGGTTGTGTTTAGTAAATCTAAGCAAAAATTTTTTTCGTCTGAACTATTAGCAAACTAATAATAAAATATGGAAAAGCGTTAGATTCTACAAAAAAAAGTTACTCTTGTTTGATTCGTGTAACTCGATCAGTTATCGAGTTATTTGCTTCTAAACAGTTCAATAAATTTTAATTTAAAAAAAAATTTATTCTCTAAATGTGTAACAACAATAAACTATTATTTATGATCCGTTTTCGCAAAGATCTCTTCATATCAAATAACCCTTGTCTATTATTTTTAATCACATTAATTAATTGTTATTGCGAAAATCAAAATTCATATTTAAACTTTAAACACCCGGTATCTCGGAAACTAGCAATATTTGTATAAGGCATGTTGGGCAGAATCAT
Organism: Pyrocoelia pectoralis; assembly: GCA_036250285.1. NCBI lineage: Eukaryota > Metazoa > Arthropoda > Insecta > Coleoptera > Lampyridae > Pyrocoelia > Pyrocoelia pectoralis. Next base: position 24,408,108 of record CM070077.1, on the reverse strand, counting down.
CATATTTTGAGGTCTGGAATCTACAATTCAGAGATTGGACATTCTTAATGAATCACCCTGTATATTTCCAGGAAATTAAGAATACGTACAAGAAGCATAATAGTTGCTATCTTATATTCTTTTCAGGTAGGTACGACAAATAACACACGATCAATTAAAGAATTCCATATTAATTTAGATTTTATTCAGAATGATAATTTTGTGCAATCTAATTAAATCGGTGTGTTTTTTAGCTGTACTTACTTAGGTAATTTTAATTAAATTAATTATTACAAATGAATGCAAATTATGAAGTAAGTATTCCCCATAAACTCTTGAACGTTCACGTCGTTTTAGTTATTCCGACTGTTAAATACCTACATCAATTAAAATTATTGGTAATAGGAATAATTAACATTGCCTGAAGTAAAATTAATTGCATTACTTGCTTTATTTAAGGTACAGGATAAATCATAACGCGAAGAACAACCTTTTTCAATGTAGAGGAGAGGTGGTATAAACGAGACTATACTTACGCAAAGTGAACTCATTCATGGAATCAGTTATTCGTACAAGGACGATAAGATGTTTGAGGCATTCTGCATAAATAAAGCACCACACATTATGATGACTGATAAAGCTGATGTAGACGTTGACACAGTTGATCGAGAAAACCCTCCTCACACATCAACTCGTGTGCAGGCAACAAATGAAATATAACTTACCCCATGAAACTCTCATTCAGCGACTTCAAACGAATATACAGGGACGGGTATAATAGAAGTCAGTAGATAACTTTTAAAAAGAAAGTTAAAATTCGTAAATTATATAATAGGGTAGGTGATTGAAGCTATTTTTTTGCAAATTGACACTCACCCCCAACATGCTGGGAGAGAAGATTGGGTCGGGGAAATGTAAAATGTTTTCTTGAGTAATTGGTCTAGAATTGTTACGAAATCTGTGAAGTTAAACAGTAATGGACTGACAGGACATCACTCTGGTTAAATGAGCCAGCCCAATGCTGGCTGTGACTGAATTTTGTAACGTGACATCTGTAATAAAAGATCAAGATGTAGATGCGAGGACGATAAGGATGAATAAGGACGATAAGGACATTGAACAGCTCCTTTCCTAGTTACAAATGGATTCCCCGTCGAGAAAAATATTACGTCTCTAATACTAGAGTAACTAGATACGAGAAGTGAAACCAAAGAGTAATCAAAATAATGGCCGCGATTTTAAAAATGTCAAGGCCCAAGTAAAAACCAGGGAGGTGCCCTTCAAGGCTGCAAATCGAAAAGAAGAGTCTATGGTGAAGATCGAGAAAACCCTCCTCAGACATCAACTAGTGTGCAGGCAACTTACTATTACTATTATTATTATCATTGTCCTTACTTTTGTGTCTAACCCACTACAAACTTACAAAACTGTCCGAATCCGAATTTGAACAATCACGACAGTCACTCATTGTTTTACTATATTACTTATCCACTGAAACAGGTATAGGTACATGGAAAAATTTGAACTTACAGTTGTCTTTCTCATTGACGATGAGTTTCCGCTTCATCTAGTAGTTCGGCAGTCAAAGGAGCGGTTTTTCACTGTATTATCAAAATAGCTACGTAGCTAACGTGAGGGAGCTGTCAAGAGCACCAAGTCAACGTAATGTCATCGATGTAAAAACAGTGATCCTCATCAATTGTATTGCTCATCGAGTGAGTGCCCAAAGATCAATTTCTTGTTAAGAATTTGATAAATAATTATTATCTACATATTATGTTTTCATTTCATGGCAAAAACTTCGTCCAACTATATATTCACAAATTTGTTGTAGCAATAAGACAGTGCTCACTTTGAACATTTATTTTAAAAATCACGAGACGTTTTGATTTCTAAACTCAGTGTTGACAGGTAAGGTCTTGTCGACAATTAGGTACCTACCTACATGATTCAAAAATCGTTCTGCTATGCTTTCACCCAACTTGTATTGTAATTTTAATTGATTATCTATATATAATCGATAGAATTTCGTCTACAAGAACCAGAGAAGTGTTATACCCATGATAGTTACAATTAGGTACACTTTAAACGCGCTATGAAGAATTCAAGTAGTTTAAATTAACATTTTTTCGTATAATGCAGTAGCACTTACCATATAAGAGCTATTAATCGCATTAGTCTAACAACTACGTGACATAATCGAGGTTAATCTTCAAGAATTAATGCGACTCAAAAAATTCTGATTCGATACACTTAACGACATTTAAATGTGGTATAAACGTCATTACGCATGTAAAAAATCGAAAAATATTTTTCGTAAGACACAAAAACTGTAGGGTAAATATCTTTTACAGTCGTCATTTTTAAAGTTTATTTCATGCGTGCCGATTATCTATACTGAAAGATAGCATTTTACTGTTTACAATAATTACTAATCCAATCTCATTAGGTATAATAAAACTGCAGGAAACGAAAATATACAGAAAGGAACAAATCACCAAAACAAGGCAACAGGACTGGACACATGAAATATAATATTGACTGTCGCTATCACTATTTAAAAAATCCTTCTCTTTATGTTAGTTAGTAGATACAGATATAGGTATACTTATTTATCATTACATATAGATATAATTTTAAGTTGGAAATTGTCCTCAGAACTATAAATGGAGTCATTTCTCTGTTGTTTTGAGCAAGAACAAGAAATGAAATAAATAAATATAATATCTCTAATAGGCAAGAACAGAAGAGCAGATCACAGAACACAGAATTCCATGGAGAAGAAAGAGATACAAACTGCTGAAGTTAACCACACAATGAGGTATGTACTTTTGTAGTGAAAAACAGAGACGCCAAAAGGCGCTACATAAGCCACCCACACGTGAGGATGCTTGCAGAGGGAACGAATCCATTCACAGCCTCGTCCGGCCAAGATTCCCCCAACATGGATCCCTCGGTTGGACAAGTTTCACTGAAGATCGTCGCATTACCACGTGAAATATTTAAAATCGTGACGGGAATCTATTAGTGATGAGTGATGACCCATAGGGGCAAGACCTCTGAACTGAAAGCACGATTAGAAGAAATTGCCATACTTTGGTATTGACTGACCCCCGAATAAAATATTCAGTTACAGTTAATATTGCATCTAATTAAACTTTAAAATCCTAAATTCAATAAAAAGTTCATTAATCACTATATAATAACCGAAAGATGTGTATATGTGTGTGTTGCTGTGCACTTTTCCGACAGTCGCCGAATCCTGACGAATGCGGATGTGATATCTTAAAACCAAAGCTATTATAAATTTATAACCTACAAATTAATGTTACAATTTAGATACTCCCGCAAACCACGTAAATATCTGCACTAATTTTTTTTTAAGTAAGTTTTAAACATTTTAGTATAAAAGTCGTCATCTTATTCAAGCGGTATTTGTGTCTAAATATATTTTCTTTACTTAGAAAATACGTTCAAAGTTTCCTTATGGAGATTACGTGTAAAATAGAATTCGCTATTTGTGCTTATTTTTGGGTGAAAATTTTGTGTAAACATGCAAAGTTTGTCTGTCCGAGGTCCTTAACCCATTTCGAACATTAAAACAATTTTCGCGAAAATTTTCAAAATGACAAGTACCGATCGGAAACTTTTTCTCGCTAACATAGAAATTTAATTATTTCCAGTTGAAAAGTTATTCAAATGATGAAAAATGATTCTATTATACTTCGCGTTAACATTTTCATGGTTAAAATTCTTCGTAGACTAATTTATGTGTCCCGATACCTTCTTTCGGTGACTTTCGAAATGTACATGTTTGTGTGCTTATTTCGAATTTAGAGATTTTGAACTATGGACGATGTTGTAGGTAACATATATAGTCGTATGTTTTCACCGAGGAAAATGTTTTTGTCTACGTATTTAACTTAATATCTATTGATGAAAGTAGGTGGCAAGTGTATTATTACGTTACACTATACCAAAGAGAATACCTATACTTTGACTATACTTCTAAATATACAACTTATATTGTAATTAAGAGGAAGTAAAATCCATATTTACTGCTGTACACATACGTGTAAATGAAGCCTTTAGTTAGTGAAATAAACAAAAATTTGAAACTGTTTAAGGTAGAGAAGGTCTTTCTATAAAACAGATGTTATGCAACGTTAGACCAGCTTCTATTTGTACATTTTATGTTTTATGGTATTTTTAGTTTTACTATAGGTACTTAAAAATGAATCTTAAAACGTTCTCCCTAAGGCCATTCGTATTCCCAAAAAGCTGCCAGTGTCCAAATTGAGTTCTTTTACATTCAAAATTCATTCTAAACTATCCTTATGAAGTTCACACGGAATTTGTTATATTTTCGTTAATTTTTGGGCAAAGACTATGTGCAAAGACGTAATTAACATTGTGAAAGAGCCATTATGTATTTTTGGTCTCAATTCCAAAAAGTTTGCATTTTACATTTTTTTTAATAATTGGTAAAAATTTACTATAGGTAGGAACGAATTCGTATATCTTTACCAAATATCAACCCATTTTTGTGATTTTTACGTCAAATGTAAGTAAATGTAATCCTTTATTTTAGTTACTTTAATAACTTGCTAAATTACAGATACCTACGGGGTCAAAAATCTGAAAAGGTACAAAAATGTAAATTTTTTTTCTTTTTTCAAGCAACTAAGCCAGCTCAACAAGGTGTGATATTTTAAAACAAAGGCTATTACAACCTACAATCACAGATACCCCCCCCCCCCCCAAAGCACGTAAAACGCGAGAATCGCGTGTACCCCCGTTTATGTTTGAATATTAGAGAATTAAAAAATGTTCCTGTTTTAATCAATAAGAATTAAAATAAATTAAAATTTTAATCTGTCAAAGTTTACCTATTTATCTTGTTTGCTCCGGATAGCTCATGGTAACTTTGCCTCGGTATTCCTTTTTGTTTAGCCTAATCAGCAGGAAAAATAACACACCGGTCAAAACATTGCATACGAAATTAGCAATTCCTCAAATAATATTATTCTTTAATAAACCAACAGTGGCATACTTTAAAAAAGCTTATTAAATAAAAACTCATCTAAATTTTGAATTTGTTAAAACTATTAATTTACTTCAATTAATACAGAACTAGTTACGCCTTAACGATGACATGATCAACTAGGGATTTCATCGTAATCTGTGAAAACAATAATACCTACACGACCACATTCATTTGAAAAAAGTCGTAAGTCGTTTTGTATCTCATCATCTTACAGATTTCCAAAAAGCAGAACGAGTACAAATTTGCCACGAAACTCTAATTTTTTAAGAATGGTCTACACCAAACTTTGTCAAAAATTGTATTAGGCGATGAAACTTACATAGGTACCAATTCTTGACATGCCAACTCAACAAGAGAGCCGCGTATGGGGATCCATAAAGACGAGGTCACACCAACAATACATGACGAGGAAGAAGGTTTTCTTCAGAGGAAGAGATCGGTGCTACTGTTCGGTGTTATGTCAATAGTATTCCTAAAACTTCACCTTTAATGTAGGTACGAAGCTACCGCATTTCCCGTTTAAGTATAAAATACAGGGTCATTGTGGTGCCTAATTAGACTAAAACAATATTAACCATACGACAAAGTGCTGGATCGTTCAGAGGAAGAGTGTTTCCACTAATGTCCAAAATGGAGACATATTAGACATTCGAAAAATAAATCCCAATCGTGATCACTAACCGCAGTTTCTGTATACGCAAGACATCTAAAAGATTAACTACAAAGGCACATCCTACGATGAAACTTATATTTCGTTCAATAGAGATGAAACCGTATAAGTACATAAAGAATGATGAATAAATAATAGAGTTTGCGGTAGTCATGACTGCAATAAAGAATCATTGTGGGTGTCCAACTGGCTACTGCTTCCACTCCCCCACAATGTAAGCCACGATCCCATCGTTCACATCCAGAAACATCTATACCATCTCAAAGATAAAAGTCAAAGAATTGTTGTTTGTCTTATTTAAATGATCGTATGCAGCAGGTCGTAGTTCAAATTTTCAACGAACTGTTTAAATTATAAAAACGGGGATTGTTATTATCATTACATGATAAGGTTATCAAATTCACGGTCCTTCCTGTTGTTATTAGTACACAATAATCCCATGTAAATGAGTCGAAATTTAGGAATTCATTTTTATTTATCTCGCTGCAAAACTTTTAGATATTAGCGGCAAATTTAATTAAACAGAAACATTTAGAGAATTTTGCAAACTAAAAAATGTCATATTTATACGAATATCCTTATATGTACACTTACTTATAATTAGTTATTAAGTATTTAATTTATAGTTATTGAACATACCTGTGTTAATTGCATTTCCTGTACTTAATTTAGCGCATGTTTGATATTTTTGTTGCAAAAACTACATCTAATGTAAATAATTTTTTTATTAACATAAATTCCGATCTTCCATGTTATATTGCACTATAAGACATGCTTGCAAAATTGTAATGTTTTTTCAAGTTTTATATATTACGTTTGATAGCGGTGTTACTATATCACCATATAAGTCGAAATGTATAAAATCGTTTACGATCAATCTACATCACGACGTATCCGCAAGAATTTTAGACGTACACCGACTCAAACCCTCAGGACACAATTCCTCGCGAAGTTATATGCAAAAATTATTTCTTTGAATGCCTAATTTGTTTAAGGAGATTTATCAAATTATTATAATTCAGCATGTCACTTTTAATTGTCATCCAGAAATTCAGTTACGATATCCATTACAATTACGTATCGTACTTTGATCATACTTCCAGGAAGAACAAATGGATCCACGTAAATTTAGTTGTGTGACTAATTCGCATTCTGTCTATTATAAAATATAGGAATTCTAAGTTCGCAGAGAATAATACAAATTCTTAAAGGAATATACAAAACATAAAGATAATTAAAATACTCGGCTTACATCTTTCGTTATTATATGAGAGAGGTGACAAATGGTTTACAATAGACGCCATCGGGAAAATTAGGACCTCTCATAAGCTGGCAGGACCAAATCGGCAGAATCAAGTCGGACGTATTTAATTATTTAGTACTTATTTTGTACTAATTTGTACCACTAATAAAAATTTTGTACTCTCTTGCCGTTTTGAAAAAAACAGTGGCGCTGCTAGCCTCATATTAAACTAGCAGGACCAAAAGACAAAAATAAATAAAACAAACACAAAAAAGGCAGATACGCAAAGATCTGAATTTGTACTAATTTGTACCATCAAAATAAATTGAATATGTTCAAAAATTTTCCCTAAGAACATCCAAATGATATGAAGCCTATTAGGGTCAGGAGTAAGCTACCCTCTCCCATAAGCAGAATCAGTTGATGCTCGTACGATCTAAACAGGATAATTTGTGCCTCTAAAGTATGAAGTTTCGAATTTCGTACCCTCCTCCTTTCTTTGGAATCTACCCCCTATCACTTTTCAGCTCAAGAGTGAAATACCCTTTGCCACGAGCAGAATCAGTTGATACTCGTACGATCGAAGCAGGATAACTTTTACCTCTAAAATATGAAGTTACGAATTTCGTACCCCCGTCCTTCCCCTTTGGAAACTACCCCCGATCACTTTTCGACTCAAGAGTAAAGTACTAAATATGTTTACATTGATATAATAATCATTTTATTCAATTTCCAGGGCCGCTTGCACCATTTAAATATTATTGAAAGATTACCCTATATAAATATTGTAGTTCAGAAGGTTATTTCACGTATGTACTTTTATAACAAAATAATTAGTAGAAAACGCTTGTAAACATTTTTAATAAGTACACCAAGAGAAATGTGGGAATAAATTTTAATTAAAAACAATAAGAATCAAAAGGAAAATATTTGACTGATTTTAGTAATATGTAATTTCAAAAAAGATATTACGAAACTGTTTAGACTTAAAAAAAACATAATAATTATTCAACAAGCGTTAGGTAATAAAAATACTTTTTAAATGAAATAGTGGAGTCGACACCTTTGCATCATTTTTAAAAGATTAAACCTATCCTAAGATGTTGTGACAATATTATGTATTGCACGAAGTGATCGGGAGTAGATTCCAAATGAAGGAGGAGGGTACGAAATTCGAAACTTCATATTTTAGAGGTACAAATTATCCTGCTTCGACTGTACGAGTCTCAACTGATTCTGCTTATGGCAAAGGGTAGTTTACTCTTAACCCTAATAGGCTTCATATCATTTGGGCGTTGTCTTACGGGAAATTTTTGAACATGTTCAATTTATTTTAATGCTACAAATTAGTACAAATTCAGATCTTTGCGTATCTGCCTTTTTTTTGTTTGTTTTATTTATTTTTGTCTTTTGGTCCTGCTAGCTTAATATGAGGCTAGCAGCGCCACTGTTTTTTTCAAAACGGCAAGGAGTGCAAAATTTTTATTAGTGGTAAAAATTAGTACAAATTCAGATCTTTGTGTTTCTGCCTCGATCTTTCCTGTTTTGTCTTTTTTTCTTGTGGTCTTGCTAGCTTAATATGAAGCTAGCAGCGCCACTGTTTTTTCCAAAACGGCAAAAATTTTTATTTATTTATTGGTGGTACAAATTAGTACAAAATAAGTACTAAATAATTAAATACGTCCGACTTGATTCTGCCGATTTGGTCCTGTCAGCTTATGAGAGGTCAGGAACACGGCGCACATTCCGACAACCAAACCGTTATTGCGGGGTTTGAGAAACATTCATGCAAATCGAGAAAGCAGCACACCTACGCTGAAAAGGAAGCTCAGCAGGAAATATATCTGAGACAGTAAAAAGCACTAGAGAAGGGAGGGGTGGGGGGATGAGGTATAAAGCAACAGCGCCTTCGTTAAAGCAATATCGGACCAAGTCATGCCCACGATGTAAAAATTAAAGAAAAGACAATGTAGGTATGTATTGGAGCAGTGACGTTGCAATCTTAGGAAAAAACATCGGAAACGTCATATGGAGACTGCACGAGGAACGAACAAAGCAGCAACAGAACGAGTAGGCGATTAAACATTTAAGAATGTAAAGAAACCAGAACCCCACAAAAAAATTCATTCTAAGACAATAAAGAAGTAGGAGACCTTGAGAAGAATGTGTTGAAGAAAGCATAGAACTAAATTTCGAAGTAGTAGGAAAATACAAAGAGATCAAAAGATAAATCCTGTGAAATACAAATTAATCCGTAAAACGAACCTCGTTCTTTTTGTCGCCAATAACAGTAGCCACATCCACATCGGTTTTAAGTAGTTAGGCTTTCTTCCAAATCCTCTTGGTAAACCCTGACAATATTTTAAGTTCATTTTAAAATCTCTTCTGAGGTAAGCGACGTTATCAGCCTAAGGATTCAAAATACATAGTCTCATATCTGAATTTCAAATTTTTGTTTAGCTTCGCCGGGTATAGTAGAGCCACCGAAATCATCGTACTTGATATAAGGTACACTTGCGCCGCCTTGAAGTTTGTTGCTGATCTTCTCCACAATCAGTCAGAATTGTGGCTTTAGCCTCAACATTTCCAACTTCATCATCTTCGTAACTAATCCGTACGCCTGTTTCGACATCCTATTGTCTGGTATGGGTTATTAGAGATGTCATCCAAAACCTGTTTGATTGTATTAAAACTTCGTCGCATCAGCTCGGGCAGACCACAGGTATTTGACAGTCTTTCAAAATCGGGATTTTTGAACCTGTGCCTGTCAGTGCTTTCTTGAGGAGGTTCAATCCATAAGTAGAAGCCGCAAAAAATGTATACACGCTTTCATTGAAATCGAGGAACATGATGCCTCTATGCAACATTCTGCAGCATATTTCGCAACCAAATTCAATGAATGTGCAAAACAGGGAATGTATCCTTCCTTTATTTCCTTTATTTGCGTAGGTATGTACATGGTGAGGAAAACATCAAATTCGGCTATTAATTCCAACAAGCCTAAATAATTTCCCTTCTGCCATTGTGGGATGAGCATTACCTGCCTCGTTCTGCTAAAAACATAACAACTCCAACTCGCTCTAGAAGTGTCCGCCAGTGCTTTTGTTCAGTTTCAATTTGGCTCACAAGACACGTGCCTTCCTGTTTTTGCAAACTAACAGAGAGATTATCGCATGTCTATGTGAAGAAGACTTTTATGTCTTTTCAACAAATTATTTGCATTTTTCCAGTCATCAAACCCTTCTTGCCTAAATCTTGACGAACAACTTAAATATGTAATTTTCCAAACAAAACGAAATAGACGTCCTTTAGTTTTTGAATAACAATAACATAACCCATCTCTCACGTGAGATTTATTTGTTTGTTTATGCGTATATGTAAAAAATTAAGTTGGACAGGATCGTGGTTTATGTTCTTCGGCGTGCCATTTACCAATATCGTTACATAATGAACATTCGACTTCACTTTGACTTGTTGCTAATTCCTGAGGAGTTTTTGATTCTAATGGTAATGATTCAGAGATGTGCGACCGAGCTCGTATAGATATTTTCCACTAATTTGCATGTGGCCAAATTGAAAAACAATCTAGGTACATGTTGAATATTTCAATTTCATGTCTTTCATTCGAAAAAAAAGAACGGATTATTTCCATTATGTTCGTAACGTTATGGTTTCATATTTTTTTAAAGATTAACCCCATTGTACAGGCCTCAGACACTCAGGTTCCTAAGTTAACCGTACAATTACTCGGTCGGTTGATTAGGGAAGGTAAAGAATACCTGAAACTTGTTTAGATGCATTATTCTATCTAACTAAATTCTGGACGAAACAGGTTCCTACGGTACGGATTAGTGAAATTGACAGGTGTATGTGAAAAAATCACTGTATAAGACATCAAGGTTACCACTGCAGGTTTCAAACGAAACACTATTGTTACACTTCGGAAGTTCTATAAACAATAATTCATTTATCTATACGAACAGTTTGAGGCTTAAAAGAATTTTTATGTTTCTCAACATGCTGTAAAGGTTACGTACCTAAATATTTCTTTTAATAGAGGCAAACTGTCTTCTACTGAACCTACTATTATAAAAAATCATAAAGATTCCAATTTTGCATCCATTTCAATAGACGAATCCAGCTCGTAATGAAATGAATGAAAAACTGGAATCGGAACCCGTTGCTTTATTTAGTAGCGGAATTAGATTATAAACACAATCGATCGCTAATAATTATAGCTTTAGTTCGTTCATTATGGTATTTGTTGTTGAGTCTTCAAAAAATTATAAAATTTAACATTAAAATTGGGTAGGAAATATTTTTGAAAAGCTTGCGTAAGATTTACACTTTGTTTACGAACCTTTTAACCTACAATTGAAGTAATAATACTAAATTGAGTGGAATTACTTGTTTTTATTATTATAATTACTTATGAGGGTGCCGATAGATTGCAAATAACAGAAATTCGTTAAATAAATCATATGGTTAGCTTCTCTTAAGTGCATAATGACGTTCTAAAGGAATCACTTGTGTTTTAGAAAACAATGACTTTAATCTCCAATTAGTTTAAAATTTATCACATTTTCCAAGGTTACTTTAAAAGTCGTTGTACTACTTAATTTATTAATTTTGGCTAACGTTTTTCGCCTCCGCTGCGTGGGTTTCCAAAAATGTATGATATGGCGGTTACAAATGTGTAAAAAATTGTACATATACCTTTCGGCTACGTTACAAACATTATTGACACCTTTGCTACACATAGAAACAAATTCAATGTCTGTGGGAGACTTGTAATAACTCTTTTCCAAACGAATAATGGGCATGAAAATGAAAAGAATAAGTACATTGTAGAGAACAAATAATGATCGCAAACGTGTATAGATACGATAAGAATTGGCAGGAAGCCTTAAATATCGCGTGTCCAATGATAAAAACATTATAAAGGCGGCACAAATATCGAGAAATATAAACGGTCCCATTAGTTAACCCCCGCCTCAAATCACGTTGAACCCTATTTAATAATATTAACAATTTTGTGCTTTTGCCTCGGCTTTTGCCGTTTGACACAAAAATGTATCTGGATGGGACTAACTTATTGTTAAGCTGGACTGACCAATTAAAAAAATTAATACCTATACAAAAATATTTTCCACATAAAAGTATTTCATAATATGTACGTGCTAATTACCTAAGTGTCTAGATGAAATATTTAAGGGATGCATGACTTTAACTTATAAAACAAAATCCATTAGAACGTACTGGTAGATACGTAGGTAATATTCATAAAAGCAACTAACAAACGAAGAATTAAAAATTAAAACGTAGGTAAGCTGGATCTCAGTTCGGGGCGTAACATCACTTAATTCCGAAACTTGATGTTTTAGTAATGCGTAAATAAAGAATTTATTTTAGGGATGATATAGAAAATCGGATTAATTATTTGCTTGTAAGTAGCAGTACGTACCTGGCAGTGGATACACTACTATTAATTTTGTTAGTTAGTTAAATATTTCAAATGTAATTAAGGTAGTTAATTAGCATTTAATTATCATATTATGAGATTAACAGAAGCTTCAACATAACATACACGAAGATAATTATTTTGATGGTAGAATACTAAAAATGTAAAAATTACGTACCTAATAAGGGAATAGCGCCAAGTATTAAAGCAGGACGCGCACTGAATCCGCTCAGCTCGGCTCGGCACAGCTCAGCACAATCAGCATTCACGCCCGTCCGCGCACTGATTCAGTCCTTTCGGAACGTTTAGTCTTTATTTACAAAACGCATTGGCGTACAGTGATCTTCTTTTAATAATTTTAATTTCTATTAAGGCCGATGCACCTACTGCACTGACTAAACTATTGAAAGCTATCCGCCCGTTCAGAAAAGTTGCTACCTCGAGCAATCTGTGCTGAGCTGAACTGAACGGAAAGGTCCGTACCGGTCCGAGCCGATTCAGTGCGCGGGACTTCATATGTTCCCATGTATAGCAAAACTGCTGATTGTGCTGAGCTGTGCCGAGCCGAGCTGAGCGGATTCAATGCGCGTCCTGCTTAATCGATTCTTGGACCTTGCTTACAGGCAGTAGCAAGCGGAATACCAAACAATGAAGATATTTTTGTGATGGGCGTTAGGATGTATTAAATGAGAGATTCAAAATATCGAAAATACACCATATTGAAGCAAAATAAAACTTCATGCTAAGTATATAACAAAATTTAACATAGAATCATGCAATAACGTATCAAAACCGTTTTACAAGGAAAAAATCGAAGAAAACTATAACTTTCGGTGACGAAGTCAATCACGCTTGGAACAAGATAAAAAATAATACTCTGGATACAGTAAAAGATGTGTTGGAACAGAGAAAACGGGAAATATAAAAATAAACCATAGTTGACTCTTGAGATAAAACAGCTATTCGGAAAGAAAAAAGCCCCATTTAGAATACAGGACCATAAAACGAAACAATAACTACTACAAAGTAATAAGAAACGGAATAAATGGACAAATGGAATAAAATGAAAAAACCAGGGAAACATTTTCAAAGACATGGTAAACGGCTTGTACCTACAGTGGATAGAAGAGAATTTGGAATATGCTATGTCAGCGTCACTATAGCAATAGGTATTTAAAAGAGGTACTCGTGTAAAGTTAAATAGAAATTACTAAATATTTTACAAAACCCTTAATGTGTTAATACGTGCTCTTTTTCCTTATCTGGTTGACATTATTTTGAATGTAAAATAAATAAATAAAATGGTGCTATTTGAAATAACTGACACTTTTTAGGGATATGGAGTCACCTTGTATAATTTCGATAGAGTTGTGTTAATTGTTAATATGACCATGTTGCAACGTTTTAGGATAGATAAGGGAGCTCATAGATATGATCAGGGTCGGCGCTAAGATCTTTGGCGCCTGCCTGCCATTTCTACTTAAGCCCTCCCCCCTCCCTAACTATGCACAAATAAAATCATCGAAAAATTACCAACAATTCAAATTCTCTTTTAATCAAATAAAAACATTAGGTAAGGCAAAAATTTGAAAATAACTAGAAAATGTAATTATAATTATAAGTACATATAGGTATTACACAAAATTTCAAAATTTTTACTTAGGTGTTACTCTGAACGACGAATCGATGTAAAATATTTCAAATGGCAGCACTTCAGGAAATGCCGGAAATAGCTAGTAACTTCGTTATTTTAAACGTCAACCCCTATTTTTTATTCCACTTTTGAATTTTACGTGAAATTTCAGACCTTTTGATACCCACATGTCAATATCTATAGTTTTTCAGTTATTTTCACTTTAAAAAAAAAATGGCGGATGCAGACGGTACTTTGAGAGTTCTATACGTGAAAACCGTTGTAGTTATCGCAACCGAGTTTTCACCAGCGAATAGAGGAAGAATAGGAATATGCTGCCATTTTGAAAATATTTTACATCGATTCGGCTTTCAGGGTAACACCTAAGTTCACATTTTCAAAAACCTATCTATAAAACTTTCCCAGAAATGTCTAACTACAGCTCCCAAAAAACACCCTGTCAACAAATACATTGCAACGTGTAGAAGTGTATACAACACGTTCACCCTAAACTTATCCTTTGAAGATTGTGCCGTTTCACAAATTGGTTAGTTTTTTAATTTTCATTTTTAAGATTTTTTTTAAATGAAATTATGAACAAAGCCCTGGTGCGGCGGCCCCTTCGTAGCGGAGCCCGCATGCGCGCACCTCTGCATTTCAAGAATATTATGCAGCAAATTAAAAAAAGCGTTTCGTTATTTAAGAAATTGTTATCGCTTAGAGTCCGAGTTCAGTCCCCCCTTATGGGCGCCATGGCCCGCCCTGTATATGATTTTTTTTGCCAACAACATTTTTGGTTTCAACACAATGGGGCTCCACCCCATTTTTTACTTGCTGTTCAAGAACATTTACAGCCCGCCTTTCAGTTTTCACTTCGCACATCTCACCGCTCTTGTTCTTTTTATTTGTGAAGGTGCATGAAGAGTCTGGTGTGTAAAATTAGTAGAGTAGCCGTGAGCACTCCAAGCGTGTTTGACAAAAATGCTGCATGGGTACAACACTCTTTGAGTATTTACTTACTGTAGTTTAGAAATTAATTTGTTAATATGTTTTTTAATAATAATATCATAATAAAGGTAATTTTCCTTAAATTTTTACTTAAACCCAATAATTGACTTTTATAATATTGAAGGTGTATCTCTAAGGGGAGGCATCTCCGACTCCGAGTATGGGTTTATCTACCTTAAAACGTAATATGATCACATGAACACCTTGTATACAGGGTGGGCCATTGAAAAGGTAACACGCCTGTTTTGGTACACTTAGACAAGTTTCTTAAAAAAACGCTCGGACACGTCGATTTTCTATTTTTGGGGGACAACTTTTGATGTCAAATTTGACTTTGGTAGGTCAACCCCCTAGCCCCAGCACCCCCTAACTCAAGAATTTAAATAGGGAAAGGGAGTCGAGCGACCCTTCATTTGAAACGTCTTTTAATTCTCTATTCGACAGTATGAAAATTAGTTTCATTCAATTTTTTTTCACCCACATGAAAAGCACCCACTAGATTAACTAAGGTGAGGGTGTTCGTTAGGAAAAATCCTCAAACACGCCACCTTTGACTTTTTGAACGACACATTTTGATGTCAAATTTGACTTTGTCAGGTCAACCCCCTAGCCCTAGCAACCCCTCACTCAAGAATTTAAATAGGGAAAGGGAGTCGACCAGTCGAGCGACCCCTCATTTGAAACGTCTTTTAATTCTCTATTCGACAGTATGAATGAAAATTAGTTTTATTCAATTTTTTTCACCGCCATGAAAAGCACCCTCTAGATTAACTAAGGTGGAGGTGCTGTTTAGGAAAAATCCTGAAACACGCCACCTTTGACCTTTTGAACGGCACATTTTAGGATTTTTCCCAAACAACATCCTCACCTTAGTTAATTTAGAGGGTGCTTTTCATGGGGTGGAAAAAATGGAATAAAACTGATTTCGGTCATACTGTCGAATAGATAATTAAAAGACGCTTCAAATGAGGGATCGCTCGACACCCTTTCCCTATTTAAATTCTTCAGTTAGGGGTTGCTGGGGTTAGGGGGTTGATCTGATAAGGTCAAATTTGACATCAAAATGTGCCGCTCAAAAGGTCAAACGTGGCGTGTTTCAGGATTTTTCCTAAACAACACCCCCACCTTAGTTGATCTGAAAGGTGCTTTTCATCGGGGCGAAAAAAAATGGAATAAAACTAATTTTCATTTGTACTGTCGAATAGAGAATTAAAAGACGCTTCAAATGAGGGGTCGCTCGACTCCCTTTCCCTATTTATAAATTCTTCAGTTAGGGGTTGCTGGGGTTAGGGGGTTGACCTGACAAAGTCAAATTTGACATCAAAAGTTGTCCCCCAAAAATAGAAAATCGACGTGTCCGAACGTTTTTTTAAGAAACTTGTCTAAGTGTCCCAAAACAGGCGTGTTACCTTTTCAATGGCCCACCCTGTATGTAATACAGCTACAGATAAAATGGTGTAGCCATAGTGTAATAGTGTTTATTAAACAGATTTTCTTTGAAACAATTTTTTAAAACATAATATTAATAAATGTATAAAATTCAGTTAAAGTTTTTGTTTACCGGAAAAAAATAGTGTAGATCCAATTTGAACTGCCCTCGTACAAAACCGTAGGTAAATTTAGTTTTGTATTTCAAGAAATTCCACACGCTATGTATACTAAATTTCGAACTCGTTCCGATTTTATTTTAATTAACAGTAACAAACACAATCGCACAATTAAAAGTTATATGTATATACTGTATAGGCATAGATGCGGTATAGGTTACACTACACCGTTGTTAAGAAAGCATTTCAATCCATGCAATTAAATGGATCACAAGATTGAATCAATTATTTTTACGGGTAAAGTAGGTAATATTAATTCAGTGACGTCACGTCGTAAAGCTCGTATTTCACTTAGTTCTCATAAAAAAGGCTACTAGGTAAGACCGAAGACTATACCATGTAGTTCCATTTCCTTTACCGATTACAAAATTTCCGTGCGTGTTCAATGAAAACGCCCAAAAATTGTTATTTGCACCAAAAAAAACTAACAATTCAAAATCTGCCTACGCCCCTACGCGTATTAGACATATTTTCGGTAATTTACCTACGCCAAGAATGATCTGTTTGGGAAACATGTAGGTTGTATTTTCATTCATAAAAAATGAGCAACATACACACCTATTAATTATATGATAATAAATCTAGAATATAAACATTGCACATAATTCATTACTGTAGCCTAAAACCATAACAATTATTATTTCTCAAGGATAGATAATTTGTTTTAATAAAATGTGACAGAAAGAGGTTCTGCAAATATAGGTTACATCATTATAATCGCAATTTAGAGATGAATACAAAGTTAAGCCAATCCTTTTAATCTTTACATCTTGGTCGCGCTCGATCCCAATTATATTTAGCGAATATGGATCAATTGTTACATCCTTGGGTACCTAATAGTAAAGTTGGTCAGAAAAATGTTGCCTGACAATTTTTTTTACTAGGAAAGTATTATGATTATTTGAGTTTATTTTTACACTCCAGCTGACGTTAAAGCAAGTAAAAACCTATATTTCACGGGATATTTTCGTTCGTACTGTTTCCACCGCTCAAACCCCCAACATGAAACGCACGTGTGCAAACTAAATTTATAGGTATAACCCTCAAGACGAGAAAATGTACAATGAAATTGTACAAATATAGTAATATCATTATCATAATTTGTTGATTACAATTTAAATTCAATGTCGTTTATTTGCAATTTAAATGCGATGAGCGCAACTTACCAATTTCTTCCCTGTTCTTTATGAGTAGCAACGCTAAACCCAAACATGGACCGATTTTGTCCTTTATGTTGTACATAATTAAATGTATCAACATTAAAACTAGTCACTAATAATACATTTGACACTATCACAACACTAGAAATTAACACACCGCACCTACACATTTTGTATTAATTTTGATTAAATAAAAGTGAAAATATAAGAAAGCGCACATAAATGGGGACCACTACTCTCTTTAGATTTAATAGCTGCCAAAAAGCTTTCGTTTTCGTATAAAATCGATAATTACTAACTAATAATTATAAAATAATTGTGGCAGTGATAAGCAACGCATTTTGAATTTTCTCGCGCTCTTTGCGTTGCGTATGTTGGACCGCGACTGACATTCGCTCTTTTAAAGTTGTGGGCGCCAAAGTTAACGTAATGTTTAAAAGTAGAAAGGAAAGAAGACGAATTGCTTGCTATCTTTACAAACAAATCGTTTCATTTCGTATTACTTCGACATCTATTGAGAAATATCGTTACCAGCTCAAGTCGATGTAGTAGCAAATAAATAAACGTCTTCATATTTTACGAAATCGTTTTGCGATTTGATTGCTTTTAAATTTCGCGCCGTTAGGAATATATTATACAGGGTGTATCTACTGAGAGTATCCAACTCATACATAATGTAACCGTAGGTAGATCTTTTATCAGAATTAACATATTTGTTTAGTAACTGTTTATCGTTTGAGTGTTGGTTTCAAAATGTCTTATTTGCATTACTTGTGGTTTATGTGCGGATTTCAAAAAAAATATTATCTAACCATATCTACCAACAACCGTTGATTGATAAATTCTTCAATCAACGCTACAACCTTTCAATTTCTGTTACATTTATTCCAAAAGGGCGGCGGTATAAAAACTTTGTTAGGTATGTTAGTACTACCTATAGCAAAAATGGCGTCGTGTGGATTTGGCAAAAGTAAATAGGGTATAGTACTATACATATTAATTGAAATATTATGGACAAATTTTGTTTCAAACATTTTTTTCATAATTTAGTCTTGCAAAACATTTTTTGATTATTCGCTGAACGTTATGACATGTGAACAATATAAAAGTAATCACTAATCAGTACACTTTCATTTCATTATTGTAGTTCAAATTATTTGCATTTATTGCTTTTCTTTTTTAATAGATGTTCACATTGGTTTGCTTTGTGCATCACATCACAATTGCCTTTAATTTCTCCCCCAACAGCTATAATCCTGGGCACCAGTTCTTCTTAACTTTCAATTGGAGTTTCGTACTTCAATTTCACTCCACTGAAAGAAGCCCAGGTGTTTTAAATATGGAGATCATGTGGACCAGGCCCTCATTCTCTAACCATTTGTTCAGAAATTGTCTATTCAGAACAGCTCGAGGTACTCTTGAAGAATGTGCAGATGCAACGTCATGTTGGGTATCAGATCTCCTGCGTCAGTTAGAGCTAGGAGCAGATCCACTAGCATATTATGGTATCTAAGAGGGTTACGTAGATAAATAATTTGAGGCTTTCGCGGTTCCTCTCGAACTGTCAAACAAACTACTTTTCGACTTATACCGCGTCGTTATATTTGTTCCACAGCCTGCGTTGAAAGGCGCTTGCCTTGCCTTTTACCTTGTTCATCAAAACAATTAAGGGCTTTTAGGATCATTCCGCTTAGCTCCCGTTCGTCTGACCTGACTGCTGATTGTGAAACCAAAAGTTCTGACGCTTCGCAAGATATTGCAGCTTCAATCTTCAGACTGATAGGAATGAAGGGCTCGGTTACTTTTCGGAATTTATATGGGTCTTTTTCGCTAATCTCACTGACTGTCTCAATCCCGATTAGTTGTCGCTTTCACTGGAAATCCTAGTGGTTGTTGCTGAACTTTTCACTCTATGAATGACTGGCGTACATGCTCTACACTAAGTCTGACCCGTCCTCCTCTGTTCATGTTCAATGGATGTTTCTCGATCTCTATCGCCTCTTTAATAATTCGAGGGAGGTAGTTCGAAACTCGTGCCAGTAGGTAGGTTGTAGGTACTTTCGTGTTCTTCCACCGATGCGTGCTCTGTGACAGTTGACTTTAAAGTACGTAGAGTTCATTGATTTCAAGACTAAAGAACCGGCGTTATGCGGAAACCAATTTTGTTAACGTTTGCACTTTTCAGTAGAATTAATGCTGATACTAAGCAAACATCATTTCAGCAATAATAATGTATTCATCGTCTTGTATGCGTTCAAATTAAAGATAAATCTTTGCATTGTGTTCATACATTGTTTACAGATGACGTTTTTAGTATGATTTTTCATTCCAAATTTACCCGACGCGCAGCTCACAGTTCTTTA
Source organism: Pyrocoelia pectoralis (assembly GCA_036250285.1). Taxonomy (NCBI): domain Eukaryota; kingdom Metazoa; phylum Arthropoda; class Insecta; order Coleoptera; family Lampyridae; genus Pyrocoelia; species Pyrocoelia pectoralis. The sequence goes on along the minus strand of CM070077.1, from coordinate 24,387,937 downwards.
GTGATGAAATGATGTCTACGCATGTTCTTACAATCTCCCTGGTGTTCCTTAAAACATTGCTTTATAATCAATGGTTCCCAACCAGTGGTCCGTCAGATCTAAAATATAGTCGCGAAAGATTTCATAATAGCGAACGCGTTGTGTGGTGACCGCGATGAAGCCTTCCCAGAATATAGCAATACAGAAGCTGAAATTCACCAAAAACTGATACGTAACCCTTTTGGCACTAATGTTAGAGAAGTTGCAGAAGAAATAAAAGAACTTCTTGAATTACAAAATGATAGGAACTGTAAAGACGCATTTGAATCAGATTATTTGGAGCAGTTTTGGTGTAAAAAAGGAATTTCATACAATAAAATTCGAGAAATCGCTTTGCGTTATCTTATGGTCTTCTCCACAACTTGTTTATGCGAACAAGGATTTTCTGCTTTACTGATTATTAAAAACAAGTCTAATAAGTGATGATATGCATGTAGCTTTGAGCAAAAATATCACCCAAAGAATTCAAAAACTTATACAGAATATGCAAGCTCAAAAATCTCATTGAGGGAAACTGACTTGTGTCCTCAAAATTACATTTATTCAATAATTTATTATATAATAATTATAATTTATTATAATAAGCTTTTTATTATTACCATTGTATTTATATATATAGGTATAATGTTATTACTTATGATAAACGTTTCAATTAAAGATTATTTTTAGATTGATACAGCCTTGTGGTCCGGTGCTAATAATAATAAAATAAAAGTGGTACCTAGGCAAAAAAAGGTTGGGGACCGCTGCTCTATATGGAGCCTCTTTAGTCCTGAATTTGTACTATATCCTAATTCCACAAGACCATACCAGAATACGGGAAATTTCTGTGTTTAGCATAGTATTTCAGGGCGACAGCGATTGCAGCGCCATCTATTGGTTTGAGGTGATAACTAACAAGCACATTATGGGAAATTCAAACACTTTACGTTATTATAGATAAACGGGGTTACATGCGATTCTCGCGTTTTGACTCATTTCAAAGTATAAAATCGATTTAAAGACCAAAAACCGTCAGACACAATAATGTAAACACTAGCAAGAACGGTTTAGTTATCAACTCCTACCGCTAAAGGAAAGGGTGTTGATGTGTCGTCACCCCAGAGTCAGTAGCTACTGACTCTGGTCACCCAAAATTTTTCAGTTTCCCGTATTATAGTAGTAAAGTATTTGATACCAGTCAGGATTGAGACAGCCAGGTTTTGCATGTTTCCTCTGCTTTTGGTATTCCTCATAGGTTAGGTACTTTATTTCCCTTCGCTACATAATTGCCCCACGCCTTCTTTTTTTTGACCTGGTTCTTTATATGTTCTGACCACCATGATGTTCGTTTTCGTTTATTTGTTGTTTTATTCACTCCACATACCTGCGCTGCCGACTCTAATAATGTTTCCTTAACTACTTCCCACAGTTGTTAAATTGTTTTATCGTTCATTTTTCTATTTTATCTTCTACTGCTTTAGCATATTCTTTGCCAACTTTCTCTTCCTTTATTTTGTACGTTCTGATTGTCTCAAACTCTACCTTTCTTTTATTTCTTGCACTTTTTTCCCCTTTTGCTGTTCGTGTCCTCCACTTGGCACTTACGATACAAGCATGTAATGGTGACTGCTTATCTCTGGCCCTCTTCTTATCTTAGTGTCTTTTACCAATTTCCTATTGTGTTTTTCTATCAGTATGTACCTAGTCAATTATCAACTGTTCTTTTCAAGTCGGTTCATCCCTTGTGTATGTACCTATGTATGCGTTTGTGTTGATACCATGTATTTGTTATTATCTTTTATGTGTATCATATTATACTCTTTCGTCTTAGTTCTTTTATATTGTTTACAACAGGAAAAATGTTTACACAGTATTATACTATGGCAAATTCAAACATCAATTATTATGTATGGGTAGGAAATGAATACATTACAGGTCCTTAACAAATACAGCTCTGATTACACACAATTACTGTTAAGAATTACATAATGTTTAAGTACAATCAGCTACTTTAAATAAACTTATTTTAGACACTTACAAGTTTGTCAGAAGTCTCACAACATTATTCTTATCTAAGTGTGTCAATAAACTCCTGGACAAAATTAACGCACCGCTCAATTAAACTTGTATAATTACAATACTGAAATAAATATTGCAATGCGCTAGGTGGCTGACAGTAGGGCTCTAAAGCGGCGGACTAACTCTTATCATGACGCTATTTTTAAAGGACATTGCTTCTCTTACCTATTATATTTATACTCTTTGCTAGTAACTTGTAAATGAAATCAGCGAAACATGACTAATCATTTTTTATTAAAAACTTTGTTTCTTGAAACAACGCAAACATTTAAACAAAAAACAATAGAATTTATGGACTTAGAGCTATTCTAATATAGTGTATGTCCTGCTCTACTCCTAATTACTGGTTCCATGCATCTTGGCACACTGGAGATCAAATTTTGAATGACTTCTTGAGCAGTATTTTCTCATTCGTAAATTGCTGCGTTTACCAGTTGTTTGTGGTTAGCAGGTCGAGGTGTACGACGTCAAACCCTTTTTTTAATATCGTCCCATAGATGCTCTATTGGGTTCATGTCAGGACTACTGGCTGGCAATTCCATGAACGGAATAGCAACAGCATTTAAGTAGCCTTATCCTGCATAAACAAGAAATTCGGCTCCACAAAAGGAGCAAATGGCATTACATGGGCAACAAGAATGTGTTCAAGATAATAACCCGTATTCATTGACCTCACACGTATAGGGACCAACTCTGTGCAGCCATCGAAAGAGATGCCTCCCAAAAACATTACAGAGCCACCACCAAACTGGACTCTTGGAGAGATATTGCAACTAGCAAATCTCTCTTCTGGCCTTCACCAGACACGCTCACGTCCATTAGGAGATTTAAGGCTAATCCTCGTTTCATCTGAGAATAAAACCATCTTCCAATCATTGAGAGTCCAAGGTTGATTTCTCGCAAAACGCAATCTTTGAATTTCGTGCTCTCTGGTGAGCAGGGTTTTCTGCTGCCCAATCCAGCTTCATTTGATCGCCTTCTAATCGTTTGGGAAGATACAAGAAGATTGGGAGCAGCTACGAGCTCATTTTTTAGGATGATACTAGTCGTTCTCCAGTTTTTTAGAGCGGATTGTCTAAAAAAACGCTCATCTATTGGATTGGAACACCGTTTCTGCCCTTGTCCTGGCCTTCGTAAGTGAGAACCTGTCTCGTTAAATCGTCTAACCATGCGACTTACGCTGGAATGGTTTCTTCCTATCACATTAGCAACATGACGCATCGAATATCCCTCCATTCAGTAAAGTTAGTGCTCTTACTGCTTCCTCCGCTGAAAAATTTGTTCTGTAATTCATTAGTAAAATGTATTACACTCCCACTGACACTATCAATAATAAAAAACTTGGTGGATAAAGACAACTAGTCTTAATAAGCACAAATTTCTGATCAGATTTTAAATAAATTTTTGCGAAAAATGCATTTATTTGCAATTGTACTTTTAAAACAAAACCTTTGTTGACAGTATTTACTTGAACTGTCAAAGTAGGTCCACAGCCTACATGTAAGATAGCTAGAAAACTAAAAATTATCATTATTTTGGAATAACACAAAATATTTGTGGTGGTGCGTTAATTCTGTCCATGGAAAGAGAATAAACTTTTTATCTACTCTAAGAAATAATTTTTATCTGATGCGGTTCCACTTTAAAAAATAAAATCAATTAACAATTGCCATATGATAACAAATGAAATATCAAAAAACTTTTATTTGAATTAATATTGTACCATAAAATGGGTATTCGCCAAACATATCCCATACTTTTGGGACATCGTACATATGTGGAATTTCTAAATTTTCTCCTTGATGAATAAATTTTTAATTTTGGTGAATATGCGTCATAATAACTCAAAATTCACATTACTCTTAGGAATTTCCACACCCCCCACAACTTAATAGTTATTTGACATCTTCACAAATTTCATGGTTTCGTAAAACACTTTTGTTTCCATTATAAACCAGACATTAAAAAATGCAACATGGAATCGAAAATATCCAATGATTTTCAGCACCAGTAAAGATTTAAAAATTTTGCCCTTTCGAAGCTGTAGACATTTAATAGATTTAAATGATTTCGCTTTCCCTACATAACTGCAATTCCGTTTTCATATAGTTAGCAACCTCTTCATTGAAATTATCATCACAAAATCTCTTGAAATCATCATCTGTAAATTGTTTCTTCCTAAGTGTTTCTATATATTCCTTCAGGAGTTCATTTTCTCTTTCAAGTCGATGCTCGCTTGGAGAAGATGCAGCGTAGTCATCAGTAGTTTGGCATGCTACACCTATAGTACAAACAACACTATTATTAGTGACATAAATTAGATGAAGAAAACAAGGACATTAAAAAGAAAGGATTGGACATTACTTATACCTTGTGTCTCACTTTACATAAAGACAGCTAAATAACTCTTTTATTAATAGTGCAATTAGTATAACAATTTTACCAGTGATAAAGGCCATTAAGACAAGTCTTTTTGTAGGAATGATATTTTTTGTACAAATTTAGCCAACTATGATGAAAATAAAAATTAGCGTTTCAAGTAAAGTCACAGTACTTAGTGATGAAGATAGAGCAAAGAAGTATTAAACAAAGTTAATCACTAAAATAATCCAAATATGAAGTTCCTCTGAAAAATTTTTATTTTTTTTCTGCATTTTTGGGTACAAGAGAGAGGGAGAGACGTGAGTGGTGTGAAGTTACATAATACGTACACTATGGGGGTTGAATTTATTATTACTTAATTTATACACTTTGGAACACGGTAACTCAGTGAAAAATGATACGATTTAAAAAAAACTGTTATATTGGTCTTATTGCCAGCTAAACTTTCATTTGGACAAAAAAAGCCACTCCTATTTAAAAAAAATGGCCACCATGACGAAATCTCTAGTGGCGCCATCTACAATTAAATTGATAATGTCATTATCTTTCCCCTTCAAAGCCATAAAACTTTTGCCTGATGAAGAAGCAAGAAACATTACGTGGAAGGAAATTAAAAACACAAAATAGGAAGGAATGGCCTTCAAAAGTCAACACAACTTCCAGTCTGACACCAACAGGCAGATCTCAGAACTAGGAAATTGGCTAAAACTACATAGTATATTAGAAATAAAGCCTTACTGCAGCTAGGCCTTGGTGCTGCAAGGCCTAAATCTTGCTGTATTATAGCTGCTAATTGCTCTTCTAGATTGATATTACTTCCCAGTGGATCTACAATAAAAGTAAAATAATATTATTATCGACTCTTTCGATTCGTTATTATGTATAGGTACCTAACATTTTTGTTGGAATTGCATTGTCTCTTAATCTATTCCTTTTGTCATTCTTAAAATCGCTGTCATTAAAGTGAAGGCTGCAGATCCTGGCATTACTGTGAATAGAATTTAGTAATTCAGGTCTTCCAATTTTGTCAACCCACAATCCACGCCTATAAGGAACTTAGTTTAAACTTGATATATTGATTTAGTATTAGTATACAGTGCTTTTCACAATGACCGGCCATTAGACGTTTCTCAAAAATTACAAAAGATAGAATTATGAAATTTTCTAATATGGGTTAGGGTTTTTCAACATTACAAGTCGATCTAAAATATTATTACTTTGACAGCCGGAAGTTGAGGTTAAATTTGTTATTTTAAATGGAACACCCTGTATATTTTCACATTGTTGAATTTTGCGCTTAATTTTAAGTCAGTTTTCTTGGGTAAGTCCTATCTCAATATTTTAATATAACAGTAAGTTATAATTAAAAAACAATTGTTATATAATTTGTTGAACAGATGTAGGACATTCATAAAAAGTATTTATTTTGATTAAGCGTCATACAGGGTGTTCTAAATTTTTATTTCAATTTTGTTAGAAGAAATATCATAAAACTCAATTTTCTCAAATGAAAGACCCTGTATATTTTGACATTTTTGGATGCTGAAGATCATTTTAGACGCATTTTCTTTCATAAGTCCTATCTCAATATCTTATCGTTTTTTGTTATTTTTGAGAAATGTCTAATGGCCTGTCATCGTGAAAAGCACTGTAAAAGCTGTACAGAGACTCCGGGGATAAAAATAAGAAAATTTAACACAACTTATCTGCATAAGTTGGTACAGGGTGTGAAATTTTTTTGGAAAAAAATTAATTTTGACGATTGATTTTGTCATATCAGATAATTATGGCATGTACTTAATGCAAAATTTTTAATCCTGCTTGCTCTTAAGGTGCCCCCCCCCCCCCACACACACACACAAAAACGAAAATCACAAATGTTTAGATTTGGCAGAGGTCTAGCTCTTCTGCCAATCTATTTAGTGGAAAATTGTACATGTAGGTGGTTACGAACAACAAATGTAAACTGAGAAGATCCTCCGTCATGTAAAAATTGTATGATATTAATTTATTGTTAACTAATTAAAATAACTTTTTTTTTCAAAATTCTATACCTTGTGTCGACTTAATTAGATTGTGGATACAGGCAAGTTGGCTTGAATCTTATCTTTATCCCAGGAGTCTGAGGTTAAGCCTCGGCTTAAGCCATGTCTCAAACTTTCAGTTAAACTTACCGATCTCCAAGGTCTAGTTTAAAAAAACTAATTAATACATTGTCTGATTGTTTACCGTATACACTATGGCACCCAGACACACAGCACTTAAATCTCATCGTAAACTATTCAAGATTCTTAATGTTCTTTCTTTATCATAAATTACTTAGGATTCTGACTACTATAGTGATCACAAAACAGAAAAACAACACCAAGTATGATCTGAGGACTTCACACAAGACAACAAAGAAGTTAAAAATATCTTCAACTATCACAATATCACAAAAAAAATATATAAAGAATAAAATGTAGAAAAACAAAATAACAACTACATAAAGATTGACAATTATCACAAGAAGAGACGCAACGATAACAAACGAGAAAACAAATATACGAAAATATTAGCGGTAAAAAAAACGAATTTTTAAAGCATCAATAATCAATAATCCCATAATGACAGCTGCGCAGTAACTTGCGTCTGACACCACGGCGAATTACAGTGCGAGTGCATCACATTCCGGCGCTGGGTGACGAGTGACGACCATTCACAGGTACAGCTCCTACCATTGAATAAAGGGCTCGTACCTTAGATCATATATACTCCGTAGATAGAGCATTAGCCTTTCTTGCCATGTATAGAAAATGAGCCAAGATGCCAGACAGAGAGACGATATCTTTTTTGCCTTTAAAGGCGACTCCCACATGCGCACTTTAAACACGGTTACGAGCGTACTTTAATGCGCATATGCCGAACGCTCTTCATGAAACCAATATTTAGTTTCTTTGTCATTCAAGCTGGCACAAAATAAAAGGCCAATGCTTTATCTACGGAGTATATATGATCTAAGGCTCGTACAGTGTTCACCACAGTGTACACCATAGAGAAAATTAGTTGTCTCTGGTGTACACTCAGAGCACAGTATTTATACTGTATCCAACTGCCCAGAGATGGTTCCGCTCGCGTAGTATACGCGAGTATACGCATAGTCCCTAATTACGTGTTGCGTTCGGAAACGAAACGATCATCATGTGTAACAACTTAAGAGGCCTGGCCATCGATTCACTGTATAGGAAATATAATGTTAACGCGATCCCTTCTGGAGAGTTTATTTGATAAGATATCTTAGCAATTCAAAAAGTACATTAATCTACAAGAACTTCACTTGAAATTCTTCGGAACAAAATTTGACAATAATTTTATATTTCTTTAAAAAACTGCCCTAAGCTATACCAAAAATCACGTTGTTACTTTACGATGGTTTAAAGAGTATTTATGAGGCTTTTCAAAAATCTATTCCAAAGGATTTGTAGAACATATACACATGAACCTTCATTTTAAAATTTAGCTTTTTATACTAAAAAATAGCCGCTGTAGAAGGGCTCCAGGATTTCCTTGTATTAGGGTAGTACAGTGACGTATAAAGTCACTGTATGGGGTACCAGAGTAAGTAGATTAATAGGGTACCAGAGTCAGTAGATTAGGTACAAGAAAATACTGCCACCTGGCAGCGGACGGTACAAGTTATTGAAAAGCACGCCTTGTTACAATCGGTCACCTAATTGTTCAGATTTTATTTGTATTCAATATTTGTCATTAGATCTAGTGCTTTTATAAAATAATTAACTTTCCATTTAACTATTCTTTTTATGACAATTATCAATATTTATCGTTCATTTCACTTACTGGACAACTTTCATTTATTAATTTAATTATAATCAAATTTTAAGGGTTTTATTATCTTTATCAGTGCGTCTTACCCGAATTAATAGATCCCCGACATATTAGAAATATGCCTATTGTTTAAGGATATTTACCATATTTATTATTAACACTAATAACTTTAGAATACTTTATTTAACTTGTAGGTTCACAGGTTAACATCATACAGTTATACATATATATATGATACAGTTGGTAGTGTCTCCTATATCTAAGTAAGGTTATATTGTGGTAGTACCGCATATACAACACCTTCCCCCTAAGATTACTATCTACAAATCTAAACGATTAAGAGGTTTTATACGTCTACCATAACGAGATTGATTTTCATATTGGTCTGTGTTTGAGGTTTCTGTGAGTATAATACTATCACTATTAGACTTTCCTTCCCCATTAGTTTGAGAATATTCAGGGTATAACTTTGAGTCTAAATGGTACTCGTTGTCTGGTCTTGTTCTCGATTGTCTGATGTGGTTTGAATTTCTTCGCAGTACTCTACAATCAACATCTCTACGAACCCAGTACGATCTTGGTTCATTCGTTCTACCAAGTATTGTAGCTTTTTGCCAATACCTATCCCTATCTGTCTTGATAACAACCCTATCCCCCTTCTTAAAGCTTATATAATTTCTTTTACAGGTTTTATCATAGTTACTTTTAGAAATATTTTGTTGTGCACGTAAAGAATTGTATATGTGGTGTTGTACTTTAGGTTCTAATTTAATGTTTGTAATAGGTAAAAGAGTTTTTAATCTTCGACTTTGTAAAATTTGTGCTGGCGAAGCTTTTAAATTAATTATTGGTGTATTGTTATATTCCATAATGGATTCCCTATAGTCAGTTTGATCTTCGGCGGATTTTTTTAATATTTGTTTAGTAATGTTAACAGCTTTTTCGGCCATACCGTTACTTCGATGGTAGTGAGGAGAACATGTAAATACAGAAATGTCTTTTTTGCTGTAATATTCCTTACATTCGGAAGATATGAATGGTAAGTTATCGGCAACTAATGTTTCGGGGTAGCCAAATTTAGTAAATGTGTTCTGCATAGCATTTATTATTTCCCTTGAAGTTTTATCTTTGAGTTTATGCAGTTCCACCCAATGGGAAAAATAATCAATAAGAACTAAGTATGATGATGGTCCATACTCCAGGATGTCAGCGCCTACTTTATTGAATCTTAATGTTGGTATTTCATGTGACAATAAAGGTTCTTTCGCCTTAGACGGCATGTATTTTTCACAAATTCTACACGATTGTACGAACGACGAAATATCGTGTGACATGTTGGGCCAATAGAAAATCTGCCTAGCTTTTGCAATAGCTTTACTAATACCCACATGACCCTTATGTATCAGTTGTAAAACAAATTGCTTAAGAGAATCGGGAACAATGGTTTTATTACCCAAAAAAATTAAACCGTCCTCTACATATATGTCGTCTTTTAGTTTAAAGTATGTTTTACACTCTTTAGGTATTTTACTTTCTTTGGGCCAACCGTTGAAATAATACTGCGCAATTTGGGTTAAATTTGTATCTTTAGTTATTTCATCTTGAAACTGTTTCTTCCGTTCTGTACTCATAGGTAAATATTTTGATGCATAGTGAATAATTTCAAACATTTCTGGGTCGTTGTCAGTGATCTCTAAATATGAACGTGATAACATGTCGGCGAAGTGTAGGTGTTTACCTGGGACGTAATAGACATTTACAGTATATTTAAGAAGCTTTAATCTTAATCTTTGCAAGCGAACCGATCCGATTTTGTTTATAGCCTTCTTCATAATTGATACAATCGGTTTATGATCCGTTTGGATATCAACCTCAGCTCCGTATATGAATTGGTGAAATTTTCGCGTTCCGAAATGTATGGCTAACATTTCTTTTTCCGTTTGACTATAATTTAGTTCACTACTATTCATAGCACGAGACGCACACGTAACCAATTTTTTCATGTCGTTTTCGTGTAATTGGAACATACAACATCCAATACCGTTTTTTGAAGCGTCACATTGTAAAATAATCTTTTTATTAGGATCAAATGGAGTAAGTGCGGGTGCTTTTGATATAATATTTTTTAAATTCTTGAAAGCGTTGTCGTGCAATGCGTGCCATTGCCATTCGACATTATTTTTCAATAATTGTGTTAGTGGATGCATGAATTCGGCCATATTTGGTATATACTTTCTTACATAATTGAATGATCCTATAATTCTTTGCAATTCCTCTTTACATTTTGGGATTGCTAGTTTTATTAAGGACTCTACACGATCAGGGTCTATTTCCATTCCGTTACTAGAAAAGATTTGTCCCATAAACTTTACTTGTTTTAATTTGTATTGAAATTTTTCTTTGTTAAATTTAGTATTATACTTTCTAGCTCTTTTTATAATTTTTTCGACCGTTATATCGTGTTCTTTTTCATCTTTGCCCGTTACGATCATATCATCATGACAAATAACTAAATTACTAATGTTTCCAAAATTTTGCTCAAGCGCTTCTTCAAACAGATCTTGAGAATCGGATAAACCGTAAGGCAAAACTAAATACCGATAAATTCCAAAAGGTGTGGAAAAACAGCACTTCCATGATGATTCTTCGTCCAACTTTAAATGATGGAAGCCTTCTGACAAATCGAAAACAGAGAAATATTTTTTACCTTTTAATTGCGAGGTTATTTCCTCTAACGTTGAAACTAACCTAGGTTTTCGCACAATATGCTGATTCAGGTCTGAAGGATCGAGGCAAAGGCGTATTTTGCCATTATTTTTTTCGACGACTACAGTTCTATTAATACTTGCTTTATTATTTAACTCGTCTACTTTTACTATCGCCTTTCTTTCGACTAACCTATCTAATTCGTGTTTATACGCATTTCTAATTGCGTTGGGTATTTTATTTGGTGGATGACAAACCGGTTCAAATTTTTTAGAAACTGTAATGGAGTATTCACCCGGAAACTTTCCTGATCCCGAAAATATGTCGGAGTTTTGCTTTATAAATTTTTCTCTATCGCCACTATTCTCGGTTAGCTTATTACTATCTATTCTTTTCACTAATCGTAACTTTAAGGATGCTTGACCCCCTAACAAAATTTGTTCAGCATCTTCTGTAATCATGAAATCTTCATAGATTTCTGCTTCCCTATACATACAATGTAAACTAACTATACCAAGGGGTTTTAATTGGGAACCATCAAAAGATTTCAGTACACAATTTGTAGGTCTCATTTTAAATTGGGAATGTAATTTTTTAAATACTTTAATTGGCATTATACTCACATCTGCCCCAGTGTCGACCTTGATTTTAACTTTTCTATCTTCAATATTTATGATTTCCTGCCAAATGTTGTATTTGCATTTACGACACAGACTATCATTTCCTAAACAAGTACATACATTGTTTACTGTAACAGTATTAACAAAGACATCATCATCACTATTACTTTCATAATCTACAGATTTTATATTCTTGACTTTACAAGCACTTGCAAAATGGTTCAAATAACCACATTTTTTACAGGGTTGTCCATATGCCGGACATTGGCGTGGACCATGAGTTGTATTACAACGTCTACAATTAAATTTTTCATCTGTTTTACATTTAACATGAGATTTATTACTTGGTCTATTCCGAACAGAACTACTACCAGGATTAGTACTTACTGTTTTAGGCTGCTTCTCGCTTCTAAACTTACTTCTATTTGTCTTGACCATGTCTATTGTTGACAAGGTTTCTTGTTGGAATTGTTGGTTTTGTGATCTGCTCTGCTCACTGGTTCTGCAAAATGTTATGGCTTTCTCCAATGTCAGTTGATCGATGCGTAGCAATGCTTCTCGTGTTGTGGAATCACGTATACCCATCACAACTTTGTCCCGTAGAGCCTTATCTTCATTTGTTTGTTTTGGATCCACTGCGTTATAATTACAAGACTTTACCAAGTGCTTACATTCGGTTAAAAAATGTTCAAATGTTTCACCATCTTTTTGCACTCGTTTTAAGAAAGTATACCTTTCGAAACACTCATTAACTCGTGGATTAACGTAATCATCAATTGCGGATATCAAATATTTATAATCGTTGACTTGATCTGCTGGTATACTGAATGTACTTAATATTCTTGACGATTCAGTACCAATGATATTCCTTAATATTGACAGTTTAACTTTATCATTAGCTTCATCATTGCCACTTGCCATAAGGTAGTCTTCGAATGTGGTTTTCCAAAATTTCCATTCATTTGCTGCATTAGGGCTTTGTAAATCGAAGTCTGGTGGTAATTTTACTTGGACACTTTTCGCCATGCCACGTGCTTCTAGGTTATATTTAAAACTTGAGTAATTTTTAAACTTAATACCAATAAGTAGTTGATGTTTCACCCTTTACTTAGACTGCGCCATGTTTAAGGATATTTACCATATTTATTATTAACACTAATAACTTTAGAATACTTTATTTAACTTGTAGGTTCACAGGTTAACATCATACAGTTATACATATATATATGATACAGTTGGTAGTGTCTCCTATATCTAAGTAAGGTTATATTGTGGTAGTACCGCATATACAACACCTATTAGAGAATCTCCGGATTCAATGAATGAAAACTAAAAAAAAACAACGATGTTACAATAATTTTTAATTTTGTATAAACCATTTCATGAAAATATTAATTAATTATATTGTTATGAACACGAATAATTTTGACCTTGTCAGGTCAACCCCCTAGTCCCAGCAACTCCTAACTCAAGAATTTAAATAGGGAAAGGGAGTCGAGCGACCCCTCATTTGAAGCGTCTTTTAATTCTCTATTCGACAGTATCAATGAAAATTAGTTGTATTCCATCCACCCCCCCCCCCCCCATGAAAATCACCCTCTAGATTAACTAAGGTGGGGGTGTTGTTTAGGAAAAATCCTGAGATGTGCCGTTCAGTAGGTCAAAGGTGGCGTGTTTTAAGATTTTTCCTAAACAACACCCCCACCTTAGTTAATCTAGAGTGGGGGTTTTCATGGGGACATTAAAATGTGCCGTTCAAAATGTCAAACGTGGCGTGTTTCAGGATTTTTCCTAAACAACACCCCTCGACCTTAGTTAATCTAGACTCTAGAGGGTGCTTTTCATGGGGGCGAAAAAAAAATTGAATAAAACTAATTTTCATTGATACTGTCGAATAGAGGATTAAAAGACGCTTCAAATGAGGGGTCGCTCGACTCCCTTTTTCTATTTAAATTCTTGAGTTAGGGGTTGCTGGGGCTAGGGGGTTGCTGTGTCAATGTTAAGTTTGACATCAAAAGTTGTCCCCCAAAAATAAAAAATCGAGGTGTCCGAGCGTTTTTTTAAGAAACTGGTCTAAGTGTCCCAAAACAGGCGTGTGTCCTTTTCAATAGCCCACCCTGTAATTTATTGTAAATATTATATCTGAACAACAAAAATAGTTCAGTTACTTAGCAATTTCTAATAAATCTAAAATATAGTTGAGCAAATCTGCATAACGGAAAATATGAACTACGAACTACAAGTTTTATTTATAATATAGGTAAGTATAATTAAAATTCCAGATAATTATTTAAAGTAGACCAGATTTACATTCATTATAATTACCATAGAATTAATGTATAAGCAATAAAAGAATCATTGCAGATTAAGACTGTAGCCAATGAAAATTCAATGAAGTAGACCAGTTTCAAATTCATTGTCATTATGCTAATTATTGGCTAGAAAATAGGTGTGCAATTGTAGCATAAATACACCTTCAACAATTTACCTGCAACTCATCCCCCAAAAACTATTACCCCTCACACTTAGGTGGTACGGCCTCTTAAGATCATAAATCACTTACCAGTGGCGGTGTAATTAATCGGTACATGTAGAATACAAAATCACAATTAAAGTTTTATGTTAATTTATTAATTTAATAATTTATACACATATACTTAGTCACAGACAAACATGTAGAAATACTTCAAATGTTTATATTATGTAGGTAGAGCAATGAGGGCCGGATTTAAAGGGGCGCCCCCATAACTTTAATCGAGAAAGACGTGAAAGATGCTTTTCCAAATGTACAAATAGCTCTCCGTATGTATCTTGTACTTATGATTACGAATTGTAGTAGTGAAATGTAGTTTTCAAAGTTAAAACTTGTGAAAAATAGACTTCGCACCACGATGGTTCAGGAAAGACTGAATGATCTTACCTTATCATGAGTCTAGAATTAGATGTATTGCGAAAAATCAACACAGTCGAAGTGATTGACGATTTTACTCGACGAGAGTTTAGATAAATGTCGTTTAAGTAATTTACAATAAATTCCCTTTCTTTCAGCAACTGTTTTTTTAATAAAAAAGAATATGTAGGTATTATGTACTACATATTACGCCTAGAAATTATTTTGAACATACATAGATAAATACAGCTTTATTGTGTTACAAGAGGAATATAATGTTTTTTTGAAACAAAAACGCATATATTGGGCCGGTCACAGGGCACAGGGGGCATCCACAATGAATCTGCCCACAGGCCCCCACAGTTCTAAATCCGGCCCTGAGAGCAATCGCAAGATGAAAAATACCTGTCACGTCAGTCACGTGATATTTATTCTGAAAGAAACTAATAAATTTGTGGCTGTACAACTTAAAATATCGTTGTTTATGACTATTTTAATTTTCATTCCCTGTATGGATCACGTGACAGGTATTTTTCATCTTGCGATTGTTCTAATAAAAAAAATTAATCACAATCACTGAAGTCTTCGTCCGAGCTGTTTTCTTCTCCCAAATTTATGACTATACGTTCCATTTGAATAAGACAATTTTCGTACAACAATTTTGCCAATGTTTAGTGGAGACTTTAGTGGACCTTGAGAAGAAATGAATTGATGCCAGAGTTATTATGGTAAGACCATGAATCGAACCCGGATCATATAACTTTGACTTTAAAAACAAATGGCGGATGCAAGCAGTACTTTGAGAGTTCTATAGGTACTTGAAAACCGTTGTAGTTATGGCAACCGAGTTTTCACCAGCGCATAGAGGAAGAATAGGGATATGCTGCCATTTTGAAAATATTTTACATCGATTCGGTTTTCAGAGTAACTCCTAAGTTCAAATTTTCAAAAACCTACCTATAAACCTTTCCCAGAAATGTCTAACTAAATCTCCCAAAAAACACCCTTTATAACGCTGTTAAAGAATACATTGCAACGTCTATTGTACTTTTCACACGGAGAATTCAGTATCGAACGCCTTTGCCTTATGTAGCATGGCTGAGCCGGTCAGGAATCAGGTGTGGCCTCAACTAAAATGCGCCGCTCGTATCTAACTTTATTTATAAACAATAATCTTGTAATAAACAATGCTTTTTATTTTTATTAAATACAATTTATACTGAATTCTCGGTGTGAAAAATACAATACAAGTGTATAAACACGTTCACCCTAAACTTATCCTTTGTAGATTGCGCTGTTTCACAAATTGGTTAGTTTCTTAATTTTCATTTTTGAAATATTTTTTAAAATAAAATTATGAACAAAGCCCTGGTAGCGGCGCCCCCTTCGTAGCGGCGCCCGCCTGCGCCGCATCCCCTGCAGGCCCGTTTCCGCCGGCCCTGTTCAAGACAGTGCCAAACAGGTAACGCGTGCCACTTTTGCAATTATTATATAAGTAATGATTTAACAATCATATTTTATTTACAAAGAATAAATATTGTTATTCGCATAATTCCTCGGATAAGATTGCGACCATAATCACTTTGAATAATAATTAATCATGTTTGTGTAAAAATTCTAACTCCTTTTCGAGTAAATCAATATTTTTGTAAACGTTGTCTAAGATTTCTTGGGCCATCTCAAAGGACATGTATAAACGATCACAATTGAATGAAAGTATCAATCGATTATCGTACGAGAATGATGAAAAGCCAAGGTCTGAAAAGAGTTTATGTTGTTTAAAGTTTAATAAACTGCGGCCAGAATACCTACCTATATGCATTAGATGTGGTATCCAAAATATGACATCGGTTACAACTACTTTTCCATTGCAATAAGATCCTTTTGGCAATCCTGGAAGCAGGCTGACTGTTGCTGTATTATTTATGAAGTTGACAAAATAAAATCGAGAAGTACCAGGAAATGATGGTGCAATTATATGGAACGCAACTTTCGATACCTAAATATGTCAAAATTTGAGCTTATTTTGTTGCTATATGTACATAGTAGAAAACGCACATAAAATTCCATCGATCGTCTCAACGTATTTGTTCTTCTTCTTACGTCAATTAATTTATTGTACAGAGGAACTTTTCCATTGTAACCCTTTTCATTCTCACTAGAGAACGGTATTGTAAGAGTCATTACTGAAAATTTGTTTTTCAACGATATGTCCTTAATAGATAAATTTTGCATGTTTCGGGTTTCTTCATTACGGACAACTGGTAATAGAAACGTAGTTTGCTTTGTGCTTTCCTTCTTGTACTGCAAAAATTGATAATACATTATAATTACATTCTTTGTTAGAATAAAACAATCGAAAGTTCAACCATTATTATAGGTATGCATGAATATAGTAGTACATTCCATCTCAATATAAAAAGTAGGTAGAGGTCGTCTACTAGCGGTTGGCGAGACTACCTGGCTGTTGGGACCCCAAATATTCATTCTTAAGCTTCTTAGGATAATTGACGTCAACGTAAAAGTGCAAATTGGGGAAATCCAGTGGCGTCAAAGTGATTACACCAATCCTAAGAAGCTTAAGAATGAGTATTTAGGGTCCCAACAGCCAGGTAGTCTCACCAACCGCTAATAGACGACCTCTAGTTGGCGAGACCACCTGGCTGTTGGGACCCTAAAAACACATTCTTAAGCTTCTTAGGATAAATTGACATTAACGTAAAAATGCAAGTTGTGGAAATCCAGTGGCGTCACAGTGATTACACCAGTGAAAGTGATGACGAATATTATAATGGCAGTGATTAACATGAAAACAGTAAATGTTCATTAGTTGCCCTTATCTATGTATACTGCCGTGTTAATTCTAAAGGGCGTATCTGCAAATTCGACAGAAATTGAGTTAGACGCATTTTTAGAATCCTCTTTAAAAGTACTATGTATGTGTTAAGAAATAAGAAGAGATTGCGTATCTCAATGTTATATAGGCGAAAACTCGCTTTTAAAGAAATTTGTATCTACAAATTAGCCGCCTTTGTTAGATAAAAAAAGGCGTATATGATTTTGTTATTTGAAAAGGTTGTATCTGTACACTGTGTACTCACAGTACTTGCTGCCAGTATTATATTCAATAGTATAAAATTAAAATTCCTCTAAGCATAAATGATTTGATGGCATAACTGAAAATATTAAAAGTCAATTTTCTCAGTTTCTATGTTATTGTAGATACGCCCCTTTGAATTAACACGGCAGTATACCTATGTAGTAGTTTGTATAATAGCATCTAATAAAAAGTAAAAACCTGTTAATTTAAAAAGTTGGTGTAATCACTTTGACGCCACTGGATTTCCCCAACTTGCACTTTTACGTTAATGTCAATAAATTATCCTAAGAAGCTTAAGAATGAGTATTCGGGGTCCCAAGAGCCAGGTAGTCTCGCCAACCGCTAGTAGACGACCTCTACCTATGTACCTACCTATAGTGTATTTTCAACAGTAAGATCATAAGTGCTCAACTCTTGTCGGCAAGATTTTTATTTTGTATGAGCAGAATTTGATCGAGTTTAATTACCTTTTAGCAATCAATGCAAATACAAAATAAAAATCTTGCCTGACAAGAGTTGAGAACGAATGATCTTCGGTTGGAGAATTAACTGAATGAAGCGTTAATTTACTTTTGTCAAAATGACATTTGATTTTTTAAAATATTAATCAATACCTACTAAAACAATGAGGTAGCGGCAAGAAAAGTAGCATACATTCTTTTCAGTTAAAGAAATTTGTGATTGGTGAATGTGACACTGATCTTAATGTCTCATTGGTCTACAATACTATGAAGTTAATTATCGTATAAAAAAGACAATTTTGAAAATACTTGAAAACTAATTCCGAACGGATTTCTAAATGAATAATTGTTATGGTGATGAAAATTTCGAAGGTTCAACCCCGAAACATGAGTTGAACACTAAAACAAACCTTTTCGATATGATCCTTTAAGCTTTCACTGAAGGCTGTACATACTATTTCAGGAATTGAAGCTCCTGTACGATTTTTTATATTTTTCACCTTCCGAAGGTAAGTCCCATTTTCATCGAAAAGTAGAGCCACGTTTTCGTCATTTCCGAATTGTCCTCGATGTAGGTCATTTACGTCTGATTTAATTAGAGCAAGAGAATACAGGATACTCGGAAAATATATCAACAAGCACGCAATCTTCCCTAATAATTGGAACAATCGCAAAAGGATATAATCCTTAACTTTCGTAGGTTTATCCGATTTGTCGTCATTCACGGTTTGCTTGTCACTAAATACTCCCCCTAATAGTTGCATTATGGTAACACCATCAGCTATTGCGTGATGAACACGAATCATCACAGGATATCTCTTTGTGTTACTGTAAGTATCTGTTTCCTTCCTGTAAAGAGGTTGTGTCCCTACCATCACGTCCCACAAATACGGCCCATTAAATGGCTTGTATTGAACCCTACCAAGTAATTTCATTAAGACCGTGTCATCAAGAACGCCGTCAACGGTTGGTAACATGTACACACAATCTTCGCCCCTCATACCAATGCTTTCTAAATAAGGGTACCCACCATATGACTTAACCGTTGTTTGCAATTTAGCCAGACTGGAGTTCTTTAAAATGTTCTCAATCACAAATTCTTGTACACATTCGAATACAGTATTTTTTACGGTATTAATATCAATCTCGACCACCATCAAAATTCCAATCATTCCATATTTTATACTTGGATGAGTAACCGGTACATCGGCCCCGGAGAGTAAGCCATAAAACCTTTTCCCATATTTCCAACGTAGCTTAATCGAAAGTATCGTTCGATATAAAAAGAAAAATGGTTGTAAAATTAGTGTTACTACCACCAAGCAGATAATTACAGGAAAAAGTAAGCTAAATTTAGCGGCTACCCACCAACTTCTTGTTTCCTCCTACAATACCTGGCTTAAAGCACTTTATTAATTAAATTATTTTATAGTATTACCTTTAATTGCTGAATATTCAGAAGTAACATTGCTAGCAATATAGTTAGAGGTACAACAAGAGTTTCGGTACACCATTCACCCTCCATTTCAATTTATGAATAATAAAGCAAATTATACGAATCATAAACAAAGGAATTAAGTATTTGAACTATTTGTTATCCTAATCGTTTTGATAAGTTTTATCAGAAATATTCATAACACGCATACACGCAAATCGGTTTACCTATCAAGAGTTGAACTAATTTAATTTTCCGTCGATAATTACACAATTACCGAAAATTCGATTTCACTGATAACATTTTTTAATTTCCCGTGCATTTATACTTACATTACACATGTGTATACATAAGCAATTATGTATTATTATTTTTATCTGGGGGTGGTCGCAATTGGTCCGCTATTGTTTCGAGAATACCTGTATCTTTAATAAAGTCCAAGATTTTAGTAGGGCGAATCTTCGTTACCTACTTCCTCTTGTGTAATCTTTTCATTTCCAAGCATGCGCCGGTCGTTCTCTTGCCTTTGTGTATGCCTCACATGGCAAATGACGTGGTATGGCGTTTCTTCTTCCTCGCCACAACCCCTGCATGACGGGCTATCAGCCACTCCCATGTGATGCAGGTGTGTTTGTTCAGACGACAGTTGCCTGTGGCCATCTCTGTCGCAAGTGTGATCTTCGTCCTACTTAACCTAAAGCCGGACGCTGCTACAGTCTCCGTTTGGGGTTTCCAGAAAGATCTTGGAATGATTCTATCTTAGAATTTTCGACCAGTATCTGCAGTGCTTTTTTGTAAGTATCGCGTGAATCTCCTTTTTCACTGTGTTATATGTAATCCCACAGGCCGGTTCGGGTCCTATGGGTGGTTTCGTACTTGCAACTCTCGCAAGCACGTTAGCAACCTGGTTACCTACCTGCGATTCTCGCGTGGAATTATTCTCCCAGCCGTACCAATCCAATAGCCAATAGCAATAGCATATCACTAAATTACTTCATTTTCTGGACACCTAGATGCGTAGGTACTATGCAATTCTTCTAATATATGTATAGGTATCCGCTTGTATTTGCTTCGGCATAACTGTTCGGTGTCTCAAAAAGAACAAACCTATTAGAATTTCCAGTGACAGCAGAGCTGCTCTTGTGGTCATACTTTCTGAGCACTGTAAACTAAACAAGCACATGCACCGCATAGGCTTGGTAGAATCACTATCTTGTAGAGTATGTTACATAAACATTGACGAGATGGCACACGACATACTTTGTGAGTGTCCCGCACTTGTCCAATTGAGACGATGCATGGCTGGGGGTATCCTGGCCAGACATGGCTAAGATTAGAGCTGCTTTCCCTTCCAGCATCCTCAGGTTTATCTCACGTGTGGGATGGATTGAGTGACAAAGGCTATGTCCCTCCTCTTATCACAATCCAGGATCCAGAAGTACATATATATTGTAAAGTGAGCAATACAAATGTTTTATCCCTATTTTAAATAAATAAGTGTTGCAAACTTTATGGTGATCATCGTTGGCTGATGATTCAAATAGCTTATACTGTGCCTTAAGTATTCAATGAATAAATATTAGGTTGTTGACATATCAAAAGACGGGTTACTGTTAACTGTTCAAACACGGTGTATTCTGCTACAAAGAAACGTTACATATTACCTATATGAGGATGTTTACTTTTTAACACTGGATGTAAACAAACTTAAACTAAATATTATGTACCTACAGTTTCCATTATATGATTATTAGATACAACTATACATAACAAATGCTTGTAGCTACAAAATAAATTTGCCCAATAAAATAGGACATCGTCGTTCCTATTATTATAACTCCTAAGGTTGAATTATTGAGATCATTTTCGTTTAATTTTTGTATTACACTTCCAGTCATTGAATTGCTTTGATCATCGTTGAGTACTTGTTTAATAGAGTCACCACTACGGCGTACTATCCCATCACTTAATTGGGTCTAAAAAACGGTAAACTTAATACAATTTAAAAGGCTTCTATAGTAGATTCAGAAATTTCCTACATTTTACCTCTCTGGCATAAAATCGAGTGACAGTAAAATATATATTGATACCTCTCGTAGTTCCTCTCCGATGTATGTGTTCCCTTCAAGAATTATAGCGAGATATAACAATGCAGACAATACAGTTATAACTTAAAATTAAGAAATAATTTTAATAAATAATATGTTGATACTCACTGGCAATGGTTTTTGCAAATGCCATAATGAGAATATGACGACTAAGTGAATATAAGTGACAAAAGAGACAAAACCGATTGATTGGCACACACTGTATAGATTTGAACGAATAATTTAGAGGGATAGCGCGCAATTCAAATTAGTTTGAGTTGTGTATCTTTAAAGATCAGTCCAATCATTTTAGTATTATTACATCTACTGAAATATAGTAGTGGTAATACTATTTCTTTATATTATAAAATGTGACGCTTTTCCATTCAGTAATTCAGTTCTTAATAGATTCCGCACGATTTCATTTGGAAATCAAATTCTGTAGTACTAATTTCATTTTTTAATATTATTCAAAAGTTAAAATACACTTTAACGTACTCCAAAAGTGAAATTTCGATCCACATAGTGGTGTATGTCTATTTAAAGACAAAGTCGTAACCGTGCACAAACAAATCATCCCTTGTTTTGCTACATTTCACTGTTATTTAGATATATATCGTTTACTAAGGATTCTACTGCTAAATTGTGTTGCATTACTTGGATAATGTAAAAACGTAATGATAACGCGTAATAAGTGCAAACCTATAATCTTTTGTAAAAGATTATTATTATTATTATTATTATTATTATTAAAAATGTAAAACTTGTAGTCTTTCGAAAAGGAGGTAATGAAAGCATTGATATGATCTGAATATTAGCAACAAGGTACCATACAATGTGACTGTTTTCTATACTACACATATCGCACAATGAAGGCTCTAAATAAAATTAGTGGTCAGTCACAGCCGCTGGCCTTGACAAGTGTGAAATAATGGTGATAACCTCAGAGCGCTTGTTCTTCAGTAGTTGGTTTTGTTCAAACATCTTCCGTTTCGAGATAGGGACGTTAGGATGATTTCACAGGTTGCCAAACATTCTTACTCTTACTTTATTGTCTAGGTTTGGGTTTCCGTTTCTTGGGCTGGTAGAGGTCGACGGTTGGGTCGAGGTATAGCAACCGCGCTTGTCCATGGCCAACGCGATAAGACTCGGTGTTTGTGGAAGTCAATCTGGCGCAAATAGTACGGATCACCACGACAGGTGACCGGGGTGTGAGAGGTTGGAAGGTTTTGCTTCTTAGATGATTAATATGGGGGTGGGTAGTTAGAAAGAAAAAAATCAAGACTTAACTTGCGAACTGGTAGAATCCTCTTAAGCTGGGTTGTCACTGCGCGAAGCTGTTTCGCGAAACTAGTCTCGCCTCGTATATACGTCGTACTCACCCCAAAACTTATTTCGCGATTATGTGAAGCGAGCCAACGCCAGTCGGTTTTGGATAGCACATCAAAGACCTTCGCCTTCAGTGTGCACGTGTACCATATGTTTCGCGCCAAAAATGGACCAAGAGAGCAGCATACGCCTCATTCAACTTTACCAAACGTATCGATTTTTATGGGATGCCAAAGATAAGGTTCACCACAACAGAATGAAGAGAGAGGATGCATTTTTCTTACTTTAGAATCGATCAGTGACAGGAGGTGTTCAAAGTCTTGTGTAGTCATCCGAGTAAAGTTCCTGATGGTATCTTCGCAAGGTTCCGCTGTCATATCCCTCAGTAGTCTATTTCCATATTGAGATCTCCGACGAAATATTTCTCTGCTCCATCATCGGTGTTTTGTTTTACTTCTGTTCTTTTTCTTCCTCAAAAAACTCATAGTCATAGCTGCCAATGCTAATGTTGCACTCACCGGCATCATTGTCTCGCGCAAACTGCCGACTCACCTTGTTTTCGCTTCTCTCAACCCGATTCGTTTCGTCCGTCCCCGAGACAAATTCGCGAAACAGTGACAACCCAGCTTTAGACCGCTGTGTCTAGCAGGCACCGCCCGGCTGATGTGTGCTTGGTAGGGACGACTCCGCTTGACTGCTGCCGGATTCTGATAGATTATTCGTATTTCAACTAAAGACTTTCTGTCCTTTTCGGTCGCTCGTCGTCACATTAAGGCCTAGGTGAGTGGCAGCGGTTATGGGATGCGTCCCGAGAAAGGGCACAACACCTATTCCTTAATCCCGAACATCCAATTTTGGCTTTTCCAAAATCACGTACCGGGAGGTGCGACAGTCCACATCCTTACGCACGGTGGATTTGGGTGTCATCTGAAGCGTATTGGCGCTTCTGATGACGACAGTTATCATACGTGCGGTGTTTGTGATAGTCCGGCCCATGGTATTCTCGCTTGTCGAGAGTATGATGGTGCCCGTGCTCCTCTGTTGTCGAGAATCGTCCCTTACCATGATTCCCCTCAGACCGTCCTAGATCTCGTACCTAATGTTAACGACCTAAGCGTGTTCACGTCCTAGGTTGTAGTTGCCTCCGCTGTAGTAGTTCAGTCATTTATTTTGATTTTGTAATAAGTATAGGTACCTGTTTATTTTCGCTTTCATTTTATTTTAATTGAATTTTACGCTCTTGAACCAATTATGTTTGAGTTTACTTACATTTTCAGCTACTACTGCACATCAAGGCTAATATCCTTATCGCACCTTCTTGGATTTAACCTCGCTTTTGGGGATAAACCGAAAGGTAGGTGCCCGATACGCATCAAACTGTTAACCAAGCGTGGTCTGTAATCGTTTGTATTGCATCAAGTGTAGGTCTAAAATGGAACCAATCTTCTAGCTTGATTTATACTTAAATGTGGACGGCTTGACCATGACAAGTAGGGGCAGTGGTGGGCCACTTCCTCCTCCCTCATTCTCCTTGGACAGCTCCAACTAGGGAGGTAGCATTAAGATCCCGATGATGAGGTCTACATGTGCGTGGACTGTGCCCGTTCTCCAGAATTCAGAATCATCGATTTAGTAGTCATCCTTATTCCAATGACGCCAAACTTTGCTTTGAAACCTCTTATAGGTAAGGAAAATCGTGGAGATATCTCTGTGCAGTGCGTATTTGTAGATGGACAAATGAATTTATTTAGCGTGGTGACATAAATGCAATATTCAGAAATAATAAGCAATTAACTCATATTCAACATTTCCTTTTTTATTTTATCATAATATTACAAAAAACAAATAGTGTTGATAAATAAGGTACAGCCCTGTCACGTGACATTACTCTGACAGAAATGAAAGCAATTACAACTGTACAACAACAAACAGAACAAGATAGAATTTTTCAAAAGTATAGATTTATAAAACAGTTACGCTTTGGCCCAAAAACACACAGTTCTCTCTATTTTAAATTTCGTGTCCTGCCTAGATCAGATGACAGGGCTGTCTTATTTTGACATTAGTCTACAAATTCTGTTAATTTCTTTTGGAAGAAAAAATTGTGTTTAAGCAACAGCGCCAAGAAAATGCAGTACAGCTCTCATAGTGCTAATTGAAAATGGACAGTATTTATAATACCCCCGACAGCTTTGAGTCTTTTTGGAATTTATCCCGTAATTTAATGCGAATCGAATTTCCTTACCGGCCCATCCTTTGCGATTTGTCGACCTGTACATGTCGAAAAGTAATACATTTATGCAATTGCATATTAACTTACCTTAACAGTTGATAATATATTTTTTCTTTACCTATAGATGACAATTTTGGATCTTCTGCTGCTAGTTGGCAAACGAAGCTTCTCGCACAGCCTACTGGATCGTTGATGAGTATTCGATTCCAATCAATTGAAACGTTACTCTTTAAGTTGTAGAAGAAATTTTAGGAGAATTTGTGAAAAGTATGTCACTTACCATGGGATCTTGTAATGTACCATTCTCGAAATAATCTCCCTCATTAACAGATCGTTTTACTAAGAAAAACTTTGCCGGGCCCAATGGTGGTCTACTGAAAAGTTTGTTTACATCTTGCAGTAATGTGTGCATTATCCAAAGACCCACTAATCCAAGAGCGCCTAAGATTGCTAAATGAATAAAATGCTGTGCTTTTGAAAATCCCGTTATAGTTAATAAAATAATTGTATGTAACCATAAGCGCATCCTGAAACAGATAGGTACACCAATTTCACCAAAATTTTACATGTAGAGAATTCAAGTGTTGTTTGAACATCACAAATTAAAAATACAGAAATTACAGCACTGAATTTGAATAATTTGCTTTAAAAGTAACTTACTTGGTTAATAGGCTCGGTAGAAATTACAGCTTGCACATCATGAATGAAAATGAACATTTTATACAACAAATGGAATAAACGGTTTTATAACGTCACCCCCTTATACTAGGATGGAGAAAAACGGGAAAGTAAGCGAAAGTGGTTTGTAGTTTTCATTATTCTTTTTTAAACATAGAAAATACAAGTTACAAGTTATTCGTAAAAACTTGCACACTGACTTGACCACGCATCATATAAGGAAATATCCAGTTCTTCAACACATTATAATAGAATAATTATTATTTACAAATCGATAGCCGTTTGCTTGCACTTTCAGTACATTATACATGTAATTATATCGTTATCCGGAAAGAAATACTACAGAGATTGAAATTTGCAATAATTTGTGCATTAATAGCAATTTTGACATATTTGGATCAAAATACATGTGATCGCTAAATAGTTATTTGTATGTCAGGGCCGCGAAAACACACTTTGGTTGCCCAAAATAGTTATTTTTGTATCTAGTGCGCGAAATGCCACTTTGGTGATCGAGAACAAATAGTCGAGATTACCAAAAGTATTTCGCGCACGAGTTGCAAACAAAATTTTTTCTACAAACGCAAACGAAACGTGAAGAATTTGACAATTATTTTAACGTTAAAATACAAAACTCTCATCTAGTTTGCGTGCAGTGCGTACTTCGCGCCTGGCGTCGTCATTTCGGGCACGCTGTCATGGAAACGTAAGTAAGTGAAAAAAAGGGTCACTTCGCGTATTGTTATCGATGCGCAAACCTTGTCATTTTTTGACGTTTGTAGAAAAATAACTATTTTGGGCAACCAAATATGATTTCGCGGCGGCTACTATAACAGCGGCCGTTAAAGTAAAAGCCACTTTGATATAAATTTTAAATTTTGTCTTAATCTAATAAAACAGGTTTCCCGGCGAAATCATATTTGGTTGCCCAAAAAATGTTGTGTATATCTTGTCCGAGGATGACCTTTAACGTACTCGAGATTCTTCTCATCGTACGTTAAAGTGTTTTCGTGCCCTTCACATACAAAATATATTAAACTTATTTATTGACTTTGCACATTTTTCCCACGAAATTGGTGCATAAATAACGTTTTTGGGTAAAATTTATCCCATAACTTTTTATTTGGGCCGCGGAAGGAAGGTATATTGAATAGTTTTACATCTGAGCTATAGGTAATCTAGACATAGCCTGAATACTACGAAATTTGTTGTACCCATCGACATATAGAAATGGACTGCGCGTGGTTATGCTAAGCCCGGATACTGCAGGTGAGAAAGAAGGTAAACGTGGATGCCTAGTTCTAGCTTTATCTGTCGCGTATCTATTGGTTGCTGCATTTTAATGGGAATGCAGCGACCAATAGATACGTGACAGATAAAGCTAGAACTAGGCCTCCACGTTTACCCTCTCTCTCACCTGCAGTATCCCGGCTTAGCATAACCACGCGCAGTCCATTTCTATATGTCGATGGTTGTACCTAATTCTAGAGTTTTGTCAGTTTACCTTCTACCGTTCGCGATCCACACGAAGCTTGGTAACTTTGATCCCTATTGATTTAAGGTCCTGAAAATTAACGGCGTTCTTTCTTGGTCTATGAAGAATCCGCATACCGAATTTCGAAACGATTGACAGCTTTTAAAAGGAATTATCATGCACATGGACGTATAGTACAGTCAATTTAAACACAAAAATATACAAACATTGCAAAAAATCCTATGTTAGGTTTGCTTTTTTCATGGTGTTAGGTTCGGTCCCA
The DNA here is from genome assembly GCA_036250285.1 of Pyrocoelia pectoralis. Lineage (NCBI taxonomy): Eukaryota > Metazoa > Arthropoda > Insecta > Coleoptera > Lampyridae > Pyrocoelia > Pyrocoelia pectoralis. Next base: position 24,360,334 of record CM070077.1, on the reverse strand, counting down.
GTAGTAAATACTCAATTTTGCAACTTCGAAAAACTTGTGGAAACTGGGGGGGGGCACCAAAAACCGCGATTTTTTCGGACTTTTTTCAGTTATAGCCTCGTAGATCAAAAACTATGAGTTGTAGTGCAAAGAATATGATTATTTTTTTTAAACTGGACTAAATTTTCTACCATTTGAGCCTAACAGGAAGTCTGTAAGTATAATAGTTTCCGAGATACAGCTCTTCAAAAATAGGCATTTTCCCTAAATCTGTTTTTAACGTATCATCCATGATTCGAGCCAGATATTGCCACAACGACGTGCCCTATGACAGTTGTCATGGAGGAAAAAATTGTAGGAAATTTTATCACCTTTTATTTAAGCATAGATGCATTCCTGTAGGCCTCACAGTTCTCGAGAAAAAGACGGAAAACCGGAAAACAGTGAAATCGCTACGACTCCACATATTATGTAATAGCATTAATATGATTAGAAGACATTTTCTGATTATTCTTATTTAGCCTAGCGAACGAACGCTCAAAAAGGGCTTGTAGAGAGACTTTTTGATCCTAAAGATTTTATTTCTGGGATGTGTTTGGTGATGATTATACAAAAAGTAGCGTAACAAAATGTGCGGATTTGTTTGGTTTTCCGTTTACATCTCTTGAACAGGCCATGGTAGTGGGAAATGGCCAATTATAAAAAAAAGCTGATTACATTTTCTACAAGTTTGCTTCTATGCGTTTTTTCTCTATCACTAAATCTGATATGTGAGTATTAAATACAGATTACCTGCATCCTTAGCCAAACAATTTCAGTCTTATGCGCCACCATGTTTAATGGTCTCTAGTCTTTTCTAAATACATTTATGATAGGGTTAATGTTTGACGAAAAGAACAAAAGTATTTTCTCAAGGCAGCTTTTATTTTATAATTGGCCATTTCCCACTACGATCGTCTATTCAAGAGATACAAAGGGAAAACTTAACAAATCCGCAAATTTTGTTACGCTACGGAGTTAGCTCATACGGTAGGGCCGGGGACTTTTCGTATAATTATCACCAAACACCTCCAAACACATCTTAGAAATAAAATCATTAGGATCAAAAAGTCTGTCTACAAGCCCTTTTTGAGCGTTCGTTCGCTAGGCTAAATAAGAATAATCAGAAAATGTCTTCTAATCATACTAATGCTATTACATATATGTGGAGGATTTCACTGTTTTCCGGTTTTCCGTCTTTTTCTCGAGAACCCTTCGGCCCACAGGAATGCATCTATGCTTAAATAAAAGCTGATAAAAGGTCCTACAATTTTTTTCTCCATGACAAGAGTGGTAGGGCACGTCGTTATGGCAATATCTGGCTCGAAACATGGATGATACGTTGAAAAAAGATTTTGGGAAAAATTGCCTATTTTTGAAGAGCTGTATCTCGGAAACTATTATACTTACAGAGTTCCGGTTAGGCTCAAATTGTAGCAAATTTAGTCTAGTTTAAAAAAGATAATCATATTCTTTGCACTATAACTCGTAGTTTTTTAGCTACGAGGCCAAAACTGAAAAAAGTCCGAAAAAATCGCGGTTTTTGGCGCCCCCCCCCCCCCCCCCCCAGTTTCCACAAGTTTTTCGAAGTTGCAAAATTGAGTATTTACTACTGGGACTAAACGTAACAACATAAAAAAGTCAAACCTAATATAGGATTTTTTGCAATGTTCATGTTTAAAATGACTGGACTAGTACAACACTACAAAATTATAAACGATCTGAGGATTCTGCTAACTACGATTAGAAGTTTTCCGCTAAGCTAGGTTGTCTACCCTTCTTTATACAGTAGAGAACATTTCAAATGGATCATTTTTACCCATAAGCAAAAGACTATGAATAGTCTTTGCTATAAGAAAAGTCGAAGTCTCTATTACCTACTATAAGTTCGTTAACAGTAGGACGGATAGTGACGTACTATTTATTTCTCATTCGCTGATATCATTACTGATTAACAAATTATATCAATATGACCTCAAACTGAAATGTGTATAGTTCTACTCCAGTATTTAATACAATGAAAATGAGATATTGTTTCTTCTGCCTATAATAGTGCTTTTTACTTAATGAAGTTACGCTAGGATACGTAATTAGGATAGAAAACCAATTTGAATTTACAAATACTCTTTTTATAATTATTGTATTTATAATCGCCAAAGCCCAAAGGACAAAGTGAATTCCGCAATATCCCTTGGAATTGATTACCTTTCTCAAAAAAATAGGTGTATACCTAGGTATATTTTTATGATAATAACCAAATCGTAAAAACAATGATATAATCATAATGACTAGTATTGGAGTAAAAATGCAAGGCCCCTGACTTTAGTAATTAGCAATCATAATTTAATGAAATAAAGTGCATTTAAAAGATCATTTATTCAAAAAAATAATGTCATGATACATGCTATTATTTAAAACAGATTTGGGGGAAAAAGGATGGATGCTTCGGTCCGCGCGGTGAAGTGCAGTGCGCGGGGAAGGTGTTGTCCAACAGCTACACTATTGCTATAAGAAGCGGCGCGACCCGCAAAAATGTAATTCAGTTCATAGGTAGTAATGATTTTATATTGTAAAAGTAATAACTACATTCATACTACAATACACGTACATATTATTATTGTTTATAAACATACTTCGGAATTACTACTTTCATTGTTCTCATCTTCATCGCTTTCACAGTTATTATACCTATTATGTATAGGTATTGGCTTCGGCATCACATTCATTATCTACGGTAACCATAGTAAATAGTAACTTCAAACTTGTTGCAGATCATGTTATGAATATGCCCACAAAGGGTGAAACGTAAACTTTTAATTTTCCAATCTTCAGGCCATCATACGAGGGAACGTTTCCTTAATATATGTACTTATGCCTAATATTACAATAAAATTTAGCCTTTCATTTCTCCTACCTATTAACGCTAAATACAGTGTTTTTACTGTTGTTAATTAAAATAATAGTTAAACAATTGATTCTCCCATTTTGATTTTTACACATGTTAAACATAATATAAATGACTAATGTACTGCTCAAAAAGGAAACAATTTCCCCTCCAGTTTTTCATTATAACCACTCAAAGGCAGGGGCCTTGCATTTTTACTCCGATTAGTAAATATGTACCTACGATGTTTCCCCCCACTTTCGCCTAATGTATTTTCGCCAATGTCAATTTGGTCTAATCTACCTTCGCCAAAGGTAATCTTGCCAATACCACATTCGCCAAGGGTAGTTTTGCCAAGTGTATTTTTGCCAAGTAGAATTTCGCCAATGGTATGCTCGCCAATAGCATTTTTGAGAAATGGACACTCGCCAATTTGAAACGGGAGTTTTGAGATTGACGAATGGTCCCATAATGATTTCTATTGCATCAGCAATTAACATTTAAAATTCTATTATGGAAATAGTCGAGTTTTCACTTCGCAAAATTAATATAACGCTTTTCGAGCTTGCAATAATAGTTTTAAAAAATAGTAGTTTACGTAACAAGTCCCGAAAGTGACCTTTTACTGGACAAGTAGGCAAATTACAGGAAGAGCCGCAGGCGAATCCTGCAAGCCTGCGAGTCCAGTAAAAGCACTTTTGGGACGTATTACGTACAATATTTTTTTTTAAATCGTCCAGAAACGGGAAGAACAATTGACCATTCTAGGCCGGAAAGTAAAAAATGAGTCCGGTAAAGTAAAAATGAGTCCGGTAAAACTTTTACCGGACTATCACAATGACTTTCCGGCTCAGTCCGTCAAAATGACATTTTCTAGCCTAAAAATAATCCGGAAACTACTACTTTCTGGCCGATTTTAAAAAAAGATTTGTAAACAGATTTAGCAAAGTCAAAAATGATTTTATTTGTCACTGAGTGATAGAACAGTATAACCGCCGCACTTGTATCGTTCATCCACTCATCTCTCAAACAGCGTTGTCGGTATTGAATCTTGAATCAAAGCATGAGGTTTATGTACTGCTTTTTCGCTCACTGATGGGTTGACGTGTTTGAATCATTTTGGCTATCTCAGTTAAAAATGTCAGTTTTGGCGCTTATACTGTTCTTTCATTCACCGATTCAATTGCATTTTTAACATTGGCGAAAGTCGATTTGGCGAAAATGCAAAGGGCGAAAATAGTTTTGGCGAGAGTGTTCTTGGCGAAATGGATTAGGCGAAAGAGGGGGTGGCGAATTTGATTTTGGCGAATTTACATTTGGCCAGATTGGAATTGGCGAAGGAGTATTAGGCGAATGTCCATTGGCGAAATTCCGTTAGGCGTAAGTGGCATACATGCCTACGATTAGAGCGTCAGTTAATACCATATGGTATTTTAGCTATTTAAACTCACATACTCCACATATGTAACCAATTACTATTCAAATTAGCTATAATCGTCATTACTGTAGTAACAAGTATCCGTCTTTGCATAATCAAGGTTAAATTAAGGCCACTTTCATTTATTTATTTTATTTGCGCGTTTTCGCAAATGCCTTTCACAAGAAAAAAAAACAATTAAGTATAACTTGTGGAACAAGTTTATTATTTACGTAAGATTATTTAAATGAGGACACACTAAAAAAATTTAGCGTGTCAACCACAAACTTTTGCATAAAACAAAATGATCATGATTAATTTGTAAAATAACAAAAATGACCTTGCCGTGATCATAAACGTCCGATAACATTTTCCAAATAAATGTTTTGACCTGACTGATACAACCTTCGGGGGCAAGTTGATTGATAGCGTATTTAAAAAAATTTTACATAATCTTAAAAAAAGTCGATACAATAATAAATAATATGAAAGAGACAAGTGCAAGTGTAATCTGTAAATGACCTGGAGAAAGTGCCATTTTAAACAAGGGCATCGCTTCGTGGTGTTATTAAAATGTTATCATATCGCAATGATAAACGCAATAGCAGTTCAAACTACTATCACAGTATAATCATTATTCATTATACTGTACTACTACGCACAAGTAGTTAAACAAATTTTGAAATAAATTTGGCACAACTGGTTAGCATCCATTTTCTTCTAATGCAAAATGGTTTCTACTATTATAGTCCAAACTTTCACAAAAAGTGATAAATATTTAATCGTCATCATTAGTAATTGGTACAATTTCAATTTCCATTAAGTATTTATTATTATTATGCTAGGAGTGGTCCCAATTGGTTCCTGCACTGTGACCTTTTGATCTATTGTGCTCCCCGCTATTGTCTACCCTTCGAGAATACCTGTATCTTTAAGTAACAAAGTCCAGGATTGAGAGCGAATCTTCGTTACTTCCCCTTGTGTACTCTTTTCATTTCCAAAGTAGGTGCCTTTGTGATGCCTCACATTGACAAATAACGTGATATGGCATTTCTTCTTTCTCACCACAACCCCTGCGCATATCGGGCTATCGGCCAGTCCCATGTTATGCAGGTGTTTGTTGACCTGTGACCATCTCTGTCGCAAGTTTTATCTTCTCCCACTTAACCTTGAAATGGACGCTGCTAAAGACTCGGTTTGAGTTTTCAAAAAGAATCTTGGAATGACTCCTGGAATTCCCCAGTACTCTTTTGTAAGTATTGCCTGAATCTCCTTTGGACTGTGTTATATCGTTATATGTAATCCCATAGGCCGGTTCGCGTCCTATGAGTGGTTTCGCGCTTGTGACTCTCGCAAGCCCGTCAGCGCCTGGTTACCTGCGATTTCTGCGTGCCCAGGTTCCCACACTAGTGTGACTGTTCGACATTTACCTAGTGCGTTTAGCATTTGTGTGCATTCAAGTTCCAGCCCTGAATTTACCACATATGAATCTACTGGTGCAATCATTGCTTTGCTGTCTGTAACTATAAAGATTTTGGTTTGGCAAGGTTCTTTTTTAATAGCTGAGCAGCCGCTGTGAGGATTACATATACCACGGCTTGGAATACGGTTGCTTTTTAGAGCCAGTGCCCTTAGTAGTTTTCGACCCATTTTTGTCATCTTTATGGTGCGTTTGCAAATTATAGTAAGTTCACGAAAATCGCCCCTCATTAATCGTAATTATGTTTGAATTGTAAGAAATAATGAAAGGTTATATGACCACCTTCCGTAGAATCGTATATAGTCATAAAACCCTCATCGCTCATCTCAATGATTTAACCATCATGTGACCTCGTCATTGAATCGCATAAATTGTTAATTTATTTATTGATTAGTTAGGTATTGCCGCTTTTAAATTGTTTCTTTAAATAAATTAAAAAGTATAGGTATAATCAAGATGTTACGCTGAATATTTTTACTTCATAACATACACCTTCAGATTTCTCCCTTGAGTTTTATTACTGATGACATTTGAATACTAATTGCCACGGTCGCACCAGATACACAGTTTGTATCTTAGTGGAATACATATAATCATGCAGTACATCTATCAAAGATTGTATGTACTTGCATCTGTCTCTGTCATCATTTTGATCTTCTGTGGGGAAGGATGTTGAAGAACGAATTCGAATTGATGGTGTTCAATTTCAAATGTCTTTGTAAATGCAGGTGCCCCGCCCCTTCTGCTATGGAGAACATTCGTGTTCATAATAACATAAAGAAAGTGTTTAAGTTTGAACAATTATCAATTGCTAATTTTTTAGGCTAGTCAACGAACGCGCAAAATTCAGATTGGATTTTGAACCACAAACAAGTGAGGTGGGGGATAGAAAGTCCCGTTTTTTTTGTTTTTACTGATACCTCGAAAACAGTACGTCCTAGTTAAAACTAAATCACTGAACTATTTTATATACACAAAAACACAAACCAACTATATTTTTCTATAAAAAAAGTGATGGATCAGGAATACAAGATTCGTATCTCTCCTTTTGATTCCATTAGCGTTCTGAAAAAACGAAGTTCGGTCATCATTCATCAAGTATTATTAGAAGAATCCAGATATTTAGGATGCTGTAAAGATCTTGTGAAATCAGATTCGACTCACATGCACTCGTGCGAGTTACCACCAAGAAGGCACTTTCGTTACAGATCATATATACCTAGAATCTTAGTCTTTCTCAAAGGTAGAATCCATGACAAGTGTTAAGATTGACATTTGTACCACATTCGGAGGAGGCAGCTAGAAAAGTAACCACGAGGCCGAAGCGGGTCTCCTCTACCTAAAGATGGATAAATGACAACAATTACATTTAAAATAATGAATTTTGACATAGGTTACCTCAATTTTTTATTATTAGTATCTTTATGTTTGTTTAAATGTTTTATTTAAAATGAATTTTGACCATTGGTTATTTCAGTTATACAAATATCTTTTCCAATGGTATGGGAGGTACTGAGATCGCAGATCGATATTCATCAAACAAAATGCTGTTTGCCAAACAATGACGATTATAAGATGTGATAAACACCGGGTGCCATATTTCTCGAAAATAGCACAGCATTTTCAAATTGCTTTAACTTTTCCTCAGTTAGAGATCAAATTCGGTATGGCAACTCTTTCCAATATTTGAAAAAAATGTTTTAAAACTAAAAGCTGAGCAGTTAAAAGAAGAAATCGAAAGAGCTCGTGAGCGCTCATAGCTGAAAAATAGAAAAGACCTTGAGCACTGTCATTTGATAGGGAATTTTTTGGATTTTGAACATTATCATTTGTGTCGCTAGGGATTTGTGAAACCATATGTGAATTTTGTTGTCGCTTTGTGGGTGCGTTTTAATAGCTTGAGTGTGTGTGTGAATATTTATTTGATGCAATAATGCAGTATACTTGTGTTGTATCCACGTGATCTCCAGTAACATCGGAAACATAGAAACTGTTTCAAAAAATATCATAATGGCTAGGTCACGAATTTTTAGCGCAATAATATGATAAAAATTAAAAAAAAAGTGTGCTATTGTTTAGATTATGTCACTCCTTCTGAGCTCATTTCTACGGTTTTGAATGTGTACCGTCTTTTCCTGAAGGTCCGTTTTCATAATTGTAGTCAAACGTACCATACGTAAGCCTTTGGAAAAAGTATCCAACCCAGAGACGTCCAAAATCTTGGGGATAATCTGTTATTTTCTATGGCAATTCAGCAACGAACAATATCAAAACTTTTGTTTGCACTGTTAGGAATGTTTTTAATAACTCACTTCACTCCTTTGTCTTTTAACATAGTCACAATTTTTGTTTCAAAAACTTCTGTTACGTTAAGATTTTTAATTAAAAAATCATATCACTACGTCTCCATCTTACGCAAATTAGTAAGTAAACACTGCAATAAAGAGAAAAAAATTTGTCATAAGAATTATTAACGTAACATAGTGATGAAAACTAAAAAACTGCAGCCGGTGTTGATTTTTAAGACATTAAGCTGTAAATTCTTCCATTCCTTTTTTAGTTGTAGGTTCAAAGCTGCAAAATGACATAAACAAGTAACCAGTATAAATATAGATGAGCGAAGCGCGAAAACTATAACACATGTGAACCACTTTTTAATGTATAAGATTTAATACGTTGTAAAGTTAATGTTTAAACTAAATCAAATATAGTCTTCGGTATTTAAATAAATGTAAATGTTTATGTGAAACGCCGTAAAAACATCTCTTCTTTCTATAGAGTGCTGATGTGGCCAAATGGGTTGGCGCCAATAATAAATTTTTCAAAGACCTTAATAAATTAGAAAAATTTAAGAAGACGCAGAACGTAATGTTCAAAATTTTACTAATAAATAATTAAGGCTCGATGACGCTTTTTCTAACGCATATTTTTAAGTTTACTCATAATTCCTTCAAAGTTCAAATTAATCATATTATATTTAAATATGTATAAGTAATAAAGCGGCGTTAAAAATAATAAGATTAAGTCGCATTTCAAACAAACTTTGGTGTAAACACACTGAAACTGGAGGAAGTGTTTAATTCGTTTTTTTAACTCTGTGTAGGTACTCTGTTCAGCCAATAGACAATTTTTTCAGTCTCGTGAGTTTTGGTATTGCATAACTGACAAATGGGTGATAGTTTACTTTGGCACGATGTTTGTTTGAGGCTACACCCATGTTTTCATTCCGTCTTCCAAAAAACAATAGGGAAATTTGTTCGTTGCCATATTTTGCAATGGAAACCACACGCTTAATCACGAATTTAACCTTCGCAAATATTTTCTATAGTAATCGCATTAGAAGTGGTACGGGTACCTTTCGTGTACCTATATGACTGCACCTGCATCTCCATATTAAGGGTGGTTGCTATGGTGTCAAACAATGAGATCATACTGTAGTGTAGAGCTTCGTGACGCACATTCACATACGTGAAAATATATTAGATTATTGCGTGGTAACATTTAAAAAAAACTTGAAATACATATCTACTTACCTATTTATAATTTCATTTCTAAAATTAAATGGTATTAACGACACACAGATCTTTGCCGTGGAAAAATCTGCTTAATATGCGATTTTCATCATAATAATAAACCAACTCCGGTACAGTAGATATGACTGATTATGAAAAGCGACTTTGGACAAAACAAACACTTTTGAGATCATTAAATATAAGGGTGCATTGTCCAAAAATAATAAAGTGAAAAATAAATTGTTTGGCAGTTGCACAGCAGTAGTTAATTACCTATTGTTAACAGAACATTAATCTTATTTTGGATGGAAGTGTTTATCAACGAGTGAATATATTGGGCAAACGAATTTTTGCGTCGATGAACGGATATTAATTGAAAATTATTTTTAATATTAAGAGTCAGACGTTAAGTCTGTTCACCCGGTCCAAAAACCACAGAACTAATTGTCTTGCATGCTTTGTGACCTGATAACCTCTTTTTTCTATAATGAAAATGAGATATTAAATGGATCTGGAGGAAAAACAAATTTACTGCAGATATAAAAATAAATCTCTATCTGGCAGAAAGGCGTAATGGTTATGTATTGAAATAGAAAGAAATGGGTCATATAAATAAGGAACTAGTTCAAGCGAGCCTACAAATAAAATAAATAATTTTATCGGAGCTTAAACGATCCCTTCGTGCCCTTATTTTCTCCTTGTAAAGGTTATATCTTTATTTTATTGAAATGTGTGGCATTACTAACCTTTTATTTGGTCTCTAATCGTACATGTTTACATTAGTTATTTACTATCGAACCCTAAAGGATATCCATCATGCAACTACAGACATTTTTCGATTTTTATTATACGCACGCATTGACCTAGAAATTTTGACCTTGTAGCTTGGCCCTCTATAGATTCACGGAACGCCCTCATTTCCTTCCTGGAATGAAATGCGAGGCGGGAGAAAATCAATTGTGCTAACGTAATTCGAGGAAGTGTTATGAATGGACATATTCTCTGAAAACGGAAAGGAAATGTAATGTTAGCGAGAGATTGGACAAAAGGGAATCAATGGAATGGAAGCGTCTCTGTGGGAATCTACGTCAAGGTCAAGGGTGTCTCCCAATCAATAGGAATATATTTTTCTGACGCAATACCCATTTCCGTAATGTATTTAAATTAAAATACCCTTCACCTGGAATATATAATAGCTTTATTATACCTACTATGTCATACACATACATTTCAGTAAACACATTATTACCCCCAAGCCCCCAAGAGAGCATTTTCAATTGTTTCAAACCTAGCCATAACGTTTTAATGGCAATGTCGCCTCAGTACTAAATTTTGTAGTAACCTTGACCTCCTTGCTATCATGTAAAAAAGCCATAACTCACTAAGTATACGAGAAATATTTCCTTGAACTATTAACTCCATCTTAATAACTAACCATTTTATTGTAGAGCAGTTTACATTTTTCATAGCGTTTTATCGCTTTCATTTTTAAGACTCATTGTCGCATTTACTTTTAATGCGGCCATTTCGAAAAAGTTCACGTGTTTCCTTTGTTTTGAAACTTAAATATACTCATCCAAATATGGAAAGAACATAAGGAAATAACCATAGGGTTGTTAACCTAATAGTATGGCTGCCAAAAGATTCACTAAAAATAAATGGAGGCGTTAAAATTAATCGACAAGGAAATATATAAATAAAATTTTAAGATTATTGATATAAAAAGTATTTAATTGAATATTAAAAATTGGCAAAATAAGCGGGCTTGTAGAAAATTCATGAAAAACTGAAACCCATTACAAACTAAAGCGTTATGGCCGCCTATTCGGGCCCTTTGCGCAACATCCCTGATTAGAGCCGTTCGGCCCCGCAACGTCACTCAAGCTATCCCACACCCCACACGTGAGAAATAATTTTTAGTGGAGGCTATTGTATTGATGATCAAGGGTGATCAACCTGTTTTTTAACACATTGGATTCACTAACAGACTTAATTAAAATATTAGTGTTGGTATCGTAAAACGTAATGAATACAGCATTACGGTTGATCTGGTCTGAAAAAAATTCTGGAAAGTCATTAATAAAAACCATAAATAAAGTGGAACCTAGTATGGAACCTTGGGGGACTCCCAATGTGACAGAAACACACGTACTTCTTTGTCCTGAATGAAACAAGTTTAAAGGGTAGGTATACATATAATAGATAGATAACTAGAGCGCCTGAAGACAAACAAGTAAACATTCTCTGTAAAGTTGGGTAACCCGCAACTGATAGGTATTATCGATGGTGGCACTGTAAAAATGGTGGATATTTTTGTGTGTGCGCGTGTTGTAGTTGTACAGTTGCCTTCAGTTCGTTTGAATTAATAAAACGCAATTTTTAAATTTAAAAACAATTTAATTAATTAATTAAAGACAGACACTACCTACCCACAATAGCTACATAAATATCCATGATACATTATATGCGATAATGGGATTTGCTAATTAAACAATTATTCATTTTGAGTAACTTCAGCAGGGTTTGCATGTGACGAACCACACCTTCCAGAAAAAATCTCGAAACAACCGTGAGGTGAATCAAGGGGGAAATTTTATCAAATTGAAGGAGGGGAGTATAATTGATTTAAAAATGAATTATTTCCAAAGATAAAGACACATCTATACGTCTCCCCCTAAAGTACGATTTAAAAGTTTCATATGAAAACGTCGAAGTGAAGGAATCGACGATCCCATCAAAAGTGCGGTTCGGTCCTCACTGTAGACTGTACACATTTGCCAGTGCGCATCGTGACGTCACAGGCCGTGGTACTTTGAGTTCACTTGTTTTTATAGAATATCTCTGCTTTTTTTGTTATTTTCAATACGAGTAACGGAAATAGTGATATACCCAGTTCATTTGATCTACAAAAGAAAAAAAGTTGACCCAAACAAATGGGCATAGACAGGCGAGGCCAAATGATGTCTTACTCTCGTTCCCTACGAAAAACCCTGTTTTAGTATAAAAAGTTGGCAGTCCGCATTTTTCAACTTTTACTTTTCAATTCATATTGTACTTTATGTTCCTAAAAAATATTCATATTATGATTATAACTTCGCAGTGATTGAACCCTACTCTACTCGATACTGGAACATTGAGAAGGAAAAAAATGGAAATCCCAGAAAAAGATGCATGTGTTCGAATAACAAAATCAGAAAAGATACTAAATCACTCGTATTAAAAAACTATAAAAAAACCGAGATAGATACTTCATACTTTCCGAACACTCTGTATGTAGCTGTAAATCGTAATTTAATTAATGTTGTATATTTCCTGTTTTTTTTATTACCACAGCTGTGTACTCTTGTAGACAAAGCACACAACAAAAAAAGGTTACATTCTAAATCAATTTCAATCCAATTCTATGAAATTAATATTCATCATCATTATTTATTTTCGAATTAGCAATTTCAAGCCTAGTTAAGCCAGTTAATAAGATTATTTCACTTTTCTAGTAAACTAACTTACTCTACGAACTATTACGTGAAGCTGCTTTTTACGGTTGTAATAATAACGTAAATGTTCCTTTTGTTTGAACGTGTTGTTTATTTAACCTTGTAAATAGAAAAATACAACAGAAATACCAGTAGGGTAGTAGGTAATTATTTTTGTATTCTTCAAACGCGTTTCGATCCCTGAAGATGATAACTTTACTATTGAAATACTCACAAAAAACAGATGTATACTTGGATTGGATTAATATTTCATAATAGTGCTAAAAGTACTGAAATTTGGGAGCAATTAATTTTTTTTCATTTGCTTGTAATAATTAGCCCAAAAGCATAATGTGAGTTTTCACTTACACTTATTTCCTAATGGTAAAAATATTTTTGATTTTAAATGATATGTTTCAATTTGAAAACATATTTTCATGCGAGAAGTGAGTAAATCACCGGTTGGAATTAAAGCCGATTTTATGGGTGTCGATGTATACATAAAATTCAAATAAAGCATTGTTGTATAAACACAAAAATGGTGTCAATGGATAAAAGGAGGTTTATTGTAGGACCCTCCTGCTCCTGATAAGATTTTTTTAATTTTTTTAGAAAGTTTTTGGTAAAATTTGTTTGAAGTTTGTTAATATTCATTCCATTTCACGAGTATTTTACAAGAAATGAGAACAAAAGTGGAACATTATTTTAACACACGAGGGCCCTACAAGAAACTTTCCTCTTTGCAATGAGATTTTTGTATTTCAATAACTAACAATTCCTGTCACGAGGGCCTACAATTTTTTGTGGTTATACACCCAAAAGGGGGCAGAGAAGACCAAATCAAGTTAGAAAGAAGTCTAAAAAGAAATAAAAACAAATTGTGTAGGTACGTGGAGTGTCCGCCATATTGAAAATTTGCATTTACAAGTCTACTACATGGAAAAAAGTACCAAATATATTGCATCGATGGGGAAGAACGAACCTTGAAGATTTTACTACGTTAATCAATAATCATGTTTGGTCCTCGGCGATCTCCAAACTTTTGGGGGCAGTCCAAATGTTTGAAGTTATACAAAAAATTTGTTTTGCGGCACTGGTTCCTGTGCAATACATTAAGCCTACATGTAACGAAAACTTTGCTTCCCACTACCATGACAAAAAAAATTCATTTCGGTAGAAAAACCAACAATTTGTTTACACAAATAATTAGTTTGTTGTAATTACTATTCTAGTGTTTTCAAGGCTTTCACAAAAACCACACGAAATGGGTATTTATTTTTGTTCACTATTTAATGACTATTTGTTTCTAATCTTAGATTCTCAGTTATTGTTATTCAAAAGTTATTTATGGAGATTTATTGTTAGCTTGTTCATTTGTTTCTCCGAAGAAAAACATTTTCGCAGTTAATGTTTTCTGAGAATAAATAATGTTTTACTCACTTGTAAATCCTTGTCATTGTCTTTGTAATCTAGTCAGCAGTTCGGTTTTTGGAAGTCTTGGTTTGAAAACAGCGCAAGAAAATTAAAAAAATATATGTATGTGATAAGTAATAGAAATTAGAAATCTAATTACCAGTCTCAAAATATCAAGAGTGAAATAAATGTGGTTCTTTAAGTTTCGTCGACGCGACGTGTCGTACAATCGCAAAATCAAGGTTTCCCATTTGTGTGTTAAATATTTATTCGGTACATTGATTCGAACTGACCACTTGGTACAACAAGTACATTGTATGAATCTTCCATAAATGAACGACATTATTGTTCAATATTTTGTTGGCACAATTAAACAAAGAAAGCGGAATTAATTAATTACAGTGTTCGCGTTTTAAATGATCTTATTTTACTCAAACAATAAAAATTATCTCATTATTGAACACAATAATTGGAGTTGTAGTTGTAGTTCCAAGATGGTTATTTAGAATGAATAATTTCGTTGTATCAAATGAATTTGTGAAACGTTTTTATTTAAATTTCACCAAAAATTTCAAGGCCAACATTCCTTACTTTTAAACTATTGTTTAATTTTTTGCTCTGATGAAATTTCTCTTACGCCTATACCTACATATATGTGACTGTATCTAACTAACCATAATCGCGCTTATTGCCTAAAATGGTTAGAAAATAATAAATTTTACAGACAATGTTGCGTAAGAGATTTCTCAATTTTTTTTTATTTTTTTTTAACTTTCGATGTTCTCCATGTGACTAGAAGGGTTACGTAATTACATAAGGAATTAACATACTTTTTAAATGTTTAATGCAAGAGCCCTTTTATTAGATGGATTTAATTAACTTGCTTCCCCTTCCCAATTAATATCTCAGCCCTTGTTGCATTTTCGACAAGGGTATACGACAGGATTGCAAAATTTATAATGATAAAGAAATATTGATGTTTTTATTTCAGTTATTCATTTAGTCTTCTTACACTTTATATTCAAATGTTCACAATTCTGAAATTATCGGTAAATGTTATCCAAAATATTTCAACTAAAATGAAGTTAATTCACGAAAATATCTGTTACATAAGCAGTTCAAAGGTTCGATGTAAACAAATGCAGGTCCATGATGGTACCGCTTTCTTGTTCGTTTTCTAGCTTAAATTCCTGATAAAACTCATTTAATCTTCACATTGATTTTAGTTTTTTAATTGCAATTACTAATAGAAAACTACTAATATCTACGACTTGGCATGAGACTTGACTTATGAGAACTACTAAAACGATATTTAATTTTTAAACAACTTAATGTGATTTTTCAACGACTTTACCGTTAAGCAAAGTATTTTTTCAATTTTAACAAACATTCGCACTTTAGCACATAAAACTTTTACACTTCACAGTTAATCTTCATTATTAACCCGTAGGCACAAATTATTAATTTTAGCCTCACAGGTGAAGTCGCGCAATCTAAAGCTAATTACTAAATAGCAATGTATAAAAATCCACGCGACCTTTACCGTTCAAAGTTTCAACTCGAGATTCCTAAAAAATAAAGTTAACACTATTTATCTTATCTTATCTATTTAGTCGCACATCTGCAAGGACACGTCATAACCGTACATATGGCGTTTTATGTACATTTATCATTACTATAAATTCATTTTACAAAACACATGCAAGGCATAACGCAGGAGCTGTAATTATCACAATAGAATTTTTGCAAAAGCCAATTACAACTTTGTCATTGAATATTTTTGCCAATATTAGCACAATAACTTTTGCTTTTTCTAACATATAATCTGGTATAACGACATCCATTTCTTCATGTTGAACACTAGTAGAAGTCAGGCACCTCAACTTTTTCTTTTTGTCCACGTAGGCGACATTGTTTGACCTTGAATTTTGACCTTGACCTTGAAATGTGACCGTTAAAATTTGACCTTGGAATTTGTTCTTGGTCTTTCCGCTGGTCTGAGAATTTCCAACGACGTAATTTCCTTTGTTTGACCTTGAAATTTGTTCTTGGTCTTTCCGCTGGTCTGGGAACTTCCAGTAATTTGCTTTGGCCCCACGCAGATAACGTAATCGTTAGTTACCGATATTTATTAGATTTGATTAAATAAATAAAATCATTTAATGCCTTTTGGTTTCGAATGGTATTACAGATATGTATTTCTGTTTTTCAACTTGTACAATTTAGAGACAAATAGACAAAAAGAATCTATTTTGCTAAAAAAGTCTTCAAAAGCGGTATTAGGTACTTTAATACGAAGAATGGATCTAATTATCACAAAAGAATTCAAGGTATCCTTTAAAGAAAGCATAAATAATTTACTGTATTATTAGAGATCCCATAAAAATACGACTAAACACATCCTTTGATTTTAGCGATTCCTTAAACCGTGTACGTGTATGACTCATTTCGGTCTTTATTTGCAGATGTATTCCTTTTCAGCAATCGTAGATGGTCGTTTTTGATTAAAACGTTTTTACGAAATGCAGTGGGAAAACAATTTTGAATTTCTTTTAAAAGTACGGTGCGCAAGGCAAAAAAATGTACAGTGCGCACAACAAAATGTACAGTGCGTACGACAAAATTTATAATTCTATAGTGCGCACGACAAAATTTATGGTGCGCAAAGCAAAAATGTACCGTGCGCAATGCTCACATTGCTGTGAAATGTACTTAACATGCTTCAAACATATGATTTAGTTTATGTTTTTCACATTGTACTTATCAAAAAAGCAATAACATAAAGAATTTAAACACCTACAAACCTTTAGCTTTCATATTTCATAAAAGGTAGCAGTACCTAGGTATTGCTTGATATTCTGGTTTTTGTTGTAGTACAATAAGTTGCATATTTTCGTACGAAATTTTACGAAACTCGTACGAAATTTCACAAGGGCATCCAGAAAAGCCAAAAGGGCATCCAGCAAGTCATCCAGAAAAACCAAAAGAGCATCCAGAAAGTCATCCAAGGTGGCACCCAGGATGTCATTCAGAAAAGCCAAAAGAACATTCAAGGTCAAATGATGTCGCCCATGTGAGCAAAAAGAGAAAGTTGAGGTGCCTCACTTCTACTAACACTAGTGATAACGGGATGGTATTTTTAAGTGCTTACAAAAAGTGTTAAATAAACGACCCAATTAATAATTATTTCCTGAAAATTCGTAAAACGGTTTGCGTATATCTATTAATATAAATATACGAGAACAACTGAAATACGCGCTAGACCGCTTCGGTCCTGTAAATAAATAGTTGTCTGTCTGCACTTGTTTGCAACCAATACAATACCTCGTTGGTCTAAATATAAGTGTGTTTACTTTGGTTCTAGTCATGTGGCTTCAAATCCGCCCAACGTACGCCGTACGCGTTCTTCATAAGCGAAAAATAATAGAGTTTACTCATAGTAAAAAAATAAGTCTGTAAGTATTGTATCAATGATCATGTTAAATTTAGACTAAAATTTCGATCGTTTCCCTTACGCAACTAAATAATGCGTAACTTTAATACAATGTGCTCGCACAATCAGTTTAGGTATAATTAAGTTGTAATTTTTCTCTCTTTGTGACCATGCCGACATAAATTTATAAGTAAGTTGTAATTCATTTTAAGCCTGATGATAACCGTTGGGTCGAAACTTGTAGTTCGTAAACAATTTTTCCACCGTTAAAGATATAAAATCGTCTTTATTTTGACTAATAGAGTACATTAAGAACGATGGAACAGTGCTCTCGTGTCTCAGGACACTAAGTCCAAAAGGCGGCAATTCAACAAAGTGTCTTTGCTATTATCTTACTGCAAACAGAAATAACAGTACCATTTGCTAGATGATTTGCTTACGTACCTCTTCGCCTGAATATCATCAATACTAATCTTGATTCCAAATTGTAAAACAACTGTAGAGTGTAGATAGATGATTTTTATTTTGATATGTCTACATTTTTACACGTTGTAGTGTAGTGACAAATACAACTGGAGTTGGTGTTTGCGAATCGACGGTACCTTCACTGGACGAGGAAATAATTTTTATACCTTGATTTGAGATGATAAATTGCAGATAGGTAAATATTATTTGTGGATGTTGATCCTGCTTGCTCCGAACGAACTCAGCGTTACTCTTTTATGGACTAATCTTAATCGTTCTTAACGCATTATTTCCCTAAATTGTTATGAAAATGAAGGGAAAATTACAGAAGACCAATTTCTCAAACGTTCAATAAACGAGCATCGGTAAAATTTAGGCATATGTTAGATTTCTTACCTAATTTGTATTTTGACCTTTTATGCAGTCCTTAATCAAATCGAAAGTGTTAGGTACACAACGGGAAAGTCAATATTTTGTTCCCTGTAAATAAAATGTTGATATTCTGATAAAAACATTTTAATTAATAATATAAAAATGAAAGCTTCCACAGTTGTTCATTTTAATTAAAAATTATTTATTTTGGGTTAAACTGTGTAGTTAATGGTTTTTTATTGATTAAACAATCCAAAAAATTTAGTTTTAATTGTACCTTCAATTTGTCAGTTTTCTTTTCGTTTAATTTTAATTTTAACCCACTGAAGAAGGCACCTGTAAGTGGTGTCCGAAACGTTTGGATTGTTTAATCAATAAAGAACCATTACCTACACAGTTTAACCCAAAATAAATAATTTTTAATTTTAATTAATATTTGCAATTTTTTTATTCAAATGTCCACGTGGAAAACATTATCCTGAACCTAATCACTTAAACTGAATCAGGCGAATTCATGCAAATATCTGTTACAAACAATTTAAGTCATATCCTCATTGAAAGATCAAAAGATTCTATTGAAACGTAATTTAATTCATGAATAGAATGCTTTTTCATCTTCACGCGGGCTCCCTTGCTTTCTACAGAAATTCCTATAATCTTCACACTGATTTTAGCTTGATAATTGCAACTGCCAACGGAGAATTACTTGCGACTTTGGTACGCAACTATTAGCTGATTTATGAGTTCTTAAACGTCTTTATGCGTTTTCTGAAAGGAGTGTAGTCGACACTGCTTGTACCGTTTCGTACTTTCATTACAGTCATTTCAGAACTTACTAGCCAATATTTGCGAGGTCTGATGTCCTCGTAGTAAAAATATCCAACAACTAACCCTACTCGCATATGACAGTTATTCGGAATTTGGTTTTAGTATATTACATAACAAATATGGAAAGTGATAAATAACGCACAAGCGGGAAAGTTGCGCACGAGGCGTTAGCCGAGTGCCGGCAATCCCGCGAGTGAGTTAGACACTTTCCTGCGAGTTTTGTACACTATTTTTCCCATATTTTGACCATAAAAAAATACCAATAAACTACTTGCTAACAAAATTTGTGACAGCGCGTATAAATTCAAACTGTCATTTTAATTGTTTGACCCAGTTTGACCCAGCCGCCTATTCGACAATTCGCGCGGTTGTACAAAAAACTTTAAACTTTGAGAGCATCATATTTTGTTTTTTCTTATCAACCCCTAGACACAAACGATCAATTTTACAACTAAGTTCAAATTTAACCAACGTACGCGTTGCTCTAAGTCCATAAGCGAAAAAAAAACTCGTCTGACTCATCAGCAAAACATAAATCCGTAAGTCTTTTTCGCTCATACCATTGAATAATAATATCTTTCACTCAACGCTCATACCTACAAAAAACTGCGAAATATTGAGTGCAAAACAAGTATTTAGCATAGTGGGCACCACCACGTATACCATTATTTAAGTATTGATAAACATTTATAATTGACTAACTTCTTTAATCATTAAAAATTAAAACTTGTTTTATTAGCAAGAATTAACTAAGCGGCAATTTATCATTGAATTATTTTTTTGCCTTACTAAATTAAAAGATTAATCAATTCGGATTCAAATTTAAAACACCACGTGCAAACGTCAAAAAACAATCAGAACAACTTGAACTTGTTACGCACATGCAAACTAAAAAACTAATGACGTAATTTAAATTTATACGCACTTCTATAAATGGTTGAGACGAAATTCAAATTTTTTTTTATTGGTGTCCTATTTTAGCCTTATACCACGCCCCAGCGTGTTTAAATCGCGCTTTCAAAAACGCGCGTGTTTTAAAGTTGCCATGGCATCATCATCAAATTTAAAAAACGTGAATTCTTATTGGTTATTGATCTGACAGGAGTACTTTGTTACGTCAATAAAATGACAGATTGCAAATTAATTTCCGTTTTTCTCATTTCCATGACAACTAAAGGTATACTGATTTCACATTAGGAATTTAACCATTTCACATTAGGTGTTTTCTTTTTGCATCGCCACAGGGTTAGGTAAAGTTACAATCATCAAGTGATTAAAGTGCCTTGCGTCATGTAGACATTTCTGCCTCAGGTTAAGATAGAACTTAAATAAAGCTTTTAAAACGAATAGGGTTATTGAGAACTGAGTCAAATTATTTTTATAAAACAAATGGTGTGTTATTGACAGAGCTGACTTAAGTCTACCACAACGTGCAAAAAGAAAACACCTATTATTAGTTCTTACTTCCATTTTAATACCAGATTGCAAAGTGAACCAATAAAAAAAATAGCGTAAAGTATTCGTGGATAACTGGTCTTTAAAACACTTGCACTATTATTTGAAAACTCGCGCGTGTTTTAAAGACCTGTTTATCCACTTATACATACAGATACAGATTGCAAATTAATTCATGTTTTTCTCATTTCCATGACAATAAAAGATACATATACTGATTACGGATTTCACATCAGGAATTGAACCATTTCACATTATTAGTTCTTATTTCCATTTTAATACCAGTATTTATGATTTCAAAGTGAACCAATAAAAAAAATAGCGTAAAGTATTCGTGGATAAACAGGTCTTTAAAACACTTGCTCTATTTCAAGCACTCCGGCTACACCGTCGTGCTTGAAAACTCGCGCGTGTTTTAAAGACCTGTTTATCCACTTATACTTTAATATACTATTTATATTTCCTACCTTTTTAATTTTACAAATACTTTGTATTTCAATCTTTTATACAAAAAGGGATGTTTTTAAATCCATTTCATTACAATTCTATGAAATTAATTATTTAGTTCCGAATAAGCTATTTCACGCGTAGTTAGGTCAGTTAATGAGATTATTTCACACTTCTAATCCACTGACTCTGCTAACTAATGTTTAAATAATGTGTAAAAATTATATTTGAGTAATATAATATAATATGATATTAACGAATAACACAAACTTTGCACAATTTTTTTGTTCTCGGTTGTGTTACTATCATTTGAATAAATCGTTCTTAGTAATGTTGGAATTAGGCTGTTGTAAAAAATTAAAAGTAGGAAAATGTGACAATAGTAAAGTTGATAAAAGAAAACTGCTGTGGGAAGCCAATTAAAAATGGTTTATTGTATGGAGCAGAAATATGGGGCTAGAAAGGGTAAATTGAAGCCGAGTCAATTCAAGAAAAGTAGATACTAGAAATGAGTTATGGGACTATATAAAGAAACGCTAGGATACATAGTGATGGGAGAAGTAAAAGGGGAAAAAGGAAAAAAAAATTAAGAGGGTTGGAATTGATATTAGAAACGGATATAGTACAGAGGGATAAAGATACAAAAACAAGAAAAGAGGGAAGTAATAAAAAACTGAAAATATAACGGCAAGTATATTAATATTATAGAAGAGGAACAACCTGAATATCTCAGGAGCAAAAGAAAGAAAATGAACAATTGATAATAGCTAGACTTAAATGCGGAAACGAAGAAAAAGAGAATAGGTATTGGTTGGAAGACAAAGATAGGATGTGCAGAATATGTGGAGAGGATTTTGAAAACTTAGATCATTTATTGAAGAAAATAAATAAGAGAGGAGAGAAAAGAAGAGAAGAGGTGCTAAATGAAGACGGTAGAGGCTTGGAGTGGATGATGCAGATCTGGAATAGAACGGAAAAAATACATAAATAAAATAAATATAGTTATGTAGTTTTTTTCAAGTGTATTAATCCAAATAAATTTTTACTACTACTACTGCATACGAAGACTGTCTTCTTCGAAAGACGAAATTCGATATGTATGTAAAGAATGAAACGAAATAATGACTATCGAGCACATATTAGTAACATGCAATGCAAATGTATCTCAATTCTCGTGAAATAGCCTGACATATTGGGTAATGATAAGGACGGGAAAAGGAAGTAAATAAGACACGAAGCCTCCACTTGTAACAATGTAATTGGAGGCTTCGTGTCTTATTTACTTCCTTTTCCAGTATATCACCACTTGTTTTGAGATGAACCTCTGCCTCAAGAATCCTAATGATAAGGAATCGATATCACGCCTAATAAATTTTATTCAAAATACGTGTTATAAAATGCTAATAGGAATAACGGCGAATGATTACAGTCATCGAAGACGTTATACACAAACAATATAAATAAATGGCGGGTACCTACATTAAGATTTCCCATTTTAGTCGAGGAAATAAAGCACTGAACCTACCAAATTTTTGTAGTAAGACGGATTGAGATGGGGTTTTTTGCATTCGCTACCTAAATTTAATAGGAAACTTTGTACCTACTTTTCATCATGTTTTTTTTCGAAATTGCATTTGTGCAGTCGAAAATGCATCCTGGAAAATGCATTTTCAGAGAAAAAATTCATAACTTCATTATAAGCTTCTAGAATCGACTCAATTCGGGTACAAGGGGGTTTTCGAGGTCGCTGATCCCGAATATGACCTCCAAATTGCCTCACCGCCCACCTGGAGCTCAGGATGGCTGAGCAACGTCATCTCCGAGCCTTTTTCTGAAATTCACGCTCAATTGATTCTAGACATCTCATCCGAGGGTTTTTAGGGTTGCTGATTCCAAATCAGGCATTGGAAACCGTCCCCCGCGTACCTGGTGCCCCGCATCCGAGCATCAACGTCATCCTCTTGAGTTTCGCTTGAAATTTTCGCTCAAATACTTTCATTCGAATGCTTGTTTCATCATATCAGGAAATCATGAGGTAAAACTTATAATAGAACATTTGAATAGATGTGGACATTTTCATTTAATAACATTATCATCCAAATGTATAAAGTTAATATTATAAAATATTTAGTTTAAATTTAATTTAAGTTAATTTAATTTGTTCCTTTTATTACAGAT
Organism: Pyrocoelia pectoralis; assembly: GCA_036250285.1. Classification (NCBI taxonomy): domain Eukaryota; kingdom Metazoa; phylum Arthropoda; class Insecta; order Coleoptera; family Lampyridae; genus Pyrocoelia; species Pyrocoelia pectoralis. The sequence goes on along the minus strand of CM070077.1, from coordinate 24,336,959 downwards.
TAAATTTGTATGTAAAACTCCTAATATAAGGTTGGTAGTTAGAGTAGTTTCAAAATCTCGTGGAGAACTTCGGAATCCGCCTCTGCAGGCGGGCTATGTACCATGCACGGCTGGTCAGGTCCACGATACACATAAACACGGTATGCTGATGCGCACCGGCTGACGTCATGTGCGAAGGAAAATTGCAAACTCACGTATACTATTTATAAAGCGTAAAGCACTTGCCGCACAATTTGACAGACATTTACACGTACCGCTCACCTCATGCGCTAAGCGAACGCCTTTGATACAAATAATCAGCATACCGTGTTTATGTGTATCGTGGTCAGGTCCGAATAGAGGTCCTGGAAGAACCCCGTCCTAGCAATTATGAATTATTTTCGGGTCACTAGGCTTGAAATTTTAGTGAAACTTCAGAGGATGACGTTGATGTCGCCGAGGTGTGAAGCACTAGGTGTCGGTTAGCAAGCATCTGGTGCCACATTCGACCTAAGCTACCCAAAAAACCCCGGAAACAATTTTCGGTTTCCTATAGTCTTGAAACTTCAGTGAAACTTCAGAGGATGACGTTGATGCCCGGATGTGGGGCAACAGGTACGCGAGGGACGGTTGCCGATGCCTGATTTGGAATCAGAAACCCAAACAAACTTCGTATGAGATGTCTAGAATCATTTGAGAGTGAATTTCATAAAAAGCTTCGGAGATGACGTTGCTCAGCCATCCTGAGCTCCAGGTGGACGGTGAGGCAATTTGGAGGTCATATTCGGGATCAGCGACCTCGAAAACCCCCTTCAACCCGAATTGAGTCGATTCTAGAAGCTTATTACGAAGTTATGAATTTTTTCTATAAAAATGCATTTTTCAGGATGCATTTTCGACTGCACAAATGCAATTTCGAAAAAAAAACATGATGAAAAGTAGGTACAAAGTTTCCTATTAAATTTAGGAAGCGAATGTAAAAAACCCCATCTCAATCCGTCTTACTACAAAAATTTGGTAGGTTTGGCTTATTTTAGTGCTTTATTTCCTCGACTATTTCCCAAATGTTGTATCTCAACAACTCTTGTTTAATTTTTAATCAACCGCAATCTATTATCCTTGGTAACGACACGAGTTAATTTTAAAATGAATAATTTAGTTTAATTGCCTGTTATTGTTATAATGTAACTACTAATGGAGTTCTACAATGTAAATTTAGATAAATTTAATGAACTACACAGGTATCTATCTGTTTTCAAATAGTGCACGAATATGTATAACAATGCAAAATATACGAGTATGCCAATACCCTATCAAAATTAACAACCAAGGTCCCAAGAACGTACGACAGCGAAGTAAACGTTTTCAGTAGTAATATGGTTCTTCAATTTTTGAACATCCCCGTTACAAATTAAATGACCAGTAAAACTGGCACACAACTTTCCCGTGTTTACTACAATGACGTATTAAATAAAATAGTTTTTGCGTAATAACTCAAAAAAATAAACAAATAAATATCTAGTATGTAGTATAGTTGCAATCAGAAAACGATTTCTGATTTTCTCCTGAAATAATATACAGGGTATGTCATAAATATTTTTAATATTTTGTTAACTTCCGGCTAGGCCGGAAGTAAATTGGTATACTTATTATACTCGATTAAAAGAGTCGTATGTCCTCTACTTCACTGTACAAGTTTACTTTTTCATCTTTGTTAACAAAAAAGTTATGAGTTTTTAAAATTTTCTACTTCAAACATTCATCCCCCTTCCCCTATGGTATGGGAAATAAAGAAATAAACGTAGTGCCGATAGTTTTTCATGATCTATATGTATAACATTTCAAAAAATAAAAAAAATGCTTGGATTTTTAATTTTTGACTAATTTTGGCCACCAATAAATTGGCCACGTTAAATTTTTGTTCTTTATTAATTATAAGTAAAAGTTCTGATCATCGTGTGGCATTAATTTCCAATTTTCAAATTTTAATTAAGTTAAACGGTTCTTGAGTCACACCCTAAAAAGTGAAAACTTGGAGAATTGCTATATTGGCCGCCATTTTGAATTTAGAAACAAACGACAAACGGCGTTTTACTTGTAACCTGTGTACTAACTTTTCACCAAGGGAAATTAGTTTAGTTTGGGTTAAAATTTGAATGTCTGCTCCCAAAATAACGCCCCTAGTTTGGGCCTTTTTGGGCTAATTTTGATGAGAAGCTTGTTTTACCGATGAAGTTTTTTTATGGGCCTTATAGTTTTAAAGTTCATCAAGATCGGTCTAGTAGTTTAGGCTCCACAGCCATAACGTGCGCACGCACCCACAGACAATCAAAGATTGTGGTTTTGGACTAAGGGGGACTCAAAACGTCGAAATTCATCAAAATCTCGAGTTCGATTTTTTTTCGATTAAGTAGGTACATTGCTTTCCCTATGTGTATAACATATTATACACGTGTGTATATGCACGGGAAAGTAAAAATAGAGTTATTCCATCCACTCTCAATTTACAATCGTAAAACCAAGGTTTCCTATTTGTCTGTAACATAGCAACCACCGAAGTCCTATATTTATTACTTTGAGTTTGCGTGATCGCAGTTTAAACATTATTTTGAATTGATAGAATGAAAAAAAATACAACGAATACACTGTATGCACTTTCCACAAATGAAAGACATTATTGTTCCATATTTCCTTGGCACGGGCAAGCACCACACTCACACACATAAACAAAGTAAATGGACATTAATTAATTGCAGTGATTACCCGTTTTAAATAACACAAACAAAAAAAAAACTCATTATCGTTTATTTTTGTTTATAGTTTTCTGATTCTTAAGAAAGGTTTAGTAAATTGTTGTATTGAGGTGAGCAGTCGCCCGGTCAGTCTTATTATTACATCTACAAGTACAAAGAATGAACTTTTCATATAGGTAGGTAGGTATAGTATATCTCAAAATATATCGTCCTGAAATTTACCTCACTAAAGGATTTATTTTCTAAGCTGCATTGTTAGTTATAACAATCAGGTAGTCATTTAAAAGGTGTTTATGTACCAACAATCAGTGGCGTAACTACCGAGGGGGCAGAGGAGGCAATCGCCCCCGGGCCCGGTTTGCCTAAGGGCCCGACGATTGCAAAATTCCGACGTACGAGACCTGAACTGTTGCTGTATTTTCCATATGTGCAAAATACCATACTTTAGCATTAAAACTACTGCATTTCGTATTTGTATACGGTAGGTACATATCAACATAGTTGGGAAGGTTAACGAAAAAAATATTAAAAGTAAATGTATATTCTTTTTTTCAGAATAGGGATAAAAAATGAGTAATGCAACAGTGTCAATAACCGAGTAATCTGACCCTTACTGTTGTAGTTATTAGGAAAGTTTCTCTCTTTTATACCTGACATAACAATAACGGAAAAATAAAGTAAAATTTGTTTTATTTTTAGTACCTACTTAATCTCTTTCTTTGTATTTGTACTGCCTGCCAAGTACAAGTAGACCAACAATAAATATTACCAGTTACAAGTAATACCTTTTACCTGTTGGGCAATAAATAATTATTATTATTATTATTAAAAAAAACAAAAACAAGACTGACGTTACTTATTATTTTACAACCACAGCACTATTTTGCGATTTCGTGTTTTTTTTTCTAAGAAGAAATAATTAACCCGTAACTAATGCCATTATCCAACTTACGGGACAAGTATTATAGGTATGAAATAAAATCGTAAATTTCTTTGAAGACTTAAAAATGAACGTTAAAATTTTTAACGCGCTGGTTATTTTATTATCATGCTACCCTTTATTCTACTATTTAATTGCCAAAAAGGGGCCTTTAAAAAAATCCTGCCTCCGGGCCCAAATTTTGAAGTTACGCCACTGCCAACAATGCTGCTTAGGAAATAAATCCTTTAGTGAGGTAAATTTCAGGACGATATATTTTGAGATATACTATACACATGTGGACCAAAATGAGAAATTCTTGCCAAACTTTTTGCCAAACCAAGGAAGTAAACAAATAATGCGCCTTGAGAACTTTTAAAACTTTTTTCTAATCTTGAATAACTTTTCTTCATATTCAATTTTAATTTTACGGATGCTAAAAGGACTACATCGAGATTTTTTACTTCCCGACTACGAAGTAAAAGGGAAGTATGTATTGTATTAGTGTTTCAAAAAAAATTGACCTATGCAAATTTGTACATATCTTTGCGTTTCTGAATACGCAGATCGAAAATATGAAAAAAAAAATTCTGGCAAGTTGCCACGAGACTTCCCTCGTATTAGCACCTTTTTCAAAAAATAAATTTATATTGCTGAATTCAGAAAAGATTCTCTTTTAAACTGCACAAAAAAACTGCAACTTTATATTATTAAAAAAATGATTGCCGCCATTTTAGCTTATACCGGAAGTGACGTCATCAAAGGTAATATCAGCATTTTCGTCCTTGGCCCGAATGCAATCCATTGGCGAAAACCGCATTTCGATAACTTTAATAGTTTCTGAGTATCGAGCGTTGCAGTCGATTTTTAATAATTATTTTTTTTAACACTTTTTTCAAAAAATAAGTAAGCACAATATATATTGCTGAATTCAGAAAAAAATTCTCTTTTAAACTACATAAAAAAACTGCAACTTTATCTTATAAAAAAAATGAGTGCCGCCATTTTAGCTTACACCGGAAGTGACGTCATCAAAGGTAATATCAGCATTTTCGTCCTTGGCCCAAATGTAATTCATTAGCGAAAACCGCATTTCGATAACTTTAATAGTTTCTGAGTATCGAGCGTTGCAGTCATTTTTTAATAATTATTTTTTTTAACACTTTTTTCAAAAAATAAGTATAGCACAATATATATTGCTGAATTCAAAAAAAAATTCTCTTTTAAACTACATAAAAAAAACTGCAACTTTATCTTATAAAAAAGATGAGTGCCGCCATTTTAGCTTATACCGGAAGTGACGTCATCAAAGGTAATAACAGCATTTTCGTCCTTGGCCCGAATGTAATCGATTGGCGAAAACCGCATTTCGATAACTTTAATAGTTTCTGAGTTTAGAGCGTTGCAAGGAATGTGTACGTACAGACTACAGACTACAGACTACAGACTACAGACTACAGACGACAGACGGAAAATTTTTTTTTGCATATTTTGAATCTACGTATTCGGAAACGCAAAGATATGTAAAAATTTCCATAGGTCAAATTTTTTTTTTTGGAAAACTAATACAATACTTCCCTTTTACTTCGTACTCGGGAAGTAATATTCCGTCTGTTGTCTGTCATCTGTCCGTACACATTCCTTGCAACGCTCTATACTCAGAAACTATTAAAGTTATCGAAATGCGGTTATCGCCAATCGATTGCATTCGGGCCAAGGGCGAAAATGCTAATATTACCTTTGATGAGGTCACTTCCGGTATAAGCTAAAATGGCGGCACTCATTTTTTTTTATAAGATAAAGTTGCAGTGTTTTTATGTAGTTTAACAGAGTATTTTTTTCTGAATTCAGCAATATAGATTGTGTTATACTTATTTTTTGAAAAAAGTGTTAAAAAAATCATTTTTTAAAAATGATTGCAACGCTCTATACTCAGAAACTATTAAAGTTATCGAAATTTCGCCAATCGATTGCATTCGGGCCAAGGACGAAAATGCTGATACACCCTTGATTACGTCACTTCCGGTATAAGCTAAAATGGCGGCACTCATTTTTTTTATAAGATAAAGTTGCAGTTTTTTATGTAGCTTAAGAGTATTTTTTTCTGAATTCAGCATATATTGTGCTATACTTATTTTTTGAAAAAAGCGTTAAAAAAAATAATTGTTAAAAAATTACTGCAACGCTCTATACTCAGAAACTATTAAAGTTATCGAAATGCGGTTTCGCCAATGGATTGCATTCGGGCCAAGGACGAAAATGCTGATATCACCTTTGATGAGGTCACTTCCGGTAGAAGCTAAAATGGCGGCACTCATTTTTTTTTTAAAGAAAAAGTTGCAGTTTTTTTGTACGAAGGAAGTCTCGTGGCAATACATGCCACAATTTTTTTCACTTGGTTTACAAAAAGATGACTACAAGTAAGTAGAAATAATAATCGAGGTAATTTTTCCGAGAACATTTCAATTTGAAAGTTCATTATTTTAATTTTTATAATTTGAATTGTTAAATAAAACGTTACGTGCACACACGAGTCGCCTACTTAATAATAATTGTAAGCTACAAGGTCGTTACACATATTTACGTGGATTACTTCTGTTATAGCGCACTAGTATTATTTGTTAATACACTCAAAAATAACTGTAATGTTCACTAGATCGCTCATTTTGTTATAAAGAAATAGTTGCTGGTTTGCACTTATTACTTTTTATACAAAAAATAAAACATGTGTTACAGTTAAGGTAAGAAAAAAATGTAAAGCATTTTCAAACCGAAAGTCGTGGGAAAATGAGGGAAAAGTTCTTTATTCTTCAATGTTGGTCGCCTAACTGAAAATTGTAAACCATATAGCGTTATAAGTCTAATTAATAAAGCTAGGATAGTTAGGCAAAATGCCTTTTCTTATAAATAGAGAAACGTAAGGCAGACCCTAATTACAATCCGTTTTAGAGTAAGTATGTACTTTCCAAAAATGCAAACTATTTACCTAATTTTTTGTTATTTTTGCCTATTTAGTACCTAACTTTTCTGTCAATTTTTTTTAGATTTTTGTAATATAAGTATTTCTTAATTTTTAATTTTATATAAATTTTTCTGGGAAATTTCTAAGGAAGCGTATTGTTTGAAAGGGAATGGAATTTGGTGTACAAACTGAAAACAAACTTTCTCTTTAATATTTAAAAGCCTCTTATAATAATAACTCCGATGAGTCATTTTACTTACTTTGCAATATTTCCCATTGTATTATTTCTACCTGTAGTCTGCAAGTACATACAGTCTTTGTTGATATTGCGTCCCTTAAACATTGTGCCGGCGTATTTTTAAATTAGCCAGAAAACGTTAGTGAAAAAGAATGCCAGCAAGTACTAAGTATAACCAGTGGATAAAGTTGGATTCCCATCTATCAAATGTATGGTACATTTTTCAAATACTTAAATGTTTATTTTTCTATACATAGCTTTAATATGTATGTGTTTTAAGGCTTTTTTCTCGACAGTTGTTTTTTCGTGCCTTTTTTGTCACTTTTTTGCCTTTTGGATGCTTTTTTTGTGCCTTTTTGCCTGCCTTTTTTGAACTTTTAATTTGCCTAACTATTCTAGCTTTACTAATTAAATATAATTTTTCAATGTTCGGTTTCTGAATAATATTAAATATTGTACCTATAATCCTTTTTTTCATAGTGCGTTACAACATGAACTCTCTTGCTATACTCCATAAAATGAGTCATAAACGGGTTTTTTACAACAAAATATGTACCTCGTATCAAATTAGTATGGGCGTGTACCATGATCGTGTACTGTGTATCATGTATAGAGTATAATGTTTTATTTGTGTTTATGAAAAGGTTCGCAATTAGAGACGCAAACAGCTTCCAGAGTGATTTAAAACTTATCAAATAATAATGCAACACTACAAATCTTGTAGCACTGGAATTTTAAAGACAGCATATTCCACTGAATGTTGAGTTTGGTAAAGGGACAGAACGTCGCATATGACTGAGTTAGGTCGTGTACTGGTATGGTATGGTAAGAAGATTGCTCTAATGCAATTTCCTTAAATCTTTGAACTCTGAGAAAATTAGGAGCAAAATTCTGAGAATTCCACAACACTGTTGAATCAAACCAAGAAAGTAGGCATATCCCAAACTCCACCTGCTTCATTCTAATTTTTATTCCACCTCAGCAAGATATTTCCTCTCCAATTTTGCTATCGATAACACATTGGAAGCAGGATCGCCCAAACCCTTTCCTTCTTGTGTTGTTAGGTATCTTCTTAAGTAAACGCATGAGTGTACGCTATTTAAGCCACCATCTCCCACACACAACTAAACTTCAAAAAACGGGTGCAGAGGTAAATTATTAATCCCAGGCGACCCTAAAAGCTAATAGAATAGACACTACATAACTGTATTAGGCTCTGTGGGTGCCTTTTGTAAAAAAGTATCCCGGACATGAGCGGAATCCTCGTACATATTGATATCTCTCATTATGGACGTTTACCGATGTTCATCCAGTTATACGACTTTAACGTGTTTATTTCCATTTTTGGAATACCCTTTAATTAGTATAGTGAACGCTTTTACATAATAGAACATATGGTGATGTATCTCCTTGGTGCGAAGCCTTCAATAGGAGTGTAGGTGTATCGGTTCAATAAAACACAGTACTTGTAATGCCGACGTTTCGGCTGGTAGAGTCCAGCCTTTTTCGAGGCAACTTTATTGAGTAACAGACTAATGCATTTCTGTTACTCAATAAAGCTGCCTCGAAAAAGGCTGGACTCTACGAGCCGAAACGTCGGCATTATAAAGTACGTGTGTTTTATTGAACCGGCACACTTCTATTGAAGGAGAAACATTACCACATCTAGTGCGAAAAGGTGTTCAATATAATAGAACATAATTTGAATATTGGTAGTGAGGTAATACGAAATGCAAACAAGACATTAGTTTTCCATGGTCGTCATACGTCCTGTTTATTAATAAAAAAGCTATTGTGAGGTAAAGCGCAAAAGAATCAATCAAATGCTGTCAAACGTGCATACGCCTTTTTTATTCTGCGATGTTTATCTGGTTGACATTGAAAAAGTACATATCTACCGTCGAAAATCTCTTACTCAATTAAAACGAAAGGAAAAGAAACTTTCGCGAATCTGGAATTTGGTACAATAGTCTTAGTTTACATATTACGCAATTAAAGCAATTTACACCAAAAGCTCGTTAAACTAGTTGGTATAATGAAAATAAGAACAAAAGTCCGGAAATTTATGCGCCACTGAATGTTCTCTGCAGATTTTCACAGCGTAGGCGTCGTGACGCGAAATACTTTCAATCCCTATTACCCGAAGGAGGATCGATTTTTCAATATAATATGGGTCACTTTTTCGACAAGGAACGATGTTAGCTATGTTTTCAGGGATAATTTAGATTCATTATTCATGCAACGCAAATTTTCCACCTACATTTGCATTTTTCGCTAAAAATCCTATTAATTTACGGTCGTCCTCAAACTAAAAATTTGATTTCGTGATTTTGGTATTGTTATTTTTCGAAATAAAGACAAAATCGGATGAATAATTCAGTATTTATATAGGACAGAAAGGTTATTATAATTTAATATTGTGCTTGGTTCTGAATATTTAAAATTTATTTGTCTTTACATTATCCTTGAATGCCTAAATTGCTTGAATTTCGTGATTTGTTTGTTCACTTTAATTTTATTAGAGTATTTGCAATATCCGTGCAATATTCATTGGATTGACAACAATTTTCTTCATTTTTTCATTTGAAATTGTTCTTATTTTGTTACGCAAAAATGTCCTCAATTTACAAATCGTCAATTGGTTACGTCAAAAATGGGATAAAGTGCGATAAGATTTATGTTGTCAAAAATAAATACGTGACGTAGGGTAATATACATCAATTCTCCTAATACACCTAATCACGCCACTTTTAATGATTAAACCTTAACAATAATAACAGTTTTTAAATTCGTTTAGCATAACGATATATTTACGTGATGATATTATTCAATAATGCTAATGAGTTGTTACACAAATATGATAATTTCTCAACTGGTTAGCGTACCGATAAAAAACAAATTAATTCTCCATAAATTGGAATCGATACTACGGTATGGCTAACCATACAATCAATATTATAATACTTCTATAAAACAAACAATTATGTTAGCAATTGTGCGCTAATGAGAGTTTTAATTGTTTAAAATTACGTTGCGTGAGAAAAATAATAATTTAGCATAATTTATGACATTACTATCGAGTGTAATAATTTTATTTTTTCCTACGGGACAATTATTATTAAAAGTGTTATTGACATCTCTCACGTTAGTTCAACGGTTCTTGTATATATTCGTTTCTGTATTACATAAATTAAAAAATTAATTTACTAAAAGGTAATGTTTCGCATCAAAACACAACAGCGCTACCCAATTTATATTGTTGACAATTGGAAGAACTATTTTGTTTATTATTCCTCCTTCCCCATTTTATACGATTTTGGACATCTCTTTTGTTCAAGCATTCTTTTCCATAATTGGTTATGTTACAATAATTGTTTCACCTTAACTTACCAGACGTAATCTTCAAACGTTTGGGTTAACCACCCAATGGTAACAGTAGTATCAAAGAATTATAATAAAATGAGATAGAACAATTTACATATACTTAAGCATTGTTGGTACTGCTCCTACAAGATGCTGACGTTCTCCATCTTCCAGTTTTGTTCTTCCCACTACCTTTTAATCGATAACATTGTTTACCATCGCTCTAGACCAATCTACACCACGCCTGTAGGTAATGAGGTATTAACTTTCAATTTTCAATAAATCATCCAAAGTTGTTGACCTTTCCGAATGAGCAATTTTGGTGGAGATCATTAACCGTTTTATGGCTCATAGCCAAAAGATTATGGTGTAAATCATTAATCATATGAATATCGCCGGCTCACCTGTTAACGATTTATCTCCGCCAATACGTTACACATTACAGTAACTAGGTACAGATTTTTATAAAGTAGATAACTCAAACTCTACTCAAAAAACTTTTTGCAGAACCTACATAAATTGTAATTAAAAGTTGCACATTCTAATTACATAACGTGTTCGCTTTTGAATAAAGCTTTTTGATAACCTATTTATTGCTAAAAAATAAAATTTATTTTCAAAAGTGATTTTATGGAAGGAAATAATTTCAAATTAAAATCAATTATTATCATTGTCTGAGTTCAGTGAATTAAAATTTTATTTGCAATACTTGGAAACTCCACTCCTCGGCCCACAAGAAATAACCTGGAAAGAGTACAAAAGTAGTACCTAAGGAGGTATTTATATTTTATAAGTGCAGCGGACAACATAGGTATTTTACTCCACATTCTGAGGTATTAATTTGCTTTCAGATAGAAAGTGTAGAAAACACACATCACATGGTACGACTTATCTATCTGTAAACACCCAACTTGGTGCAAATCAACTTCTACGTCCCCTACGTACCCTATTTCGTACACCTTACTCACGTAGTACAAACCCATCATAATTATGCAGCGTATTTCTAATACAATACGTACCTCTATCCATGTTGGCATCTTTCACGATAGCTTCAAGACATTATTGTGATGTTTGAAATTGATTGAAATTATTATTAATCGCATACTGTTTCAACAATTGTGATGATTGGATGCTAAAAATCCATTATGGTCGTTCCGAACCGGTAGCGTTTCAATACGTATGATCATGAACAATCGATTCTATTGCAATTGTTCACAATATAATTAAATATGTCTATGGAAATCGCCTAAAAGGGAATACTTAAACCTGTTTTTTGGTAAAACTTTGAAAATGGCCCAAAATTTGAAATAACTATCTATATAATAAGTTTCAGAATGTAGGAATTGATACCATAAAAAAGACAATTAGCAGGGGAAGCAGTTCAGATTCAGATTTGAAAAGCAACCCTGCGGCAAATTTGAATTATTACCTATAACTACAGAGAGATGTTTAAAAAATTATTTTTAAACCAAATTTATTTTTATAACAATTTTCTAACGGCGATACCCTTCTGCTCCTTTCCTAGAGGCTTTATAAATATTTAAAACATCGCTCCCTTCACTGCGTACACTGCGCTTTTTTAAATAATGGGTATTTCTCCAAATGGAGCTGTTTTCATTTTATATTTCTCTAAAACATTTATAGGTTTTTTTCATTAAAGCATGATCATTAGTAAATTAATAAAATTAATTAAATTAATTAGTAAAGGTATGAGCGTGACAGACATACTTAGATAATCTCTTTAGGTACTTGTTTTCTTTTCTTAGCATTATGGGTAACAATATGATAAAAGTGTTCAGTGTTATTTGGTTTATGGGTTCATGGAAACATTCTCCTTTATCCAAACGTTCTTTTTACTTCCCGAGTACGAAGTAAAAGGGAAGTATTGTATTAGTGTTCCAAAAAAAAAATTTGACCTATGGAAATTTTTACATATCTTTGCGTTTCTGAACACGTAGATTCAAAATATGAAAAAAAAAATTTTCCGTCTGTCGTCTGTAGTCTGTAGTCTGTAGTCTGTCCGTACACATTCCTTGCAACGCTCTAAACTCAGAAACTATTAAAGTTATCGAAATGCGGTTTTCGCCAATCGATTGCATTCGGGCCAAGGACGAAAATGCTGATATTACCTTTGATGACGTCATTTCCGGTATAAGCTAAAATGGCGGCACTCATTTTTTTATAAGATGAAGTTGCAGTTTTTTTAATGTAGTTTAAAAGAGTATTTTTTTCTGAATTCAGCAATATATATTGTGCTATACTTACTTTTTGAAAACAGTGTTAAAAAAAATAATTTTCAAAAAATGACTGCAACGCTCGATACTCAGAAACTATTAAAGTTATCGAAATGCGGTTTTCGCCAATGGATTGCATTCGGGCCAAGGACGAAAATGCTGATATTACCTTTGATGACGTCACTTCCGGTATAAGCTAAAATGGCGGCAATCATTTTTTTTTATAAGATAAAGTTGCAGTTTTTTTATGCAGTTTAAAAGAGAATTTTTTTTTAATTCAGCAATATATATTGTGCTATACTTATTTTTTGAATGGTTGCTAATACGAGGGAAGTCTCGTGGCAACTTGCCAGAATTTTTTGAATTTGTGACACTTCAATCAAAGCTGTAACATCCTGTCGATTTCTATTCTTAATGAATAAGATTAGGGTACTAAGCTTTAGATTACCTACTCGAAGATACATTTGCCCAATGCTAAAGCACGGTATTTTGCTCTTAGGTAATATTTAAAAACAGTTCCCGATACGTGTAACCGGAAAAATTATATCACATATACAGGGAGAAAAAAGAAATTATTAGGAAAGAAATGACAATCCATAAGTGCATGGAATTTGACCTTAACATGAACAAAAGTTAGAACTAGGTATGCTATACAGGCTGTCCCAGATCGAATTGGATTGCATGGGTAACTTTTTTATTATTGAAGGGATTTGGTTAATGGGAAATGTTTTATAGTTTGTTGAAATATCGTCGTAACTCGTAAGTATAAAGATGGAAAAAGTTTCATATGAAAATCACTGTTTTCAATAACACCAATACCAATTTAAATTTCATGTCCAACAAAAATTCAATATACATATATAATATAATATATATAATATGCTTTTGGGACGGGGTACTACCTGTATCACTTCTCTTAATTTATTTATATGGAAGCCATATTGGATTTTTAAATTGCTAAATTGAATTTTTATTCTTTTTTCATCGATGTAAGCTAACGTATGATTGAATTTAAAAAAAAACCACTAAAATTAATTGTTTTTACATTTTAATCAAATAGGTTTAAATTACTGTATAATATCGGTAAGCAGGTATGATAAAACAAGTTTAACACAATCTGTCAAAAAGCAGATACTTCAACTAAAGTGTTATCTACAGTTATTTGTGCTTGTGCAACACATTAAAAATTGTAGTGAATTATCCAAATAATAAAAACTACGATGTGTTTTCACAATAAAAATTCCCATCTTGCTGCCCAAACACTTAGCTTTTTGAAAGATTATCTGTTTATCATCACCTACTTACCTACATTTAGTAAGGTATGTAAACCTACTTGATTAAAATGGAAAGATAATTACCTACCCTACTTAAAGCTGTAGTCTGTCGTCAGGTTTTTATTGATTTAAAGATCCTTACGTTACGTTAAGCTTAAGATAAAGCTATTAGAACTAAAATTATTAAAATCTAAGGTAAAAAGATTCTTTGTACAGAATTTTTTCCAATTTGTGAAAAATTTTTTTTGACGATTGTAAGTAAAGTTTTCTTTTTGTATTTACAACACATGAAATATACTATTATTTTTTTTCGTTCATCTTCCTCTTGGTTAGTACGTCTACTACTCTGATAATTGGGACACACCAGTGGTATTTACTGGATCATTCTCTTGTTTCTGATAAGTGTATTTAAATTTCTTTATAGAGGTTTACTTCTTTAATAAAGAATAAAGCTAATAATATTTTTTTTTTTTTTTTTTTTTCATTGGGCATCGATAACTATGATCATTAGCCAGCTAATAATATTGTTAATATTTTTATGCGGTCTGATAGTATATGGATACTGTTTATTTTGTGTTTCCTTCTGTACCACTGTAGGTGTTGGCAACTAAGAGGTGGCCATGTGTCAGTCTTATACGACCGATTCTTAGTCTCATGAGTATCGTACTTGTTCTTTCCTCTTTATTATTATTATTATTTATTGATTCACACTTACATAGTGGTACATACAATAATTAAATTTATGGGGGATAACATCCAACCATAAATTTATTTTTTAGGAATCTTAAGATTAAAACAAAATTATATTATCTAATAAGTATTTATGATTATGAATGAAATTAAATTAATTTAGATTAAAGAATTTTCGGACAATGTGACATGTTTGTAATAAAACAGCTCGTTGTATTATTACAAATAATTTTGGATTTAAATTTAGTGATGTTAAATAAGATTCAAATTTACAAGAAATTACACCTGTTGCCGAAATAACAATTGGAGTAATGTAGATTTTAGTCAAATTCCAAATTGCCATCATCTCAATTGCCAATGCTTCATATTTTCTACGTTTCTCGTTTTCAGTTTTTATAATATTCGTGGATAATGGCACAGCAACATCAATGATGACAGCATGTTTATCTAATTTATTAATTATAACAATATCGGGTTTATTGTGTGAGACTTCCCTATCTGTTATAATTATTCTATCCCAATATAAGATGTATGAATCAGTTTCTAATATTGGTTCCGGAATGTATTTATAATAAGGTTTAATACTGTTTATTAACTTTAAATTTTTCGCTATTTGTTGATGTAAAATTTTGCAAACCTGGTTATGTCTATAAAGATAGTCAATCGGTGCTAAATTAGAACAACCAATTATTATTATTATGTACCTACTTCGATTGTTATCGATACTCAGGCCAAGCCTGGTTAACTAATCGCACGGATCGAGATCAAGTTACGATTAGTCCTACTAATACATATATCTATACAATATAAATTTGAAGTTGCTGTTAAAAAGTGAACATACTAAATACTATACACATATTATGTTCATTAAATTAAATGACGTTGATAAAACCAATTATTATTATAATTATTATTATTATTATTATTATTATTATTATTAAACTTGAAGAAAAGGTATATGTACTTGAAAGATAGAAAGAGGATTACGCAGAGTTTAAAATAGAAGAACAGAAAACACTATTAAAATAAATGTAAGGAAAATTGAAACAGGAAAGCTATTTGGCTTTCATACTGGATTTTTTTATAGGAAAATTTGAATATTAAGGGGCTCACAGCTAAGGCGCACTGCCATTACAACACTATAACTAGATCAATAAAGGTTAATGCCGTTCTCGAAGTCATTATAAAATAGTTGACAAATGGTTCGTAATCCGCAGAAATTAACGTTGATGTCAAATGGTTAAAATAATACCAACTTTTTTATTAACCTAAACGTTATATCACTACTCTTGTAAATTTCTAATTAACGCAGATGGCATCGCGTTGGTATGCTTCAATGTTTTGTTAAAACCTAACACCTGGAAACAATGCTTAAAGAACTACATATACATCTCCCTATTTTCTATTTATAGTTTGAGATACTTTTCGTTTTCCAGTTTCTTTTACCTTTTCACTAAAGTTATTAGAGTATTTAAAATCGTAGAAAAACATAATTTATTGTAATTTTGAAGTGGGTTATGACCCCCAAAACCTCTCCTGCCTGCACCGCTGGACATACGCATAGGGGATAAGTAAACAATCACCATGGAAGATATTGCTAAAAGTTGAGGTTCAAGTAAGGAACAATGTCAGTGACTATGAGATAGGTCGGCTTAGTAATAACATTTAAAAATGTTTAAACGCTATAACTACAACTTTGCGACACTTTAATTGGGTATGTAAAAGGAGATAAAAATTCAGATGGTATAGTATTAACTAACTTATATTACCAACTTTTGACCTTAGAGGAAAATCTCGATGTCAATGATATAAATCCTTTTTATGAAATTAAATAAAAGAAAATTAGAGGAAATAAATTAAGTACTTATGTAGGATTAAAGGATAAATATTTAATGTGACATCTCCGTCATATAATAAATAAATAATTTTATAATTTTTTTGACGTCAAATATAGATTAAGTTTCACTACCTCGTCTTTAAACCACGCAATGGAACTTTTAATAATCCCATTCTTTATTTTACATTTCTACTATAAAACTCCTAATTTATTTACATATTTTTATAGTCGATTAGCGTACTTTCTTTGTCATTTTAGAAATTTCTAAAAAGCTGGTAATCATTTATTAAAAAGTGAACACCATTATTATTTCTATTATATTATATCGACCAGAAGGTTCTTCGGCGTTTCGCGCCTTGGTATCAGTAAACATCTGCTACTGTAGTGACTGAGCTGTCTTTGCCGTACACAATTTCGAAGTGCATGCATTAAAGTAGATATACATGTAGTACATGTATATCTACTTTAATCTAGTGTCTACTTTCACACAAGAGATTAAAGTATATCTACTTTAATGCGAATTTGTTACGGACGGACAGGACACCCGTTCATTCGCAATTATTACCTATATGATTTGTGATGGATGACACTAGAAGTGAGATCATGTTACAATCTTTGTGTCTTTGTGGACGCACTCACACGTTGACGTCTTGTGGAAGCATTTCCATTCTCACCGATTATAACTTATAACATATCAACTAGATGCGGGTATTTTAGCACATTTATTTATTGATAGGTATATTGAAATGTCTAGAGTAAAATCCTAGGGTCGTTCAGAAATTATTTACACATGACAGCTGTATACATATTAATTGTTTTATTTTACTCGCATTTCTGCAAGTGTTGTTTATTTGATTAATAATCGAGGTTTATATATAGGTATATCACGAAATAAAAACAAAAAATTGAGTAGTTAGCCGAGTTCAACAATATTGCATTAGAAACGTTGACATGAAACATTTTCGTAAATAAAAATGGCACGAGTATGTAGCTAAAAATCAATAAAACCTCGTGTAAACTGATAGCGTACGATTTATTGTATATTGAACAAATACACAAAATCGTTATAATGTTACAGATAAAAAGCCTAAACAACGTCATTTAGAACAATTTATTATTTACGTTAAACTTGATATAACTGGACTTATCTGATAATTTTGTAGAAAAAAAAAGTTTTGGAAAAAAAGAAGACGTAAAATACACGTTAATTAACGCCGTGCTTCGTTACGTAAAAGCTTAAAGTGGTTTAATTATCTTACATTATGATACATTATCATGTTTGTTAAACTTAATGTTACCAAATACATAATAGTATGTATTTTTAAAGTACACCAAATAACTAGTCAATTTAAACACAAAAACAAACAAACATTGCAAAAAATCCTATGTTAGGTTTGACTTTTTATGTTGTTAGGTTCAGTCCCAATAGTAAATGTACTCAATTTTGCAACTTCGAAAAACTTGTGGAAACTGAGGGGGGCGCCAAAAACCGCGATTTTTTCGGACTTTTTTCAGTTTTAGCCTCGTAGCTCAAAAACTATGAATTATAGTGCAAAGAATGTGATTATCTTTTTTAAACTAGACTAAATTTGCTACAATTTGAGCCTCACTGGAAGTCTGTAAGCATAATAGTTGCAATGTAAGTCGAAAAAACTTTTTCAATGTACAAAGTCAATGGCCTACACCGAAATAGTTTAGTTAATGATAGACGTACCGACTTTCCCAAACCATAACCATATTTTTCAGTATTCGCCTGACCATTTTACAGATTAAGGAAGTTGAACGTAATGACTGATATACAATGCTGTTACGGATGGAATTGCTACTGGACATTGTTACCCAGCGTATAATCATCGCAACCAACTTTTACCATAAAAGTTCCTAAATGATCATTTAAATGAGGAACGTTACGAAGTTTTTGTAAATATGTAACCGCCTGTAGAAATGTAGCATCAACAGCATAGTGGCGCATCATATCATTTATGGACGTCATGAGATGGTTGAATAATGAATAGGTACTCACTACTCCCGATAGATTGCTTAGAGTGATTAGTGAGTGCATTATTTTCCAATCGATCGAATTCGTTTCTATACAGAATTGGAGGAGCACAATTTGGGTAATGTTTGTAAAGTTGTTTAGCCTAAAATATAACTGGGTTGTTCAGTTGTTGCTACAATAACCGGCTCTACCAGGGATGCTCAAGTGTTGAATAAATTGTGTACATCTGGAGTTGATATAACCATTTAATATTTTAAAGCAAAACTTTATTCAAAAAAGGTGTTGTGTAAACTCATAAGCTGCAAACCAAAGAATTTAACCTAGAAGAGCGCCGAAAGAAAAAATATTTTTGACTAATCGCGATTTTGGCGCCTGACTTGTGTATCTCAAAATCTACTGCCGCCACAGTGGAAAAGAACTTGAACTTAAAATTGCACTTGATGGTTTCGGGCGTTACAAATATGAACAGTTACTATAAAGACGCGCAAGAGCTGCAATCACAGTCCTAATCTCGGTGATAAAATGTGATTCCAGCTCCCGGAGATGACAAAAAATTCTAAATGAGGGGAAGAATGCAAGCGGTTGATCGAAGATGTGTTCGATGTAATTTTGGACAAAAAAATCAAAGAAAAGTTTTTTACCCTATCGTATTTAACGCAAAGGGTCCGATTATCAAGCCTATCTAATCTCCTATAGAATTTTTATTCACTCAATGAGGAATTTAAGGAAAGCACAAGCTCAGAAAAAATGTTTCTTAAAGACTTTCGGGCTATGAAAATCATGTTACCAGGTGTACAACTAAGAAAGGAGGTCGGCCATAGCTCAGAAAATATTTGAGATAGAACAGTGAAATAAAAAAACTTATAATAAATGTGGCCAAGAGAAAATGCTGGAAATTATTTTTAATTTCCTATCATTGCCGCCAGAGGGCGTTTCACAAATTGAAATTCCCATTTTTGCGCAATTTTCCTTATATTAGTAATTTATTTAAAAAAATATATCCATTGTAAACTAGCGATCAATATAATAAAGCTTTGTTCAATCCTACCATGGAAACTTGTAGTTTCTTACTTGGATATGGAACGCGAAAGCGTTTGTTTTCCTCACTCATAGCAACGGGTGGGCGAAAATATTATTACACTCACTTGTGGGTGAAAAAAAATTTCGCCCACTGGAATAACGTGTTGACAGATAAAATTGTCAAAATTGCGAAATTTAAAAAGCAGATTTTTGAAATTCTAGTAAGTAGGTAGCAGGATTGAACAAAACGCCATACAGTACGCGTGAAGAAACTATTTCGCTTACTTTATGCATTCGCAAACGAGGCGTTAGCCGAGTTTGCGAAACGGCATATGCGTGAGGGAAATTCTTAGTTTCTTCACTTGTACTGTAATATACTACTATTGTTTGATGAATTTTTACGATTGCTGTCAAAATAAAGGGAGGGGGAACCATATATAACGTGTCACTGGAAAAATCGTGGAGCAAAACGGTCGACTTCTCTCAAAAAATTCAAATGGTAACAAATATTTTTGTCACTGCTATTGGAAGGAAAATTAACAAGGAAGTGATTAAAAAAACAATTTTTGCAACCAAACCAGAAGCCCAAACGTTCGTTCATCGGTTAAGTAATATAATAAACACGGAGCGGGATTACATGAATCATGTACTAATTAAGACCACGGGATTAGCCCAATGACGTTTATTCAAAATTGAATTTGAGTATGAACCTAATATGTAATACGTAAACAGCTAAGTTTGAATCGGAATTAGACGAGAGCTCGGATAGCATTTTTCTCAAGAATTAATTCCAATAGGTCAGTGTATGCCTTGACCGGGCTGATAATGTGAAATTAAATGGGTCATCTGGTGTGGTTTTCTTTTCTTTTCTATCGGTTTAACATTATATAATGCTACCCTCTGCTTACTCTTATGTTTACTATTTTTAAATGTGAGCACACACCATGATAAAAATTGTGCACAACGATTAGAATCACTATAACACGCGTAATACTTTTGTTGCTATGAAGACCACACAGGACAATGCCACTTCTTGCCTTATTTGCTTATTTACGTAAACTTAGTAAGTAAGTCTATGTTCAGTAGAGTAAGTAACTAAATGTTTACTGATTAAATATAATCAAATATACTATTTATGTTAATGTTTTGTACTTTGTTTCATAGCACTTTTTAAATTATGTTTTTCCTATACTAATCGCAGTGGTTGTTTATAACATAACGTTTTTCAGTACTTTCAGTGGTGTAATTCACATGTATTCAGAATCGACAAAGAGCGGATAAGATAAGTAACATACCTATGTACAAATGACAAAAAAAATTATTTGCATTTCATGCCCTTTAAAGATGACAATTATTGATATACTTGAAAGGAATGTTTTATTCATAGACTGTTTTGTTTTCTAATGAATGTGAACCTTACCATGCTATTTAATTTCCCTGAAGGGTACAGTTCAGTTTTCCGAACTGTCTTCTTTTGATAAAACAAATCACGCAATGTACCGAACAGGTTCAATAATGAATAGTTCGTCAAATATATCACAATGTAATAATTGTTATCCAAATTTCGTGTCTAGTCATATGTCAATATGTGACCTTACTAGGGGTATGAATATGAATATTGAATGCACAGTGAAATAGTGACTATCAATTCCATTTAAATTCTATATGTATGTTAGGTACCATTGGAAACAAGCTATACGATCGACAAAATCAGAAGTATCTCAAATAAATGTTGACATTTTTTGTGAAATGAGCAGGGGGAAATAAGTACTTCGGTACTTTGCAGGCTTCGCGGATTTAAATAGATTTGTAACTGTAGGTACGTATTGACATTGTTATATTTAGAACTTGAGGTTGTGGATTAACCCCGTTGCGGTTATTGCTATTTTATGACGAACGTGTGCAATTCAGATAACATTTGGTTTTATTTTTTTAAATTTACCTATTTTAACTATAGTATGACGATGATGATGACGAATGAACACGAACAAAATTTCACAAGTGGGTATAAATCGAGGTATGTATAAATATCCTCCAAATATCCGTGTAAATAACCACAAAAATAAGGAAAATTAAATAAGAGTTTTGAAACCGCATACGAAGTCATCCAAATGTCCAATTCAAACATTCAGACAGAGCAGCATTTCCGATTTGTTTTTTCGTAGATCTGGATCAAGATAATAAGATATATGTTATCGTGATAAATACTCAACCATTACAACAATGAACAGCTCCGTTTTTACTTAGAGAATCTTTTTAATGTCATCTTTCCTATTGGCTTTGAAGTGAAAAAAATACGGCTAAGGAAGTCGTTTTTTTAACTTATTTATTGAAACGCGCTTATTTGTGATCGGCGAAGATACCATTAAAGCAAACGAAAACGGCTCTTAATTTCAGACGCAATAACCTTTTTTTATTTAGTAAATTCAGGAGATAATTGCGATATAAAGGGTGTCCCAACGATCTGTGAGTGGAAGATTAAATGTATACTGTTGATTTAACAACAATTCTAATAATAGACGGTTATAGTTAACGAGGAGCATCTTATAAAAATATTTTTGTATACAATACAGGATGGCCCATTTTCGAGCACTAGACTAAACATGTTTTTTTATGGAACGCCCTATATATTTTTATATATTATTGAATTCTCTGTTAAATACTGAGCGAAATGATATAAGGTACTACCTATAGGTCTACGACTAACGGTTCTTGAGTTATTATTGACATTTTTATGTAAAAAAATTAGTCTAATTAAGTAGGTCCCTGTTCCTGTTATGTTACATTTTATTCTAAGATCTGTAAGCTACGTGCTACCATTAACAAGCATGTTGCAAGTAGCACCGTAGTGTTGCCACATTATATAACAGTTCCGCCAACTTGAAAGATATCGGAGTGAAATTTTGTGACTTGTTTTTCCAATGTGCCTACTAGTTTTAACTTCTACATTCAAATTGCAGATTCTTTTCTCGACATATACATTGCCCAATGTCATTTTTCTTAAATACCAAAACGTTTTTTGTTTTTTGCACACGTTAGCAGTCTCTCACTGCTTACGCTCAATGCACTCGAGGCACAATAAACCTAGCATTTTTTGTAAGTATTGTATTGTATATTGTATTATTACTTTATGCAATAGAACATTCCATGTTTGGACATTTGATTACAATATTTCACTTCCTTAAAAATTATTTTAAAAAATGCTCCGAAATTCAAGGTTTGTGGAGGCGCTCAATCTATGGGGGCCACATGAATCACGCCCTAAAAAGCCTAAAATATAAAAACATCAAAATAGTAAACATCGCAGATGCTCGAATGGAAATGTTGGAGTGTTTTGTAGTTGTAATGGAAGGTTTTCGTTTTCCCCTAAATTGTGAAATTTATTTTCGTTTTCGTGGTATTGTTTTCCTAATCTGCCAAATTATTTTTGTCCTCTGTAGTTTTCGTTTTCTTAAATTGCAAAATGTTTTCATTGGGAATAATTTCCATAACAGAATTTAGGATAATGTTGCATTAATTTTCCGCTATTCTTTCATTGTTTGCCATTATTTTATTAAGTACAATTTTACAAGTTTACGTGAGGGAACCAAAAACCCAAAGAAAATATTGCTTTTTATAATTTTTTTCATTTGATGATAACCAAACCAGAGAAATACCAAAAACAACCCTAAAATGTGGCAAAGGAATTTTGCCAGAAAAATGTTTGTATAGTTTTATTGAATTTATTCCAGTTAAAGTCAGCACCTTGTGTAACATCTTACTTACTTCGTAAACAAAGTTAAAACCATAGTTAAAACCTGATGCGAAATCTTTGTTTAACTTAAAATTTTTAGGGACAACGTGCAATCAGTTGCAGGAAGAGAAACCCAAGCAATTTGCTTCAAAGCATCCGTGGAGTAAGGTCTGGACGATTTTATTAAACGATAAAGTAGATGTGAAAATAGTAGCTGTAGGTTGTAGCACCAATCGAACGTTTTATGGGAAAAAAATTGCGAAAGGAATAAAACTGACCCGAATTTAAAATAAATATTCAAGACAATTCCACTCAGAAAATTTCAACCAATTAGTTTGCACAATTTTGAATCATTCGACCAATTAGGAACGAATTACACTGACAATTTAACTCATGTATAAAAAATCCCATTAGCCGCAGTGCAATTGTCGGTAAAATACAAACCTCTTGTGCAATTATAAGTGATAATTTAGTATGGTCCTCAAATTATCGCTGTAATTCCTTCCTCCTTCCCTC
This sequence comes from Pyrocoelia pectoralis, assembly GCA_036250285.1. Classification (NCBI taxonomy): domain Eukaryota; kingdom Metazoa; phylum Arthropoda; class Insecta; order Coleoptera; family Lampyridae; genus Pyrocoelia; species Pyrocoelia pectoralis. The sequence goes on along the minus strand of CM070077.1, from coordinate 24,313,442 downwards.
AAATTACTTCTTTGGTGGAATTGTCATGCCGAATACAACTCGGTGGTACGAAATTGCCGAAAATTTCGTACCCACTCGTTGTATTACTAGGGAGAATTCCACACGAATAAATAATAACATTTTGTTCCCACAACCTTGGTACGTATATGAACAAATGCAAGTTTTAGTTGCTATGGTTGTTCGCGATTAGGAACGTTTTTTTTTATAATAGTTGGCACATGACCGGCCAAATTATATGCTAATTCTATAAATAACATTTAAAATAATTATCGGTAAATAACGTTATCAGGTGGAAATAACAGGCACTGTTATCTTAGATAATACCTATTCATGAGTACACATTAACAAAAAAAAAAATGAATAAGGTGCCCTGCCCATTAAGCTTATTTTGTAGTACCACAGATTCAGATAGTGGTAGTGCCGTTGACAGTGACAGCCATTTATCCTTGAACTTACAAACTTAAATCTTACGGGAATATATCCATTTGGTAGGTTTCTATCCTTTGTTTTATATCTGCCGGGAGGATTTATTAATAGGTACTTAAAATTTTGCACAAATTTGTATTTTGCCATCTCACTGAGTTTACATAGTACCTACCTAGGTAGGTAGGTACATTTATTTCTTTAAACTTCCATTGCTACAATCTTTTAAAATATGTTTAGTAATCTATTATTTACCAAACACTAATAGCGTTTTTAAATTGTTTCTATATTTAGTGCTTCTATTACAATTACACAAATTGCTTTGAATTTTAAAATGAAATTACAAACTTTCTAATAACTGTTATTACCTAATAGAAAACTAGTCCTTTTAAAGTTTGTTGATGTCTGTTTTAAAACATTTTATGAATTTCCTACGTCCGCGTCAACAAGGAATACACCGTTTTTCCTTTTTATTATTTTTTTTATTTTTATTATTATGCATCCTGTTTGCTGCTATTTGTTGCTTTTTGAATACCATTACCAAATCTTGCGTCTTCTCAGGGGCGTACGGAGGAAGGGCAGTCCCTCTCCTCCTTAAAAAGTATTACTAATAGTAATAATAGGGATGCTTTGTAGAATTTAAAAAAATTGATTAAAATCTTGAACATTCCGCCCTTTGTATGTAAGACTATTTCGTACCGCCACTACCGCTTTAACTCTCTTAGCCCACGTAATGCAGGTGGGGTGTTAATATAGCAGGCGCAGATGTAACCACCCCCCCCCCCCCCCCCCGTTTTGGGCGTGATCATAGTGTAAGTACACCGTGGGCGGGATACACGTCTTCTTATACATTATAGAAGTTAAATTTTAAACTGGAAATTGAAATAGACAAAGACCATTTGAGTGAGTAAATGTACTAAAAACGATCGTGGTCTATTATCTCGGTACGTTTTTGTTACACCAGGTGTCAATTTGAAAAATTGCCAAACCTCATATCTTTGAAACTGTAACAGGTAAGCAAAATTCCTCGAAAACGTTTCTAGAACATTGAGGGGGAACCAATATGACTCTATAGAAATCTTCAGCAATTCACGCCTTAGGCTCAACCACCCCACCTCTATTTTTTTTAAATTGCTCTACCCCTACCTTTAAATGTCAAATTGGGTACTATTTCTCAGAAACAGCTTATCTTTAAATAGAAATCCCCTGATAAATAAACAATTACAATATTTTGTGTTTCTTGACTTACAGATCGGAATGTTTTACGATCTTTTTGACTTAGTGATTTGATTTGATATTAGTAGCGATAAATACGAAAACATACAAGTAGTAGTAGTAGTTTATTGACGTTTCGGTATAATCGTTATAACAAGTAACACACAAATACAATTCACAACAATACAGTCTAGGTATATAAATTGTACAATTAGGTATAAGTACAAATATCTTTATTTTATTGGACGTTCTCAGCCGCTACAACTATACTAACATCGTCCGCATACTTCACAACATGTCCGTTAATGTTGGAAGGCAAGTCATTAACATAAATTAAATACAAGAGGGGTCCTAGTATGGATCCTTGGGGTACGCACGTTTTGACCATTAATAAATCAGACTTATGGTTGGACACAAAATGGTTTCTAGAGATACTGCTTATTTGAACAAATTGATATCGTTCACTCAAATAAGAAGCAAATAATTTTAACGGTATTCCATAATGCTGCAGTTTACATAATAATAGACTATGATTGACAGAATCAAAAGCCTTTGACTGGTCACAGTTTATACTAGCTACAATCTTTTTATTCTGAATGTTAGTGTAAATAGCGCTTAATATTTCATGAATTGCAGTGCTTGTAGATCGTTTTACTCCAAAGCCATGTTGCTTCGCGCAGAAATCGACCAATCGCTCTATTATCGCCATCTCACATAATTTCGAGAATACGGACTGGGTCTATAATTATTAATAAACCTTTTGTCTTTTACTTTAAATATAGGGTGTAATATTATTTGTCGCCAATTTCAAATATGCCGCCACAGATTTGAACTTGTGAGTAAGTAAGTTTATGAGGGTATTACTACAAACTGTAAAAGGACTAACTTTTTACCAAGGGAAATTAGTTTGGGTTAAAATTTGAATTTTTGCACTCAAAATATCCCCCCTAGTTTGAGCTCCTTTGGGCCGATTTTGATATGAAGCTTGTTTTACCGATGAAGTTTTCTTATAGACCTTAGTTTTAAATTTTATCAACATTGTCCTAGTACATAGTTCAGGCTCCACCATTGTCACGCACCCACGCACCCATAGAGAAAAATTGTTAAAAAATGGTGGTTTTGGAATAAAATTATTATTTTAATGAATATTCAAAATGTCTACCACCTTGTACTATGCAAATTTGAATTCTTCAACGAAAAGAATTTTTAACCCTATGTAACATGTCTGGGTTGATAGTTGCAAAAACGTTTCTGATCCTATTTTTCATATCTTGCGCTGTGATTGGTAGTTCAGGTTCAGTATACCTACACTTTCTCCTAGACGTACGGTCATAACAAGGAATCAAACCGAGTAATATCGGGAAATCTCGTTGATCCATCCCACTTTTCACCATCCACTTACAACACGTGTACGGTGTGGAGGTGCTCCATCTTGTTGAAAATTTGAGCGAGAGGAGTCCAAATAATTCATTATCCAGGAATTTAGAATAGCGCCGAAGAAAAAGGGACCAACAAAAGAGGTGCCGAATATGCTTACCCGAACATTAATCGACCATTTCCCATTACTATGAACTCGGAAATAGTGAGGGTTAAGATCAGAGAAATAATGAACAATGAAGATTATGGTGATTCTGATTAACAAATCCATTGCGGTGTAAACTAACATGATCTTCTCCAAAAATTCTTCGTTTTGATTTAACTCTATTTTGAAAATCCGTTTCCTTGAGCTGTTGGTGCCGTTGGATGTTGGTTTATCTTTCACCGCCTACTAGATACAAATAGAAACTGAAAATTGAAAAATACAGCAAATTAATCATAAAATGTGAAATTTCAAGAAATCTAACGAGATAGATGCCGACAAACTCATATCGTTCAAAAGGTAACACAATTTTACATTTGATGCAATAATGAAAAATGTGACATTTGAAAAAATCAAGTTACCTTTGATAAGTGCTCGAAATGGAGTTATTCACGAACCGGAACGCAAACTTTTTGGATTCAGATTTCACCATATACAGGGTGGGCCATCTCATCTATATGTGACCCACTGATCCTTGAATAAAATTTTTTAGGAAAAGATAATTTTATTTTTTTTGCACAAGCAATTATTTTGATCCAAGGAGATAAATATCAATAAGTGCCTTTAAAATATTATTTGGCCCAAGTGCTCGCCTTTTTCCCTGATGACAAAATGTGCTCTTTTTTCGGCATTTTCCATCACTTCCTCGAGCGTAGCACTCGGTGTCGCCGCTATTTCACGTTCGATGTTTGCTTTAAGTTGAGCCAAAGTCCGTGGCTTGTTGATGTACACTTTGGATTTCAAAAATCCCCACAAATAGAAGTCGGACGGCGTCAGATCAAGTGAACGCGGTGGTCAATCAAAATCGCCATTTTTGGATATCAAGGGACCAGGGAAGAATGATCTCAATAAATCCATCGTGGTGGTTGCAGTATGACATAGAGCGCCATCCTGTTGGAACCAGAAGTTACGCATTCGCTTTCTACGCACAATTGGCATCAAAAAATCGGTTATCATGGCTCGATAACGGTCGCCATTGACGGTAAGTGGCTTCGCTCGAAAAAGTACGGTCCAATTACACATTTCGCGGTAATACCACACCAAACGGTCACTCTTTGGTCATAGAGAGGCTTTTTGTGGATTATCTGTGGGTTTTCAGTGGAGTACTGGCGGCAGTTTTGTTTGGTTATCGTTCCATTAGTGAAAAATGTCCCTCGTCGCTCATGATGATTTGACGTCAAAAATCACCGTCATTCGCGTTTATGTTGACACAAAATGTCCGTATGCAACCCGACGCGGTTTGTCCTGTGGATCGATTGTGCTCATCATTTATATTTTATATGGGAATAAATTCAAATCATCTTGGATTATGCGTCGGAGAGTGAATCTTGAGATGTTTAACTGCGCAAATCGACGTCGACTCGATGGATTTTCAAAGAAAAAACGCGTGCAGCATCTTTGTTTTACACACTTCATCTATTCTTCCTCTCTTTTTCTCTACGAACTTAACATAACATTTCTAAAAGTAACTAATAATTTAATTAAAATGCTGATATTTAAAATTCTAAAATATTGGTTTAAGTATAAACAACTTTATTACACATTGTTCTTTAACGGGAAAGGAACAAGATCTATCTTTACGAACCGGAACGTAACAAAAAAAAATTTAGGAACCGGAACGGAATAAGATTTTTTTTCACGAACCGGTGCGTTTCGGTCCATTTCGAGCACTGCCTTTGATAGAAATTTGTTAAATTGACTCTAGTAATTTCTCCTAACATAAGAAGAATTCGGTCCGATCCGATCTACCCTAGTACTAGTACTACCCTAGTGTTTTAGTAACATCGCATAGTCACGGCCTTCTAAGTACTGTGATCCCTGCGATATTCAATTTTTTTTAGACATCTACTTTTTGTAAAAATTACGAATTGCGGCTAAACGATTCGGTTTAGGTACTGTGTGTGATACATAAAGTTGCACTAGAATTTACCAGGAATCTAAATATGCAATAATATACCGGAGGTTCCATTTAAAAAAATGCGACTTTGATATAAATCACCCTGTATACACTTTGCGATTCAAATGAAAATATGTTAGGTTTGTAGCCTTAAGAGTATTCCACCATATCCCAGCAACTAACTTTAGAAATGTTCGTTAATAAACCCACAATCTTCTATCCATGCACTATTGAGTATTGGCCCACCCTCTATAGAGATACATAATATCTATTATATTACGCTGCGGGGACCCGGCCCTGGTGGTAGTTACGGACCTGGTCGGTACTTTCCTATTGCAAAATAAGTAGGTCACTATCGGTCTTAGCTAGAAGATCTGATGGTGACAGTTGACACCACTTGACACACCACCAAACCGGTCACAATGGCACATTTTGTTTGGGAATTTATTTAAAAAAGAATACATTTATGTACATACATTTTGACCATGAACACGCTTACACGCTCTCTATTATGACGTACGTTATTTTTTTTTAATCTGTAATACACGTCACGTCCCAGTTCCATTTTCCAGTTGATAACAAAGAAAAATTGTATTGTACGTAAATTTTTATAACTTAACTAAATAGTTGCAAATATATAAACAATTGTGGCATTTCATGGAATTTTCCGCTTTGGTTTCTCATGTTATCTGCGCCCTAAAGTATTCGTCTAAGCGCCTACCGTAAAGGTATTTACGATATGACAATTTCTTATTTACAAAACACTTTAAAGGTTTTTACACTTTTAGTTCTGTTACAATTGTTAGACTTACTGTCTCTTCTGTCTTCTAAACGTGTAGGCGGCAAATTAGACACAACTTGTAGTTGTACAACTACAACTTACAACTATCTTTACGATACGAGTTAAGACAACGTATACTCACGATACTAAAACGTAACGTAAGTCGTAAATATTATTTTAAAACAAAGACAAACGAACTATTAATAATAATAACTGGATAAATAATTATAATTTCACATTCGTAAATTATCAGCTGAGTTTGAAGTGTGGCGAATCGTCCGTGATCGTTTATGTTCGTGCTTAAAAACAGCTATGTATTCTTGATTCACATCCGACCGCTGCATTCCTCCCAGTATTCGCCTACGTTAAGTATCGCAACAATTTTTTTAAGCGTTCGTTTAATTAATGTCAAAAAAATTAAACGAACACTTCAATAATTACATATTAAACATTTTTCTTAACATGATCTAACTGTGTGGTGTTTATGAAGTGACGAATATTCTTTTTTTTTACCTTTTAACTTTCACCTATTGTTTCCTAACAAAGTAGCAGTGAAATTGTTACTATGTGATACAGCCACGAATTTTTTTGTGTTATTTTTAAGTTTATTATTTTAAAACAACTAGTGCAATACATAAATAAACCTTATTGGGGTGTAATATTCCCATTGTGACCCTGTGATCCTCTAGAATCAATAGCGGGACAGACATTGCTGCCATTTCGTTGGAAACACATCATCGAAAATTGGCAACGTCGCATTTTAACAGCGTACGCATTGTAAGTAGAAAAAAAAACGGTTGATTAGTAAGGGAAAGCACAGTTTAATATTATTATCTACATTATGAAGGTCATAATATGTTGAACTTTTTGCAAAAACCCGATTTAATTAGTCATGTGTTCTCCTCTTTGTGTGTTACTTCCGCGTTTCTTTTTATGTCATTTCCTTTTGATTATCTACTAGAATCGTGTGTGCGGATTTATTTATTAAGTAAAATTTCTTTTAACTAATTTGTTGATCATGTAAGAATATTGTTTTTTTTTTAAATAAAATTCGGCAGGTAAACCCCGATCTTACTCAACATTTGATAATCATTGCTTGCGGCCATTATTTGCCTTTTTTAATCATGTTGGAACCTATTTACCTAATTATGATTAGCAACTTCATTAGTTTAAACCGTTCATAATTACGGATCTTGTCTGTTAATTATTCGGTATCAACCTTGGGTAAAATGGTAACGAAACGAAACCAAAAATTTCCTTACAAACGTCGGCAAGGAAAACTGATATTGCGTTCAGTGGACGTACTTTTTGTATATCGCTTTTATTGAAAGAATTTTGAGCGAAGCGTAATATTGCTTACTGGGCGTTTTTAACCGAGAATTTCAAGGCCGAACACAAAACAAGTTTACTATACTACCAGTTAAAGCAAACAAACAATACTTTTGTGCTGTAAGGAGTAGTAGTAGAAAAGCAATAGGTACGCATATTTTTGCCAAACGTTTGTAGTCAAATTCAAAACATCGGAACATAAATATTTGCTTTTATGTATTTTGTTTTTTGTTGTTGTATCATTAGATATTCTCTTATCATATCCACTCTCCAAAGTTTTACTATTGAATGCATGCTAATTTTGATCGATATCAAAAGTAGGTACATGTAGGTATTTTGAGTGGTCATAATGGAAAACTGGGGGGGGGGGGATTGTTCCAGGATAACCTCACATTTGATCAAACACTTGTCTTGCTTTTGTGATTTTTATTTTAAATTTTAACTTAATTTTCAAGTTCATCCTTGTTTTATGAAAAGACTTAATAAAGCTAACGTAGATTAGCGAAACGTAGTTATACCTACTTATATTATGTCATGCATTAACATTAGATATTATTTTGAAATAAAAATACGATTCTTCCAAATATACAGGGTGACCCGTACTCGACGGTCAAGACTGAACCTGCATATTATATGGACTAAATGTGACAAAAAATGTATGATATACATAGGGTCTATCTCTAACAGTTTTCGAGTTATCCGTGTTTTTCGATTGTTTTTAATTTTTACGTAATTTTCTATGCTCTATTTCTAAAAAACAAAAAAAGGTAGACAAACAAATGCAGTGGCATTGGAAAGAGCATAAAATTTCCTTTCAAGAAATCTAACTTTGTTAAATTTTACAATCCGTTAAATAGTTTTTATAACTCACCAAACTCATTTGTTTATTTTTTCAAAATTTTACTGCTTATCTTTGAATAATTTTTTTTTTACCGGAGGAAGTTCTGTGGGTGTCAGTTACAAAAAAAAACTTCTACGTTTCATAAGCTATCAGGCAGTATTAAAGAAGTTATAGCTAAAGGACTTAGTTTTTGCACTACAACTCATTAAAGTACATCATGCGTGACTTTTAAAACTGGATTACCCACAAACTACATGAAGAAGGCGTTGAACGCCTACTATTACCGCTGATCAATTATGTAAAAACAAAGTAATAATAAAAAAAGTAAAAAATACAATACTAGTAAAACATCTAATTTAATGAAAAATTAGAAATGAAAACTTAAAAAAATGAGACATGAAAATAATAAGTAAATACATAAATTATTAAACTCGTAACAATAATGGCCATTTAAACCTACAAAACAAAACAAACAAAAATTAAATAAGAGATAATAATGTTAATTATGCTAATGAGGTAATGCCTCGAAATGATTCCCGACATTAATACAACGACGGCATCTTTTGCGCATTGATGCAGTGGCTAACGCAATTTGACGCTGAATAATTTCATTTCTTGATTGTACAATCACTTCTATCAATTGATCTCTGTTTGCAGGCGATCTTTTGTATACAATCTCTTTTAGAGTTCCCCAGAGGAAAAAATCCATGGGAGTCAGATCTGGCGATCTCGGAGGCCAGAGAACTGGACCACCTCTACCAATCCATCTCTCAGGGAAATTCTCTCGAATCCAATTTCTCACCCTTAGACCATAGTGAGCTGGACAACCATCTAATTGAAACCACATATTTTGTCTTAAATTGAGTGGAATGGGGTCAATTAGTTCCGGAAAAGATGTTTCAAGAAATTCCAAAAAATTTTCAGAATTAACCCGGTCAGGAAGAACATATGGTCCAATAAATTGGTTGTGAAGAAGACCTGCCCAAACATTTACCTTAAATTGTCTTTGAAAAGAATTCTCCTTCATAGCATAAGGATTGTCGTGCGCCCAAAGATGAGAGTTATGTTTGTTAAACACACCACACCTGGTAAAAGTAGCCTCATCAGTCCATAAAATTTTCCTGGAAAACTGCCACTCATTCTCAATACTGTTAATAAACCAACGGCAAAACTCCATTCGCCTTTCAGCATCTTCCGGAACAAGTTCTTGCACTGTTTGCAAGTGATAAGGATGCTTACCGTCGAATACTAACGTTCTTCTTATTGTCTCTCGCGGAATATCGAGAACAGCAGACGCTCGCCGCACACTCGTTTGTGGATTATCATCGAAATGTTGCAAGATTTTATCGGCCCTTTCATCATAGTTAAATCTTTGGTGGTCCCTTAGTGGTTTAAAAGATCCAGATTCCCTTAAATTAACGTGTACACGTTCAGTGGCGGATTTAGGGGGGGGGCTTTAAGAGCTCGTGCCCAGGGCGGCAAAAATTAGGGGGCGGCAAAATTACGGGGCACCAAAATTAATTGAAGGAATCTTTTTGAAAAAAATTGCTAAACAATGGAAAATAAAATTGAAGTAGAAATACGTCAATACGAGCTGCAATTTAGATAAAAATCCCAAACATCGTTTACGCTGCACTTTCAGTTTATTCAGTCGGGCTTATTTAAATATGGTCCTAATCAGATAGATTATCCTATTTGGCCACTGGCCACAGGCTTTCTAAGAATTTGCATGACCATTTGCCGATTCTCGTAGTCCTGATGTAGTATGTTTTATTGTTTTATTAATGAAATAAATTCTATTTATTTTTAATAAAAAATGTTTTCTGGACTTCAGACTTCCATAAATACCTAAGGTCTATTCCTGGGAGGGGGGGGGGGGGGATGTGATGGGGCGGCACTTTTCTTGTGCCCCTAGGCGGCAGAAGTATAAATACGCCTCTGTACACGTTCGAAGACTCGCCTGCTTGGCCGACGTCTATTGGCAAAGGCGGCAACATAAAGCCTCACGGCTTCATTTGCGTTCCCTCTTGCCATCCCATAATAGTAATGCATGTCGGTGTACTCAGCATTGGAAAACATTTTATTGGCAATTCAAAAAATATTGAAATAAAAAAAAATTTCAATTCACATTATTGACATGTCAACATTATTATTACTTTGTTTTTACATAATTTATCAGTGGTACAGTAGGTTCAGAATCTCGTGGCACTCGGAATGCGCGGCGGGATTTACAACAATTTCGAAAAATAGGCACGACATTATACGTCCAAAAACATTGGTAGGTAGGTAAAATGCCATCCTAAATATGTAGAGTAAATAAATATAAGTGTAATTATTTATAGAACTTCATATTAGTATCGTAGTATCGCGTTTAAATAAATCCCGCCACACATCTCGAGTGCCACGAGATTTTGAAACTACTCTAATAGTAGGCGTTCAACGCCTTCTTCATGTAGTTTGTGGGTAATCCAGTTTTAAAAGTGACGCATGATGTACTTTAATGAGTTGTAGTGCAAAAACTAAGCCCTTTAGCTATAACTTCATTAATACTGCCTGACAGCTTATGAAACGTAGAAGTTTTTTTTTGTAACCGACACCCACAGAACTTCCTCCGGTAAAAAAAAAATTATTCAAAGATAAGAAGTAAAATTTTGAAAAAATAAACAAATGAGTTTGGTGAGTTATAAAAACTATTTAACGGATGGTAAAATTTAACAAAGTTAGATTTCTTGAAAGGAAATTTTATGCTCTTTCCAATGCCACTGCATTTGTTTGTCTACCTTTTTTTGTTTTTTAGAAATAGAGCATTAAAGAGAAAATTACGTAAAAATTAAAAACAATCGAAAAACACGGATAACTCGAAAACTGTTAGAGATAGACCCTATGTATATCATACATTTTTTGTCACATTTAGTCCATATAATATGCAGGTTCAGTCTTGACTGTCGAGTACGGGTCACCCTGTATACAGTATGTCTGTAAAAGTTGGCAACATATGGGAAACTTTTTTATTATTAATTTTACGAAAAAAAGTTATTCTTTATAAAAAGCCCTGCATGTTCTAAAATCTAAAATACAATCATCAGATATTAAATTTTTTCAGTCGTGTACGCGGTTTGTCATAAAATATGAATTTTGCTCAAGAGTAAAGTACCTTTATTTTTGACAATATCGAAAATTGTTATTAAAAAAAGTTAATCAGAACTAAAAAGTAAAAACTACGTTCAATTCAAATATGCAATTACATCATGCTAGTTAAAAATTTTTTTACAACTTCTTCTGAAATTACTACCTACCGATACTGATACGATTTCCGTTCCGTTCATACAAATCATTTATTTATCAGTGCATCCTAGATTTCACGTAACTACACTTACATTTGCATTGTTATTGTAGACAAAAATAGGAAAAAAAATTTTAACTTTTTAACTAGTAGGATGTAATAATTGCAAATTTGAACGTAGTTTTTAGTTCTGATTAACTTTTTTTAATAACAATTTTCGATATTGTTAAAAATAAAGGCACCTTACTCTTGAGCAAAATTCATATTTTTTGACAAACCGCGTCTACTTACGACTGAAAAAATTTAATATCTGATGATTGTATTTTAGATTTTAGAACATGCAGGGCTTTTTATAAAGAATAACTTTTTTCGTAAAATTAATAATAAAAAAGTTTCCCATAAGTAAGTATATGTTGCCAACTTTTACAGACATACTGTATACTTAAAAGAGGAGAAGAAAAATGAGCATGTTTCTATAACCCAACTTCTAAGAATATCCTACACATGCCGATAAATTCAATTATTAATTAGTTATTTATACATACAGGGTGTCCAGAAATGAAGGTGCCAAACGAAAATCTCAGTTAGTAGACATTATTTTATGTCGATTTAACCCAAATTCCCTTAGTCCAAAAATGCTTCTTAAGCGAGCTGGAGCTCCTTATAGATGGCGCCATGAAGTACTTTTTTTTGTAATACGTATCTCAAAAACGTTTCGATCGAAAATGTCCAAACTTTGCATACTGACTTACCTTCTGATTACACATCGGTCGCTGTAAATAATACTTCCTTGCTGCGGCCATTAGCGTTCCATGTGGGAGGAGCCGCGCAGACATTTTGGATTGTATTTTTTTTACATTTATTTTTTTTTGTCAAATTCGAATTCTCTAGGGTCTTTTCTAAAAATAATGTGCTCTTGTTTCAAATCGTTAGGATGCACCCTTCTCGAGAAAAATTAATTTAAATAAATTACTAATTTATTTAACTAAATTACTCTTATATCAAGTTATATCAAAAACCACAAATTTTACAGTAAGTGCTCTACATGACGGCCGCCTGTTTCAATACATATTACAAAAAAAAGTACTTCATGGCGCCATCTATAAGGAGCTTCAGCTCGCTTAAGAAGCATTTTTGGACTAAGGTAATTTGGGTTAAATCGACATAAAATAATGTCTACTAACTGGGATTTTCGTTTGGCACCTTCATTTCTGGACACCCTGTATATGTTTAACATGTGTAAAAATCAAAATGGAAGAATCAGTTGTTTAGCTATTATTTTAATCAGCAATAAAACTGTATTTAGCATTTTCCTGGCTGATGGTCAGTTTTAACTTATCATGAAATTGTTATTGTTACCAAATTTACAAATGTTGTAGGATACATAGGTACATACTTCTCAAAAGTCGAAAGCCCATAAATGTTGATTATTGATATAATTAACTGGTTTTATGAGCTATAACCGAACATTTCATTATTATATACGGAAACTAATGGTAAATTTCTAGTATTGAAATCAAGCTGCATTATTCGTTTATTGAAAACAAAATTTGTTTTCTTGTAATTCAACATAAATGCTATGATTACCGCGAGAGAAAGACGCACAGATTACCTCTATCAACTATCACGCCGTACACAGCGAGCGGCAAACCACAACAATGTGATCATTCTTTAGCATTACAGCACCGCATCGCTTCATAGCAATTGTGTAGGACAACAGCTTCCCCGCGCGGACCGAATTTGAGTAATTTCATCCTTTTTTTCCAAATCTGTTTTAAATAATAGACTGTATAGTGTATACCGACACATTATTTTTTTGAATCGTGTTAGACCACAACATAATTGGTTTAACTTTTTATGTTACTGTCAATACATATTATTAATAATATGGAACTTTCATGTACTCAGTTACATAAGATGTCGTTTTTACTTGCCGAGTACGAAGTAAAAGAGAAGTATTGTAGGTATTAGTGTTCCAAAAAAAATTGACCTATGCAAATTTTTACATACCATTGCGTTTCTGAATACGTAGATTCAAAAAATAAAAAAACAAAATTCCGTCTGTTGTCTGTCCGTAGCTCCGTACACATTTTCTTGCAACGCTCTGTACTCAGAAATGATGAAAGTTATCGAAATGCGATTTTCGCCAATCGATTGCATTCGGGCCAAGGACGAAAATGCTGATATTACCTTTGATGGCGTCACTTCCGGTATAAGTTAAAATGGCGACAGTCATTTTTTTATAAGATAAAGTTGCAGTTTTTTGGTACGAGGGAGTCTCATGACAATACTTGCCAGAATTTTTTTTATTAGGTTTAGCTTTAAGACTAATTAACCAATTGGCTTCAAAAACATCTCAGCTCACACCGACAAATATGTATAGTGTAAGTGTATCCACCACTCAGTTTCAATAATATAGCCGTAATTAATTTTTAAACTCGAACGATTTGAGTCATAATTAGCGCTTTTTTGCACATACACTGTTACAGAAAATCAACGATGTATTGCAAAAATCTAAAACTGTACACCTTTTTGTAGGAATAAATGATCTTTGAAATGCACTTTATTTCATTAAAATATGATTAGGTACTAATTACTGAGATACAAGCTTCTAAAGTCAGGGAGGGGCCTTGCATTTTTACTCCGATAATAGTATGTAGGTATCGAGGTATGTACCGACGTAATTCAATAGTTCAAGAGTTAATAGATGTTAGATTAATAATTATATTCAATTCAAGTAGGCAAGTATATTGTTTAGCCATTGAATAATTTCATTGTAGTTGTTTTTGCGTAAATTTTACCAATGGCCGCATATTCAAATGTTCCTTCATAGGTATGTACTTATGTTCATGTAGTGAATCTGCAAATATGTACACCTCACCTTTAAAATAGTATGGCTTATTAGTCAAATTCAGTCATAAAAGTAATCGTTCATATCATAGCTAGCAACAGATTTCCATTTTGTCCTACACGCAAATTTTCACAAACTTGCTCGGATTTTCGCAGACCTGACGAATATGAGAACTTCCATAAGACTTACACGTGACAGATATCTGCAAAAAATTCCACCAATTGCCGTGGATTTTTTAAACGACTTTTTGAAGATTATCCACTCGAGTAAATTCTTCAAACAACTGCGTTCACAGCATTGCCTATTGTTCTACTTATTATTATTCTTCAACATGCCATTTTCCTTCAGATTACTTCATCTTAAAGAAGTCGAGAATAAATTTAAATTATCGCGATCAAACTACCTTGGGTACTCCATTTGTTTACATATATTTGCTACATAGAACATACCTACCTATTTTCCCGCTTTTTGGAAAAATTCGACTGGTATTCAAATTCCTAAATAGACTAATCCAGCTCAGTTTGCTGATATTAGAATTATAAGTATTTTACCCACTATTTCAAAACTATTTGAAATGTTATTGCGTGATCAAATGTACGCTTATTTTGTCGACAATAGACTCTTTCCATCCAATCAATGCGGATTTAGAAAGGGACATAGCTCTGCAATTGCTCCCGCTATCGTTACAAATGACATCTTAGCTGCAATCGATCGTGGGTTAGCTAGTGTATTAATTCTGCTTGAGTTTTCAAAAGCGTTTGATACCCTCAACCACAGTCTGCTATGTTCACTATTGAATGAAGTTCTATGGTTCTTTTTGAATCAGCAGCAAATGAGGTCATTTCTTCGATTCTGCATCACCGATACCAACAAATTCGCATTGATGGGAAGCTTTCTTATAAGTTCAACGTTACTATTGGCGTTCCTCAAGGCTCGGTATTGGGTCCTCTAACATTTATAATTTACACCACCGAAATGATCAAATCATTACATCATTATCTGCCAGTTTAAACTTAAGTCAGCAGTGTGCAGTTTTTTTGAAAATCTTTGATGGTACAAAAATTTTTTTAGCGGTACAAATTAGCAACAAATTATGTAATATTTTTTATTGCAGTCTGCTATAAGTGCACTGCTATCTTATGAGACATGTTCTCGTGGAAGAAGTCATCAAAGACCTCATCCAACAGTATTGGGGAGGTTCCATCAGCATTTAACAGAAATAGAAAGAGCGAATCTCGCGACGAAATTGTAACGGCTATCGATAAAATTTTTATTAAAAAAATCTAAAGACCTTCATGCTCTTAATTGTTCACTTCATTACGGAATTTTCTTAATCCTTCATTAATTCTCAAGGAAATTCTTCTATATTGAGTGAATATATTCCCATTCAATATCAAAATATAATTTCTGATATTTTTAGTACTTTTATTCTAATACGCTTTATACTTATCTCATTTACAATGTTGTATTACTTACCTATAGTCACGGCAATCGTAAAAGCGTTGCACGTGACATATGACGTAAAAACAGTATTCTAGGGTAAAATAATTCTACAAGTTGGCAGCATCATAAATAAAATTACAATGTTGCAACCAAGGACATCTGTCATTTATTGTCTTCCATTTCGTATTTTATTCTATTTCGTTTTAATCCATATGACAACACTGTTGACATGTATATAATACTCGTGACGTGCAACGCTTTTTGCTTTGCCCCAACTTTACCTCTTATTCATGCGGTTTCCATTTCCTTATCACTATAGGGAAAGCGAGTCTCGTCGAGGTCCTTTCTTATCAAAATACAAAGGTATCGTAAATCGTTCTAAATATTGATTATTGTTTCTAGGTTGTTGACCGATTTCCTTGGCGCAAAAATTAACAATGTGTGAACATTTGGCACGATTTTTTACTCACCCGATTAAAAACTAAACGCTGCCGAAATCTATATCTACATTCTACAATTCCCTTATGTGCAAAGGAAGAAACATTGCAATCGCAATCTTTCGACAGGATTCAAATATTTTTCCAGCACTGCTTAGAATGTCAAAATTATTATTATCAATTCTTTTAAACAGATCCAAAATTCATTTTGTGCTCAGATTGTGGTATTGTTTGTAAACCATTTTCTTGCTAAAGGATTAGGATTGTGATCACTGAATATAGTTGTTTCTATCAAGGCCGTAGACAGAAAAAATATTCGGAGGGGGACCAAATTTTAACAATTACACGCCACCCGATGTAACTACAAAGTACGTAATGTAATTTACATTTCGTTTAAGAAATTGTTATTTTCCACTGAGTTTGGGGGGGGGGGGGGGTCTGACCCCCTTGATCCCCCCCCCCCCCCTGGCTACGGCCTTGG
This sequence comes from Pyrocoelia pectoralis, assembly GCA_036250285.1. Lineage (NCBI taxonomy): Eukaryota > Metazoa > Arthropoda > Insecta > Coleoptera > Lampyridae > Pyrocoelia > Pyrocoelia pectoralis. The sequence continues at coordinate 24,296,882 of CM070077.1, read as the reverse complement.
TTTCTATATGTGTAAGTATAGAGATGCCAAAATAACGGATTTAAATTTTCTAATGCTGTAATGATTGCGTTCTTGAACTTCGCTGGCGTACATTGACCGGAGACTCGCAACATGGAAATTTGTTTTGTAATTCTATATCCATCCTAATATATTAAGGGATGGTTTTCGTCCAAGCAAGCATCTATTTGTTTCTGTTTATAATCATTTATTATTTTCGTTCATTATCTATTTGAATATTCCTTCTAATTTAGGGCTTCGTATGTTCAATTTCGTCACTCCTTTCTGTATTAAAATATATCTGATATGCTTCTGATCATCTTAATTAAGATTAAAAGAATGGCGAAATAAAAATGGCAGAAACATGAATTCTGTTATATAGGAAAAAGGAAAGGGAAAGAGTAACAAATGTTCTACCCTCGTTCCCTCTATATTGCAATATGGAAAAGTTGAATTTTCGAAACGGAATTTTCTGTACAATTGGTTGTTTATTATACGCAGTTTGAATTTCCACAAAATTGTTATCACATGAATTTTAGGTTGTAATGCTAATGAACCGCGATCATGTCCAAATGTGTTCTGGATTTTCTTCGCAAATAAAATTACTAATGAATCTAGATAATTTATTACGACTACCGATAAGATTTTTTGTGCTCTAAATAAAGAATTATTAATTTTTCTAAAGTCTGGGTCATCTTCAAAGATTCGCTTGACCTTTAATCACGAATTAACTGGTATAAACTTGTCTCAACACGAAATTCGAAGCATTTGTACTTTACACAGAATGTTATTAACTTTTTTTATACCCCGATGACTTATGGACAGTGATAAGATTGAGGGGAAGAATTTTTGGTTTTTTTCTTAAAACTAAAATCGTACATAATCACTCAGCATTTAAGTTTGACGCGCTGAACGGTGAGAAACAAATTTCTGTTTTTTTTTTGTTCCTATTTCGTTTGCCCAGAAGCTCGCTCGTTTAGACATTTTAGCATACCCAGGCCAGCCGTGAACGACTGCGCAGCTCGAAACCAAAAACAATCAACTCTCCCGCCAACTAACTAAAACCCCAAAGCTAGACTATGTGTGGGTGCTGCTCCTTATAAGGATCGATTAGGCAAACATAATCAAAACACAAGAAGTGGAGAGAAATTAATTTTAATAAAAATTTCAATCAAGGATTACCCTTTGAGACTAAGTAGAGGCACCGAAAAGACTGACCAATAACAAATGTAATCAACGATCCACACAATTTGAAATTAGATCTGGGTGTTCGCTAATTACAAGGAGGGAAAAAGGGCTACAGAAGACCCTCGAATATAAATTTTAAGGTTATATTAAATTTTACTCTATGTTGTTCTTAACTTGAGCGATTATCGTCAGGGATTTCATTTCCCTTATTTTAGATTGTAGTAGTTACTAAGTATAGCTGCTATGGAACAGATCCCAACATTCACACCAAGATAGTAGTATTTTGGCTTGGGGTGCCGACCTTTTACCGAACTTTACCCCGCCCACGGTAGTTATATTTTGTATTTTGGCTTAGGATGGCAGCCTTTGGCTGAACTTTGCCCTCCCCACGGTATTTATATCTTTGAGGGATGTTAGTAGTATGTTGGTTTGTAGCCTCCGTTACATATACAGCATTTAAATTACATATAGATTAAAAGTTGTGAAATGTAATCACATTGACACTTTAACATAAAAGGTGGTGGCCAAATACCACTGTCTCGTATAGTCATAATGTAGAAAACGGAGGGCAACATGATCGTAACATAGTAACACAATTTGGTATTTGTAGATAAATAGGTGGAAGCTTCAGACACATGGATACAAAGAAGCGTTGAGGGTTTACCCCTTTATCGTGACTCGAAAACCAAATATACTACATATCGGACAAATCACATCATCAATTATGTATAAATCAATAAATAGATTATGGCCGTACTAAGACATTCATTCTCAACAAAAATATATTACTCCCTCATCAAAAAAAAAAACCATGACGATAATTGCACAATACGTTACAAAGTAATAACAAACAATCAAAATTTACATGTTATAAATTAAACTGCTATGACGCACATTAAAATTTTCCGTGCTCTAATGCCATTTATAATTGCTTTAGAGACGTTGTGGGTTTACCTCTTTGTCATGGCTCGAAAACCAAAAATACTACGTTTCGAACAAATGACAGCATCAGTTACAAATCAATAAATAGATTATTGCCCATACTAAGGCATTCTCAACAAAAATATATCCCCCCCAATTAAAAAACCATGACGAAGTTCACGACAGCGTACACGCGTACACACAAAACGACCTCTTTTCTGTTCTGTACCCGGGAATCAACTCCTTTTTTCTCTTATTACATTTCCAGTGGCGTAATCATCGTTTCTCTACCGTTCACAAATAGGACAAATTGGCAGCGGGAAATATTTTAGTTCAAAGCTGTCAGGTGCGTTACATCACAGCATGGGCTACACATTTCAATTTAACGTGGGCGCCATTTATACTCATCTTCCCACTTTTATGATCTTCAGCCACGTTGTATAACGTTGGGCTAATAAGCACACTGTGGAAATACTGTATGCATAACACTGAATCATCAATTGCTCAAAACTCTGAATTGTGGAATATTGACTATCTAATACGAAGTTTTAAAAATAACCACTTTCACTCGCTTATTTACCTGATTAGCTGATAAAAATACCTTTAATTTACCGCACTGCACGAACTGTAAAAAATTCCTATTTACCTCAACGTAGAGAAAAGTTGGAAAATTCCTACCTACTGTTATCAATCATTAATAATGTTTATTTACGATGAAGCAATCGGATTCACGCTGGAAAATTATCGCTCAATAATCCATTTTTATTTCTAAATTGACATTCAAAAGTTCTCATTGTTTTATGTAATCGTTAATGTCACAATATTCAAACAAACTGTCATTCAAATGAATATACGTGCTATTTGTACAGCTTGTTTCCCCTTTCTATATAGACATTTATAATTTTTATTTATTTTTAAGTAGTGTCACGAATTTTGCCCGTTAAAATAAATATTTTTGCGACAGAAGTTACTTAGTCTCCCCTACTATCATCCAAAGAAGCAAATTTTTATTGCAGTTTTGATTTATCAGGGGCGTATTTGACAGCTTCTTGAGATAAAAAACGCCTGTATAACAGTACGGCATTCCGATGCAATTTTTTGTGCCCAGTTTTGATTTGATTTGATTTGAAACATTTGTCCAATTGATTATTCTGGAAGAGGGGGGGGGGGGGGGGGTGTTGACAATAGACAATACTATGCTACAAATCAAATGATAAAAACATAAAAGATGGCGTGTGATTGTTAAAATTTGTTTTTATGCGCACATTGCTACCACCATTGTGATATTTCGGGAGAAATTAAGTGATGCTATTTTAAAAAATGAAGGTTATTGCAGTTCGATGCATCGAAAGTTGGATATCATTGCAATATACCTACGTTACCAAACAAGTTGAAATGTTTTTCCGTCAAACGCAGGTTTCAACGTTTCATTTATTTATTAAATAACTCATTTGCACGCAACTGAAAAACTATGAAACTTCACCAGAATCTACAATTTTCGATGGACTGAAGACTGATCTCGATCTCTATAGTCCATTGAGAGAAGTACAATTAGGTGCACTATAGAGAAGCTATAAAATATTAGTTCTTATACAACAAACTATGACATTGGAGGGAACAAAAACGTTCTATTAATCCCCGATATTTTTGCGAAGCACTAGAAAAACTAATGAGTTAATGTGGTAAACAAAGGCACAATAGAGCGCAGTTAAAATAGTATTTAACACCATATTTGATGTTAGAAGAAGTTGAAATTTTAGAGAGAATCCAGCATACGATTATTGAAATTATCTCCGAAAGCAAAAAGGCACAATATTGTGCAGCACGATTGAGTATAATTAAGACACAATTGACTGCAATAATTTGTTTCTATGGTAAAGGTAACGGCATCGATTGCACAAATTAATTTATTAATCTCTTACTACGCCACAGCCTCTTGGATGTCTAAGGGGAGGTTGTGAGTTGTTTTATTTATTACAATTTACCCCCTTTGTGCTTTTTCGACCTTCATTATGGATATATACCTCCTGGAAATGTCTACTTCGAATATAGTTTAATTGCTGAATGCTGATGCACACCTAAGGGTAATTTCATTCAAAATTCTACTGACTTCCTCAAATTTTGGTTTGAAATAGACTGCTTTTCCCTGTTCAGTGTCTGTGACATCTAATCGCTTGATTTTGTTGCAACCTTAATTAATAGAATTAGTAACATGATACGTTAATTTTCACTAATTGAAAAAACAGCATCACGTTTTGTTGCCATACCACCCATTCAAAACTGCCAACTTTTGATCAAACCTGCTTTGTAGACACGCGGACGGAATTTTCCACTTCAGTGTGGTATGTATTTTGTTATATTGCGTTTAAACATCTGTGTCAACAAAAAATAAATCCCTTTTACACTTGGATTTTAAGAGAATCCGCTGTAGGTTGTGAAATGGATCGTTTTAAAAGTGGATGTTCTTTGTTGTAGGTGAAGTTCCTGTTGTCCGCGTACGCTGACCTGCTATTCTTTTCCTCTTTGTAGTGGCTCTCCGACGTTTTATTTTTTTTTCTACTGTACTCTTATTTTTAAGTTAAACAAAGCTGTGCATTTTTGGAATTTTTCATTCGACCTTTATTACTGCATCACCAAATTCATTAGCGTTCATTTACAAATAAAATACCCGTACTTGTAACACTTGTGACATTTAGAATTCTATATTGAAATTGTTATTTATAGATCTTCATTTTTAGATGCGAAATTTCTGTAACCGGTGTAACTAGTAAGGAATTCTTTAATTTACATGATTATTTACTTAAAGGAGAGGAAGTTGCAAACTCGCAAATTCTATTCGACAGGAAGAGAAAGTTAACCCGTTAACAAACTGGACGTTTGTTATTAGTACTGAACAAACTTTGTACAAACATGACGAGATTCTGTTTTTTTTTTTTTGGAGATTAGATATATTTTTCAATGCTATTGGTACCGCTCCCACAAATTTACACAGCATGTAAAAATAGTCATGCAAAAGTGAATCATTGAGAAATTTTATGGTACTTTTCCATGTGAAAAGTATTATTTTTCGCCTCTTGTACAGAAGTCGAATGTAAGAAGGAAAAGCAACCTTAACCTTTGTGACGTTTCCTTGGGTAGACTTCTCCCAAATTCGTCATGTGCGTCCCTGTCATTCCTTATATGACACATAAAAAACCCACATTTTGGGAATCCCCCCTCCATCAACGACAACTGAAGCGAATTCAAAATGTGATCTAATTATTTTATAGTATTAATACATATGTACTGTACATAATAACCACTTCTTTACGTCTAGGTAGCGGAACCGTTTTACCAAAAACCTACTTGGGGATTTACCTGCTTGCCACTTTGGCGAGTATACGACGGTATACGCTGTATACCTGCCGATAATTTTCATAAAAGAGCGGTCGAGTAAGCGAGACCGATGTTTAAGTTAGGTACTTCCCTTTCGACATTTACAATTTTTGTGTTTGCAATCGTTTGTAGTTATTTTTTGGTTCTTTTTTAACGTTTGTCGGTTTTTAGTATTAGATTATAACAAAGATGTGTAGTTGGTCCCCCAACTTTCAAAATTTTCATTTTTTATTTACCTACAATCGTTTGCTGTTCGTTTTTAGGTATGTATTGACTTAAATTTTGCTGTTTTTGTTATTTATAATAACTAAGCATTATTTTATTATTAAGATGTGAAGTCAACACCGCCATTTTTACCTACTATTTACAGTGTTGTACATGCAATCGTTTGTTGGAAATTTTTTTTACATTTGACGAATGACGATCTATTTATTTGTATCGTAATAAGTAATAACGATTCTTATGACCGGGGTTCAATTCCTGGTCATCTCCCTTTCTTCTCAAGGTCCACCAAGCTTCCTTAAAATAAGTGTTGGGGGGTTAGCTCCGAGGTGTAATAAGCGGCTAATGGAGCGTATTGCGCTTGGCGTTCTACCTCCCTGTTTGTATAAGGTGCTAAACAATAATACCACAGATAAGTAACTTATCTGTGATAATACGAACTCACAGAGAAGCAGGTAGCTGCCCCCTTATATTACCTTACCTAACGGGTTTGCTGTACAACTTAACATAGCCTATATTTTAAAAGGATTGTTGAAAAAACAGTGGTATATAGCATTTATTTTTGCATAGAACACTTTCACAGGAAGAAATGTTTGCACAATATGATGCAGATATGAGGGGAATATAGGTATATTTACAGGCCGAAATAGAAACTTCTCATCAGAATTCTACAATTAACACCACTGTTATTTATTAATTTGCATTACCAGATCACCTTATGAATAGGTCGCCAAAGTATACTGTGTTTTCGCAATTTACGTGTTTCTGCGAATGAGATTCTTCAAGGTTTATAAAGGGCATCCATTTATCAAAAACTGGTTGTAAATTTTGGAATTTGCGAATCGAAATTTTGAGATTTCATTTGCCGTATTTTTATATATTCAACAAATAACCACCATTTTATTCTATAATTATCGATTATGACAATGCAATTAACACAAATAAAACGTGTACAAGACGAACACAATTTCACGAAGAGAAATAAATGAAAATAGAGTACTATACATACAAATACATTTTTTATAGGTAGGTACTGTGAAAATTGTTAGGTTAAAAAACAATTTGACATAACACAAACGGTTTTGCCAGCTTTACAACAAAACAGAATAGGCCCCCCTCGTGAGCAATCCCACTGCTACAGTAGCCCAAAATTTTACTATTCAAGTGAGTATATTATCTATTTAATAACTTGTTTGTCGTGTTACTTTAATCCGCCCATTACGAAAAATTTCAAAAGGGCGCCGCTCTCTTGCAGCACACTACAAAATTTTATTATCATATTGCAGTATTGCAGCACAACTAAATATTTCTATAATTATGTGCTTTTGAGCAAATAAATTTTTCAATTTTACGGGAGACTGAGTAATCCACTTAACCCCCATCATGATAAAGTTACAAAGGCACCGTTGTTTTGCGACAGACTTCAAAATTGTATCAGTACATTGCAGCACATCTTAAACACTACTATGTAATTTTCCAGTACAATTCTGTTTCTAAATTTTAGGGGGGCTCAGTGTCGCCTTAGCGCTACCCCAATAAAAAAAAGCACTATTGTTTTGCTGTTTTGCAGCACACTACAATTTTATCACCACACTACTAGCCCAAATGAATAATATAACATACCGCTTTTTTTTTACTTTCGGGAATTAATTCGATTCACCTCAAAGAATCCTGTCAAGTAATGTCCGTGACTGTTTGTTTGTTATGATTTTATGTTCAGATTGCTCAAGGGGCACCTAAATTAAGAATTATGCGTACGTAATTGACAATAAATAGTACGAGAAACTTTTTTATATCTATTCCATTAAATTATTAAAGTATAAATGGTAGCTCCCTCACAGAAACTGGAAAAATGTCAAATTTTATGTATGCGATACACTTTTCAAGACTTTTGGAAATTTTCCCATATTTTCTATTGATACATTTTTAATGACCAAATCGTAAAACAATATTAGACGTAGAAATATCACAAACTAAATATTATTCAAATTGATTTTGTTATTTACGCAAACAACCACAATTACTATTTATATACCAAGGGTAAAAGTGAAAGACAATAGTACACATTAAGTGAGTTGTTTTCGATGATGTCATAAAGTGAATTTTTAAGGAATTTCCGTAAAAAATAATAATCAGTGTCTATTTTAGAAAATACATACTCACCAAGTCCGGTTCGTTTTTTAAATATGTTTACCTGTGATTTTTTATGTATTTACCGTTGTGCAATGAAATTTGGCTACATTCACCACATGATTGAATGAATTTATTATTGTAATGATAAATAATTTTGGCTGGCAAAAACAGTAGTCTAGTATATATTTTTTTTTGAATGAAAATAGTTTTTACGCTCATTTTCATCATCCGTAATGACATTGTCAATATGTGCCATTGTGGCAAGGCAAACAAACTATCGGGTTTTTCAATAGAGACATAATAACTTTGTATTTAAATACGCATCGCATTGTTTCAGATCTGTTAGTGTCAAAACGTCAGTCAAGAGTTATTCATCATGGTAAAGTTTACGAACGAACAACGTTTGAAAATTATTAAAAATGACTACCGACATTCTGAGTGGGTAGTGACAACTTTTAAGAGCGCTTAATCCAATTTACGGCCATAATAATCGTCCCACCAGACTGACGGTGCGTGCTATAGTGAATAAATTAGAGTCCACATATTCACAATTGCATGTTCCTAAGGCAACGCACCGGTCGAAGTACCGAAAGTATCGCAGCCGTAAGTTCTTCAGTTCAAAATCAGTCGATTCCACGCCGTTCACAGTAATTGAGAATCTTTCAGTCCACATGGTTTCGAATTTTACGTCCTTACAAGATCAAATTAACTCGAAAAACTGAAGTCTCTGGACCATTTGAAGCGCCGAAACTTCTCCAATTGGGCTCTGCAGAAGTGTGAAGATAATCCTGAATTTAATCCAAAAATTATATTCAGCGATGAAGCTCCTTGTTGACTGAATGACTTTGTCAATATACAGGGTGTAGAATTAGCCGATGCACCATAGGGATTTCAATGTAAAAATCTTTTATTATTATTTTACTTAATATAGAATGAAGAAACATTGAAAATTAAAAGTGATACTTTGGCAAAAAATAATGGTGCCATGGAATGGTTGACGTAAAAATAATTTAATCGTTGTCCATTGCATCCACAAAAAGTGACTGTGTGGTGTGAGTGAACCGTATATGAAAATTGAACCCCATGTTACGGTCAATGTCATGCTGTAATATTATTTATGGACAGAATTAGATTGACTTGACATCAGTGTCAGTGATATGTGGTTCCCAGAAGATGGCGCCACGTGCCACACAGTTGATCAAACAATAATTGATCTATTGAAGGGAAAGTTTGGTAATCGCGTAATCTCCAGAAATTACATTTTTATGGTGTCACGTTAAGTCGCTGGTTTATGTCAACAAACCAACAACGTTAGAGGAACTCAGGAACAATGTCGAACGCGAAATTGCAAAGTTGCGACCGATATGTGTGGAAGGGTTGTAGAAAATTGGCTTCAAAGAATCGATCACTGCTATCGTGCTCGCGGTGGTCATATGAACGAGATCGATTTCCATACTTGAATATTAAATTAAAAATGTCAGGATGGGTATCCTAAATTGGGACCAAATAGTTATCTCTTGCTGTCAATGCCCTCTTGAAAATAGTTGCTTCTACAGATACCATTAAAGGTCTTAACATCCACATTGGTAAGAAACATAAGAATCTGACTTCTACTTTTCATGTAGTCTGCGGTGAAGAAGCTCGCTAGTGAACTTGGTCAATTAAGGTCAACTGTTCGAATAGCAAAACGAATTCCAAAAAGCGCCCGTTGTCAGACGGCTGAGATTCTTGCAGTGATTATAGAATATTACAGAACGATTTCTAATCATGGAAGCGGTTATTCCTGTTCTCTTATTCAATCCCGAAATTACCAAGGAAGAGATCAAAGGAGAGTATTGCATCAATAAGGAGAAATTGCGTTGAAAACAAAATAGCTGACGAAAGTCATTGTGGTGGATCAAATACAAGTCTTTGTAAAGAGTCGAATCTAAGTTAATCTTAGTAGATGTACGTGGGGCTTTGAGTTTATTGTCTTTTTCGGATACTATTGCCAAACATGACAAAGAGACTCTCAAGTTACTCAAAGATAAACATCCATCCCCAATGCCACTATCACTTGATGCCGCTGATCTAGAGATGGATTCATTAACCGTGACTATTTTTGATGTTGAAGCTCTATTTCATCATATAGTAACTCGTCTTCTGGAGGTCTGGATGCCATAAGATTTAGTCACTTGAAAGATCTGAGGCTAGTACATCAGGAGTTAGACTTTTAGCTGCTATTACCAAGTTGACCAACTTCGTGCTTTCCGGAAAAGTAAACTCCGTGATTATTCCTATATTATAGAGTGCTTCTCTATATTGTGCTTTAAGAAAAAAAAGGAGGCGGAATTCGCCCTATTGCTGTTGGCCCCATTTTTAGAAGAATAGCGCAAGATTAATTTGTAAGGATTGCAGTGATCTGACGGGAGAATACATTCGACCACATCAGGTAGGATTTGCTTCCAAAGGAAGGAAGACATCATTCTTTCTGAAAGTGGATGTCAGCAAGGCGATCCTGGTGGACTATTACTCTTTTGTTTGGGTATCCAGGAAATTATTGATTCTTTGTCACTCGAATTTAACATTTGGTATTTGGACGATGGATGCTTAGCAGGTGACTTTGAGACCGTTCTTCAGGATTTTGCTAACTTAATTGAGAATTGCAACAAAATAGGTTTGGAAATTAACACGGACAAGTGTGAGATATTCTTTTGCGGCGATTGCAACTCTTCAATTCACCAGGCTTTCAATGACGTGCCCCAGGCATTATAATAATAGATGAAGCTCTTTCTCTTTTGGGTGCTCCAGTAACTGATTTAGCTACAAGGCTTATCTATGACAAGAAGTTGGAGGAAATGAAGAGACTTGTTACTATAGAGCGTTCAAACCTCCAAATGCAGTATGGAGGTTATGGGAAAACAGTGCAGGATTGCCAAATTTCGAACCTCAAATAAATTAAAATATTTGCAATGCAATACAAATTTAGATAAATTTGGAATGCAGGTACTTTCTGAAAAGAAGATTTTTAATAAATGGTGTTAGTTTAATTCGATAAATATTGTAGAAGAAGCGGGTAATAAATTTGACAGTACAAGGATTTCATGACAATTGATGTTATTAAATTACATTTCACGTTTGACAACATTGCTGTGAAGAACAAGGATACCGTTATTTGGAAATGACTAAAGATAGTAAAAGAGAGAGTTACTCCATAAGAACCAATACTGCATTTGGAGGTTTGGACGCTCTATAGTCTAAAACTTTTGCAACGCCACTCAGGATTCTTTCTTCTAAAGAACGTTGTAGGAATTCCTAAGTTAATTTATCTGTTGAGATCTACTCCCATTGATGGATTCGAAGACATTATCTCTTCTTTTGACAACTTGATTGAATACGGGCTACTTTCAATCCTTAATTTGAAGTTCTCCAATCCAATGCAATATAGTCTATTTAGGTGGAATTGGAATTCCCAGGATTAATGACTTATACTTGGCAGCCTTTCTCTCATCAGTAAATGCTTCTTATAGACTTGTGTCCTCTATCATTCCTTACAATTTTGAGCCACTGTCTATGATTAGCGGTTTTCGTGAGTGTTTCACTGCTTGGTCTACTCTAAATGCATGTGGAGCTCCTACTCAATTCCAAAAAGGTTGATGACGTCAACTGTTCAAGAATTTTAAATGGAATAACTTTTACTACGCTGAGAGATAAGGCCAGATTCCTTGCATCACAATTTCCTTATTCAGTAGCTTGGTTGAATTGTATTCCCTGCTTTGCCTTAGGTGCTCTCATGATTGATAACTGTTGTCAAATTGCTGTTGCCTTACGATTAGGATTAAACATTTGTCAACCTCATAAATGTTCATGTGGTGAACATGTAGACCGGACCAGATTTCATGGATTATCTTGCACGAGAAGTGCTGGGCGATATTTTAGACATCAGGAACTAAATCGAATAATTCATCTGCCAAGATTCCTTCCCTTGTGGAACCACCTGGTCTTACACGTTCTGATGGAAAGAGACCCGACGGAGTTACCTTAATCCCTTGGTCTAAGGATCACAATCTAGTTTGTGATGTCACTTGCTCGGACACTCTAGCCCCATCTCATGGATTAGCATGTTCAAAGGAAGCTGCTGCTTATGCTAATGTGGCGTCAAAACGAAAGGCTCGTCATTACGAAGAGATTATTCAAAAGGGCTATCACTTCATTGCCATAAGCGTAGAGGTCTCTTGGTTCATTTTCACCCGAAACTGGAATTCTTGAGTGATTTGAGAAGAAGATTACATCAAGTAACTGGTGAGGCAAGGTCTCGTTTATATTTGATTCAGAGAATCAGTCTTGCTATTCAGAGAGGGAACTATGCAAGCATTGCAAGCGTGCTTGGAACTTTACCACGCACTGCCCAGTTGGATGAGATATTTCTACTATTTGTTTATTATGTTTAAATTTTCTATAATAAAAAATACACGTGTACTGTAATAAATGATATCTCAATTATTTATTTAAATACAAAATTGTTATGTCCCTATCGAAAATCTCATTATGAGCCAGTATCGTAAACAAGCTTAAAAAGATTATATAATTGGCAATATTTTAGTGTAAATTTTATTTAGAAAAAACTGGAGTTTAATGTTACAATTACAACTACAACTTTCACCAGAAAGCTACTGTAGATAATTGTACATAGTAGTAATAGATTACAATTCACACGAATGTCAAACAGCAACAGCACTTATAGTATAGTCTGTTTTTAAATTTTGTGATAGTGACGTTTTTAGCTTTTTTCTATATTTTGCGTTTTTAGATAACGTGTTTTCCTTAGTTTATTATCTTGAATGTTAGTGAAGTAATGGCTTTTGTATGACTACCGACGAGATATTTTACACGTGGATTAATTATGTCCTCCAGACTATATCATCTCTTAACACACGATGATTTGAGATAAGCACATTAATTCAAAACATGTACGTACTTTTTTGCTCATCATACAGTTCAAGGTGGATTTAATATAAATTATATCGGGGATTAGGTGTAATTGTATAATTGTATTCTTTGTCATTTTTCGTTGCACCAACGACCTCAACCGTAAATTTTAGAACACATCCTTGTCTGAAATCATAAAATGGTTATCATACGTCGTAAATTTTATAATATGTATTCGGGAAAAAACTAAATACTCGTTTACGGCTTATTGAAAATAATTTGCAACAAAATACCTGCTATAGGTGTAAAATCGAGTGTAAAATAATGCATGACTCAAACGACTGCGGCTTTTAATTTACATAATAAATAGGTACCTTACCTTTATTGTCGACGAACACTAACATAGTCCGTTTTGTAAACCAATTACATAACCAATTCCCATTTTTTTCTCGTCTGATGAATGTGTAATCACCTGACTTAATTTCGTGATGGAAAATTTTATAATTGTTGCAGTGGGTGTGTTAAAATAGAATATCTCGTCGCTGGAAAGGATGTGGTGAATTAGTCATAATAATGTACCTAATCAGACAAAACATTAACATTTTATAGATAAGTGTTTAGCAGTTTAAAATGACAAACTACACCGACCCAAGTTACGTGTTAACCTCTATATTTGCATATTTCAACAGCTTTCTTTTGCTTTCTCCAAAAATTTCGCCGCCTCTTTTTGTTTTCATATTTTCCAACACAATGAAATATCGATTGAATTAGTAACATTTATTTGCACAAATAATTGGAATTTTACAGTACAACTGTAATTATTAATTTCACGGGAAAAGTTCATTAAGTGAATGTCATTTTCTGTATAGACAATTCTTAAATAAATAAAGGTTCACGCATAGTTCTTTTGTGTAATAATAAAATAATAATCAGTTGTTGGATGTGTTTGATGTCCCCAGCCTTTGTTTGATAGATTTGTATTGCGTAATGTAATAGGTATCGTTCGTATTTACTATCGAGTTATTAATTAAACAAATACAATAATGTTGCCTAATACACAAATAAATATTATATTGTAATTTGCAATGTACAATTTGTACAACCTGTTTCAGAGTAAGCGCCTTATTTTTTTTAGCCACAGCCACACTATGGGTACTACTTTCAAAATATTTGGCAGGACATTCTCTACAGCTACACGATCGTGATATTATCAGATTTTTAATTGAACGAATTTTTTCAAAATGGCGACTTTCAATTGTTTTTTTAATGGAATGATAATATAATTTTTTTTGTATTTGTATTATTGGGATCCTAAAAACATTGTTTTTACGATAATATTTCGTTTTTCTTAAAAATTCATTTCTTTCCCTATCAAAAAGCAAATTAACATTTTAATCTAGTAGCGCATGAATGTTTTACACACGATGTTATTTTTGTCCAAATATCAAGTAGCGGTAGATCCTTATTCGATCTATTGGCTCTATTGGACGACCGACGTTTCAATTTATGTATTGAAAAAAAAGGAAAACATGTCGAGCATTTTTTGGGAAAATACCTACCTAATTTTTATTTTATGCAAATTTTTAATTTTGAGTTTCAAAAAGTAGACGTTTATTGCAAAATAAAGTTTAATTGTTTTGTTTTGTGTCTACTGTTACTTGATATTTGGACAAAAATAACATCGAGTGTAAACATTCATGCGCTACTAAAATACATTAAAATGTTAGTTTGCTTTTTGATAGGGAAAGAAATGAATTTTTAAGAAAAGTGAAACATTATCGTAAAAACAATGTTTTTAGGATCCCAAATCCCAATAATACAAAAAAATTATATCATTCCATTAAAAAAAAAACAATTGAAAGTCGCCATTTTGAAATAATTCGTTCAATTAAAAATCTGATATCACCATCGTGTAGAGAATGTCCTAAAACATATTACTGCCAAATATTTTGAAAGTAGTATCCATAGTGTGGCTAAAAAAAATAAGGCGCTTACTCTGAAACAGGCCGTATACATATATGTACAAGAAAATAAAAATTCTCTCCCTGATGCTTTGAATATAATCAATTCCTCCTTTTTCCCTTATCTTAGCCCAAAGGGGCCATTTGCAACCAGTTCCCTACTCCACAGAGCTCGAAGAGGTGACACTTAACAAAACATTATTTGATGGTAAATGATGGAGGATGGGACCTAAGTCCACGCGTACGTAGGCCTCATTCGGGCCCTTATTGTTTGATGGTATTAATGCTCATCCGCACTATGCCGATTGGCTTTACCGATCGAAGGCCGGCATGGCATCACGTCTTTACTGCAGTTGTAGGTAGTGAGTATGCGAGACGAAGTCTGGGAAAAATTGAGCGAAGTCGATGACGAAATCGTGGCAATTATTTTTGAAGGCGAACCATTTGCTTCTGTACCGTTCGTCACTCTCGCTTCCACTTTTATTAGTGTCTTTTTCCTTTTTCACCTCCCGTGCAAAATGACTTAAGATCCAATTCTTTTATCTACCTCTTCTTTGCTCACTCCAAATGAAACTGCAATTTCCAGGAGAGCGTCGTGTCGTTTGTTTTTATTTTTATTCCTTCAAACTACACATGTACCTATTCACCTCAACAGCAAACTGCCATGTGTCGATGCCGTTCGGTTTCAATTGCCGTCCACACAGCAAAATGCCGATCGGCTTTCTTTGACCGAAACCGCCAAGAATCGGATACATAATCCCTGGGCGCGCGGCTTGCGTAATTATGCCAAACAACACGTATAAAGCCTTTATTACCTACAATTAGAGTTTTGTTACATGACGTTTTTAACGAAAAATCCTCGAAATTTTGTTGTTTATCGAAAAGGCATTTCTGAATTTAAAATAACGTTGTCGATCATTCTTCAGTGTCGTGTGGAATTTTTTTAAATGGACAATCCCGTTTAGTTCCCCATCCATTATACGATGTAAAAAATTTTGGGATCATCCATAACAATATTTTTTAGAAAAAAGACTAAGTTTGATAACAGCAACATTTATTCACAACAAAACACAACAGCATTAGTAACAAAATTCAATGTAAATGTTTAAACTGTTTACCATTGTACATTTGGCACTGCCCCCTGTTCGCATTTCCCTTTTAATTTGATCTTTCAAACTATTTAAAGTTGCTGATCTGATCTGTGTTACAATCAAGTCTTGACTGGCAAAAGAAATCAAAAGGTATTACCACAGACTTATCAGTGATATTACGTTAGGCAATCGTACAGGTCGTTGACTCCCGTCGTATCAAGTTATTAAACTAAGAAAATGACGGATTTCTACTCCAAAATAGGGAAGTATTGAAACCAAACTGCGAAAAATAAGGAACGATTAATCGAAAGATTTGTTCATTTATTTGAAGTGCCTCTTCTAAAATAAAATTGATCTGTTTCGTAAATCTGATCGTATAACAAAATTGAGAATTTTATGGGGAACTTAATATCGCTTTTATTTACAAAATATTATATTGGTTAACAATAAATTAGGTCTTGTAGAAGAAAAATTGTCTTCTACAACACATAATCATCACCCATCCAGTACCTAAGCTTAAATTAAATTGGTTAACAATGGTAGTTCGGTCACCGAACATCAAATGCCAAATTTCCTGCTGACTTAGTAAAATTTGATAATATTCAATGTAGCATATAAAACGAGTTGAAATCCCTGGATTACAAAACGAACTTCGAATACCGCAGTAACGAAAATATAAAAAAAATTTGGCCTTATCAAAAAGACAAAAATTTGATAATTTCGAAATTTCGACTTTAAAGTCGAATATTTCGAAAAGTATTTGAGATATCGAAAAATTGGGACCGGATCTTGAATCAGCATAAAATTTCACATAAGATCCATATCCTAACTCGGTTGTAGACAATACGCATCTCTTGCAACGCACAGACGCACGGACGGAATATTGATTCCAGTAACGAACGAAGTTCGTTGAAAATAGGGATGTGGCGTATTTTGAAAATGTTGAATGTTCGATATCTCTGAAAGTATGCAGACGTCTGTGCTCAAATAGGGGATGGTTAAAATATCTTCTTCGTAGAAATCCTTTCCATGATAGTTACCAAAAAAGTAACAACATTCTAATTTTTCGATTTTCCGAAATTAAACGCGCAAGCAAATTTAATCTGCTTTAAAAATGGATGTAATTTTTTTCAGAAGAAGGGGCTTCCCGGTAGATTACAAAATATTGAGAACGGAATGGAAAATTAACTACAATTTTTAGGTGTTTCTTGAATATAATGACCGAGATCGAAATCTTGAATTTTTCTGTCAGTTCCAACTCAAATAACACATCAAAAAATCAGAACTATTCGACTTCATTTTCTGAACACATCAAAAAAATTTGGGCGACCAGGCAAAAGGCATCGTCTCTCTTCAACAATATGTGACTAATTTAGTATTTTGTTGACAAGAGAATATATTTTAACGAGTATTTTAAGTTAGATTAGTTAGGCTAAAAATGTAAGAGTAGAAATATTTCTTCGGACAGCCCTATTTAAAATTTCGAAAAATGTGAACCTTTCAATATAAATGAGATGCACAGATTTAAGTATCTGTGATACTCATACTCTTATACCTACTCCTAAAAAGTCTAAGCTATTCGAAGAATGTATTCAGTTAAATCTGTACAGTACATTGAAGATTACTTAATTACTTGTTACATCATTGTTTTCTCTACAAGTAAAAGATATTTTGGAAGATATTGATGAATTTTTTAAGAAATGAAAATCAGGTAGCAAATGTGCCAAATGAAAATAACATAAATTTACAAAAGGTTGTTCCCATTTATATAGTTTTAAACCAGTTTTCCTGTACTTTGGAATCTCTGTTACGAGTAACCAACTCAACGGGCGAAGGTTCTTTTTCAAAAGTTGAGATTGCCAAATCCTGTTAAGATTGGTTTTGTCTTGAGTAGCAGTCTTGTTGTAATTGCTAGGAAATTCAAAGAACGAATAAATAACGCAAAATTATTAAGTTTCTACATTTATATAGATTTCATTAATGACGTTTTTAGTTTTTCACTTAGAACTTTCTTAGCAGTTCTGCTGTTTCAGGACAATGTGGAATGAAATAATAGTAACAACTTTGGAATGGAGAGAAGTTGATTTCATTTTACGTGATAAAATTAAAATACAGCGATAGTGACGAAATATTGGCATTATGAAGAAGTATTCGCTTAAAAAACGTGAATATTAATAACTTATTTTCAATTCAATGCTGCCAAAATTAATTTCTTCCATGATTGACTGGCTCATAATCAGACGCCTACAGAAAAAGCTTTGATCCTGATCACATGACCTGTTCCGTATGATATATTGGAATTAATCTTGTGACCGATATAATTCATTATAAGTATCAAAAAAAAAGATAAGATATAAGAGGAAGTAGGTACCTAGGTATATTTTAGGAACTGTTCGAAACGCATGTAACTTTACTATTTCAGGCATGATTTATTTTTACATAGATCTGCCGTTATAGAATTGGCATCTATTAATATAACACCTGCACCTCTGCGGTGGTTTGACTACAAAAAGACTAGAAGACCTCATCCGTCACATTTAACAAAGGCTTCCCTATATTTTTAGCTCAAATGTCAAAATGAGTACCTATAGTACAACTTCAAGGATGTGTAAACTACAACACATTCCTTTAGTATTATAAATCTAGTTACTAACTATGTACCTATTCCAATCATCAGTTCTTGCCAAGCTTTGAGTGATTGAATTATTTTTATGACGAGCTCCAAATAAAGTTAATTCACAAAAGTGAGGATATATGCCAATAGGAAGTTTAAAAGTAGCTTCATCGAACATTGTAAAGGGATACAGTTCTTACTTCTTTCCTTACAAGGAATATTATCACAAGTGCACCTGAACCATTTAGGGAAAGTAACAATCATATATGTACTTAGTTGGATTTAACCCAAATATATTTGCGACCGTCTTTCAATTTAATTGGCAATGGATTCAAGGCAAAATTATGACTTACCTCACATATTTAACAAGAAGCTTGGAAATTAGCAAAAGTGGTTGTGCTTGAATCTCTATTTAAGGTTTTTTGCGTTCTAAAACACGTGGCATTAGCACATGGGAGGAGATAATATACACAATTTACAATAAATTATAATCTTACATTAAATTGATGGTAAAATTATTTCTTTTGGATAAGAAGGCACATTCCTGTGAGCCTTTAGGCCGAGCTGTGTTTAGTTTTTCAGAAATATTTGCAAGGATTCTTTATTATCGTCGTTTATTTTTGCATTACTTGACCTTAATACTACTAACCTCGTTATGTCAACCGTTAAGGATTCGAACACGTTGTTATAACTGATACTTCGCCTCGCTCAAATCTATGGACCTTCATCTGCGCAATCACCTTACATTTATCTGATAAGTGACGATCTAGTGATAATTTGAAGATAGCGACCACCTTAATTATAATTGACAAAATGTTGCCTTGAATGAAATTGTAGTAGTAGAATATTTTATAATAATCATTGAACT
Source organism: Pyrocoelia pectoralis (assembly GCA_036250285.1). NCBI lineage: Eukaryota > Metazoa > Arthropoda > Insecta > Coleoptera > Lampyridae > Pyrocoelia > Pyrocoelia pectoralis. The sequence continues at coordinate 24,277,604 of CM070077.1, read as the reverse complement.
TTGACAGTGACGTTCGCTCATTATTTCTCTTTCGCATTAAAAATTGCGCCACTCGTCGAACAATACGTCATTGTGGTGGGTGTGTGTTACTCGTAAACACTTTTTGTGATTCTCCCAACACTGTAATACGTTGTTTAATTACATCATCATTTCTTTCAAAAGACTCAATGACATGACATGGCATAAGTAATTCAAAACAAACAAAAAAATTTTATTTGATCATTTTTTTTAATTTTCGAAAATATTAATGTTTGAAATTATTTTCAGGACAAATCCTTCGGTGAAGAAATTTAAATTGGGAGAAACTGCATTGTACAGCATAAACGAGCAAGGGGATGGTTTACTTGTTGGCGGATTGGGGTATGGGAGAGTCTGAAACACGAAGTAGACATTATGCAGAGCAATCTCAAGATTTGCTTTGTCTTGAACAGCGGGACGAATCTGATGAAGTTGATCTTCACCCCCTTAGTAATCAGGTAAGATTTGCCAAATTAAAAAAAAAACGTTCCATTTACGAAATATTTACGGGGAAAGTTATCGATTTCTAATTTGCCTTTAATTGAGGACAACGTTTGCAATTTAACCTTATAATTTTATTCGCATTAATTATTTAATCGCCAGAACAAAATACATACAAAATTGAATACGTAAATCCGAATTACGTATACCTATAACAAATAATTTAGATTAAAATTTATTCTAGGTGTTGTATGTATGTATTGTATTTGCGTTTCAACGCTTTAGAACTTCATTTTTATCTCGATTGGTCATTTTTGAACAAATTTTACTCTGTTAAACTTTATTATTAATTAAAGAGATTCTTCCATTTATTGCCATTACACTGTTTGTTACAAATTAACAAGAAATACCCTCTCCAATATTGTGTTAAATAAATATTCAAATATTAAAGGTACTAATATTTCTATAGGTAGGTACTTATATATTTAAATTGTTTATTAGATATATAATTGTTTGTTTAAAGATTTCATTTGATAAATTAGTAAGTAATTTGTTTTGGCATTCTAAATATTGTTTGCCATTAGTAAGGGCGATGTGGTTAGGTATATCTAAGCAAATGTGCAGTTTTAAATAAATATCTATATCGAAGTATTATGTTATTAAGCACTCAAACTAAACGCAGTGTAAAACAACATGTACCGATTATTATTAATTCTAGGGGTGGTTCCTGCGCTGCTACCATTTGGTCTATTGTGCTCCCCGTCCCCGCTATTGTCTACTCTTCGAGAGTACCAGGGTTTTACTAGGGCGAATCTTCGATACTTCCAAGTAGGCGTTCCCTTATCTTTGTGTATGTCTCACGTGGTATGGCGTTTCTTCTTCCTCACCACAACTCCTACAAACGGCCTGTTGACCAACCCAATGTTGTGCAGGCGTTTGTTCAGACGATAGTGACCTGTACATGTACCTATATCGTAATTCTAAAATATTGCGAGTAGAAATGGGTGCGGGCAACAACGGATAAATAGAAAACAAGTATCAAAAGGCGCAAATTCTTATAGAATTTTAATTTCAACCAACTTCAAATCTGTAACTAATTATGGCATATACTATATACAATATATATGTATATAACTACCCCCCTCCCCACTTCAGACACAACCACGCCGGATTCTGCACAAATGAATCATTGTTTTTCTTTCCACCCTTAAGGGAGATGGGAGTGGAGAGGGTGACGGACAATTTGGAAATCACGAAAAAATGTTAGAGGAAAAAAAAGTAAAAAAAGATCGTTTTTCTGCGGACATGCAATTTTCCCCCTTTCCACCCCCAAAAAAGGGGTTGCAGTTTGGGGTGAAATTTGCAATTTGAGTATCGTTTTTTATGGAGAATCCAAAAGTAATAAAAAATAGGTGTTCCCATTTAAGTTTTGAAAATTCACCCCCGCTCCACCCCACAGGAAGGGTGAGGGTGATGTTTACGTATCATGACTCAATAGGTTTTAACAAATAAAGGAAACGAATTTTTTTCTTTTTGTAATTGGACGTGTCGTTCTCGAGATATTAAAGGGTGTATATTTTGACTTTAATGGCGTCCCGACGGCGAACGGGTGATCCGATCAAAAAATTTACCAGCGATTTGGAATCAGTGAAGAATTTCCTATAAGATGACACCACTTCCAGCTTTCTAAACCCTGTAACATCGACCAACGCACAGACACACAGACACACAGACACACAGACATCCGGACGAATTTAGTAACCAACTTTTTGAAGTTGGTTGAAAAGTAGGTTTTAATTCTTGGTACATTCTTGACACAGAACTGTATTAATTTTTCTCAAAACGATACAAGTTGTCTTCTTCTGTTCTTCTCAACTTCATGACATATTTCAGGATTAAAAATCCTGTGCACTGAAAATCATTTTGAGTAATTGCATCCCTATATACCTTGGTGAAGGCAGTATTTACCAGTCCAGGGTTTTCTCTCATCAATACCTACTCTACAAGCTTTATACCTATACAGGGTTGCCCACTTCCCCTTCCTTCTTCGATAGTACCTTTAATATTAATTTTAGGACAAAAGATCAAGACACATTTCTTATTCAGATGTTCCTTGTTTACAACCTAAAAATATTTTCAGGCTCGCACTGCTCTCGGTTTCGTCTGTACAGGATCGTACTCGATTATTTTAAATGGAACACCCTATAGATTTTTATATTTTTGAAATCCATAATCGATTCTAGACCAAATTTGTTTAGCCTTTCACCTACTTAAGTCAACTCATTTAGGAGAAAATAAATGTTTCTTAAAAATTGTTGCCGAAATCAACAATCAGTAAAAAAATCATAACTATGCAACCATTGGCAACAGAGCAGCAAAATTTGAAATTATCATAAACAAAAGAGCGTTTTATTTCTCGATATGCTGATTTTGAACGAAATTTTTTGCAAAAGGAACTTACTGAATTTTTTCTAACGACCACAGAAGAACTGCTAAAAGTCGACTGTTTTAAATAGAACACCCTGTATATTTTTTCATGAATGAACTGATTTTCAAGTTAGCTTTGATTTTTTTTAAATATCTCCTATATCTAAAGGTAATAGTTTCCAAGATAATAACCTTAGTTTGAATTATTTTGTTTTATCGCCCAATTCTCTAAATAAAATTAAAGGAAGGCATGATAATTATGATAATTTTGGGTACAATATTATAAACATCAACATTTCCCCGCCCCTTTTTTAGGAACAGTTGTCCTCAGTAATATAATTCTATACCCGATTGATTGTAAGCACATCAAAAATCGGAAGTATCTCCTAATATGAACATTTTTTTTTACACACATTTCTAACATTAGAATTCTATTTTCAGGTTGGAGGACACACAAGACTTATGGTATTGAATCCCAGTACTATTTGCAAACCATTGAATTATAGAGAACTAGATTTCTATCGAAATATTCAAGATAAAGACATCAGACATTTTGTACCGAAATATAAAGGTAAGCTGAGTAGATAATAAGCCAGTGTTCGAACAAAGACTAATTTCAAGTGAACTTTACGAGTAACAGTGATTAATTTTTTTACTTATGCAATAAGAACTTTCATTTGCGTAAGTCAAAATTCCTGAACTGATTTTGTGATAATAATGTTTGAACAATCCTAGTTTGCAATTAACTTTTCATAATTAATTACTTATAACAAAATTTCGTACATCTACATCTAGAATTGTTCAAAGAGCATAAGCAATTGTTAATAAGTTAGTGCTAGTTTAAATATATATACGTAATAGTACTATTTTGTGTTGTATGAAATGAGAATTAGCAAATAAATTATTTTAGTAAGGAATTCTAAATTAGTGACGCATGTAGAATGATTTTCTGATAATATACCTAATAGGTTTGTGAAATTATTGGAACATGTCGCCTAACATTTAATCATTGTCATTTTGTTTTTTTGTTTACATCATCAATTTATGAATTACCTAACAATAAATGTCATGTGTTTGTCTGATACATACAATATGCTTATTTTTTGTTTTATGCAAAAACTGCATAATACACTTACTACATGCAGCTTTTGTTGAAATTGTTCATTTATACAATATACTAATTGGAAATTATCCTGGTTGGTCAAAATGAATTTCTCAAAAAGCTTTTTAAACAATTTATAATATGCTTAATTTTTAAGTTTTTGAATAATTGTTCTGTATGAATGTTATCAATCTGATTTCTTATAGCAATTTTCCATTATGCTCGGTTTTGAAAAACATTTGAAATTATCGTACATCAGTGCATATGTTTAATTAAAATAGGTAAGTATAAACATTAAAAAAATTTTAGTAATTTTTTTACCTTTGGTGCGATTGTACGTATGAGTGACTTGATTAGACATCGTTATGCCAGAATCATTTCTTTTATTGAGGAAATCAGCATCGAGCTGGATCTGGGGATATACAGCCGGCTGCCTGCTGCCTGACCCTCACCTCGATCACTACCTTCATGCGTCCATTCGGGGGTTTGTATGGACGACTTCAATTTCTTCCAATGGTTGCAAAGGCTCTTTTATTTACACACATATTTTAGTAGAACGAGAATGATTTTAAATCATCCTCTTTCTATTAATATTAACTAAAAAAATCTTTAGAAAAGTCATCAAAGATTATGCAAGCTTATTTTGAGCACTATTCACATAACTCATTCTAACTATTATTTTCCATAATATCACGTCATCTTATATTTTGCGCTTTAGATTATCAATTACTTGCTTTGTGATGTTATGGACAAATAAACTGGCTTTTTCTCTTGATTTTCCGCCATCAGTAATTAATACTTTGCTTACAAATTATCAATTATTTATGTCTCGCTGCATTCTCGAAACATTGCTGATACCTAATATAAAAAAGTAGTACATATTTAATAATATAAAAATTTTGACTTACAATAATTTCATCAAAAGTTATTATTAAAACACTCCCTTTTTACAATACAATTTCCTAACAAATTTTTTTAAAGAACATATTTGTAACAAACGGGGCAAATTGTTTCAGGAGTTATGCAAGCAACCTTATGTGGTGGTTCAAAAATGGAGAAACGGTACAGTCCTAGTTTTCGAGATGATTCTTCTAGATCTAAGAGTGGCTCCAAGCGAAAACGAGAAGATGTTTTAAAGTAAATATTTTTTATTTCTGCAAATACTTGGCAAAGCAACAACTTTACAATGTACTTCAATTTATCATTAAAATAGAGTTTGAGCTAAAATAACTTTTGGACACTGAGATGTTATATAATAATCACTTTTCTAATTGCAATGCACATTTTTACAAAAATGAAATTTTCAAAAATAAATATATTTGCTGCATCAGCTCCCATATTGTGGGGTTCATTTTTGAGTTTAATTCAATGTAAACTATGCCACTGAAATTTTTCTCAAATTGTTGCGCTGTAATTATTTCGGTTATTAATTTAAATGTGCTGGCAAATTTTTGGTTCAAATTCAAATAGTCTTCTAATCATTCTAAATTCGTTGTGTTGAAATAAAGTGTAGTTTATGATATAATGAAGTTTATTGTCGCTTCATCCTTTGCTAAACATCTGCATGTTATTTTTACAGAACCATGCATAGATTAAGATTGTGTGTGTGAGTGTTGCATACAGACCAATTTGGCCAAGAATTTGTATTCAACAATGCAATTACAAGAACAAATCTATGACTGTTTCTCTATTAAAAATAAGGTAGATTTGTATATTAATATTAAAATTTTAAAATAGATATGCAAAGAGTTTACAAACCCACAATTTTTTGTAGGATCAGAGTTCATCACAATGGAAATCCGACAGACGTAATGAAAAGTATCTCTCAATCGGACAATACAAATAAGCAATATTTTTTAATGTTAGAAAATATCACATCACACTACATTCAACCGTGCATATTAGATTTAAAAATGGGTACGCGGCAACACGGTGACGATGCATCTGCTGAAAAAAGGTACAAACAAATTGCCAAATGTCAAGCGAGCACATCCGCTTCTTTAGGAGTACGATTGTGTGGTATGCAAGTTTATCAAGGAGATACCAATCGGTATTACAAAAAGGATAAATATTGGGGAAGAGAACTGAACGAGGATGGATTTAAAAATGCCCTTTATAAATTTTTCCATAATGGTTATGGTCTTAGGGTTAGCGTTATTAGAAAAGTGATCACAAAATTAGAACAATTACGACAGATTATTGAACAACAAAGTAGTTATCGATTTTATTCGTGGTACGTAATTTTTTCATAACTTTTTTCCTATAATTAAACCTTTCCTTTCCAGTTCTCTTCTAATTGTATACGAAGGAAATGTCGCAATGCCTAGTTCAACTGCCGAAAGTTCCAATAATTTAGTTCCACATTTTTGCGATTTTACGCAAGAATCTGAGGACAATAGTCAGGAAGTTCCGTGTTGTTATGATGCAGATACGAGTAATTGTTCAATGGATTGTAGTCATGACGAAGTAAGCCAGGATATGCATCATCGAGGTTTCGGTGAGGCAGCTGCTAGAGGAGCGCAATCTAGTGATTTTTATCCCATATCTGAGGATACTATGTTCTTAGATACACCGCCCAGTATTCCCCGTATTACAACATCAAGTCCAGTTGATAGTTGGATGATGTACTCGAATAGTAGTAGTGACGAATATTCCATTTGTGGTCAACTTCACGGCGGAAGTTCGAATGAAGATACATCGGATTTTGAACCGACATCGCCCAAAAAAAATAAACCTAAGCATAGTTGTAAGCTCCTGCAATATGCGGACTTAGAATTAGAAGATGAAGATGACGAGGAAATAACTCCTTCAGTTTCCCATAAAAATGCTTCAAAACGATTGCGAGTAAAAGATTCTGTAACTGTAGCTTCAAGTTCAAGATCTCGTTCTCCAAGTGTAACACCGGTAGATGTTCGAATGATCGATTTTGCAAATACTACCTTTGCCGAAAAATCTTCCACTTCGTCCTCTACGTCAACCGTTCATTTCGGACCTGATGGTGGTTTTTTGACTGGATTAGATAGTTTGAAAAGATTACTTCTCCAAATTTTATCAGAAGGTTAGAGAATATTGCCTAAAAAATTGATAATTGGTGCTTCCCGCAAATAACGGTGATTGTTATTGAAAAGAACCAATTGAATTTACATTTTAAGCACTATTGATTCCAGCCTTAATTTACGAATTTGTGATTTTATTTCAATAAAGCCGACACCTAGATGTGATTGAAATGTTCATTTGTATTCTATTTATTTACTGCATCATCATTAGTGAAATTTTTTTATAAAAATAAAATTCTTTTGTAATTTATTTTTAAAAAGTATTCAAGTGTTATTGACGGAATATGATGAAACAGATGAGTGGTATCATACATTTTAAGTGTAAAAGTGACGATTGTTAAATTTTATCCCTGTGATTTCTGTATATATAGACTTCAAAGATGTGAGTGAATGTAATTTCTAGACATTCCAATATTTTCCGTGATGTGTGATTTTGTCTCTGTTAATATCCAGTTTTTTATCTATTAAACTCAGAAGCAAAATTGTTTTTTAATAACTGCACATTTGCAATAATTATTACTATTTTATAATATTCCCAAAATGGGACCATTTTGAATTTTCAGTGTTGTTAATGTTTATGGAATATGTTTAGGAATTATGAATGTGAATTTTTGTGTTGAGAATGTACTCTTGTTAAAGAAAAATATATAATTTAATAACAATTCTGGTTTTTTTTTTAAATTAAACAATTTTATTCGTTACATTCTTCGCAGTAGAAAAATATTGTTTTAAAGGTCTCGTGGAAACTATTATAAGATACATCACAATTTCAAAAAAAGCTTTAGTTTTTGCTCAAGTTCAACAAAAAAACTTGTAATGTACAAGTTAAATGAGAAAGATACAGTGTAACTTATAATATAAACATATTTACTACATTTAAACCTATCATCAGATATTCTATAGATACTATACTGAATCACAAACTCTACCATTTGACCCTTTTATTTCTGCCAATGATTAGTAATAAAATGGTAACTGAAAATCTTTGGAAAGTACCTTTGAATAAATAAAATGCCAAATGTAATTTGTGAATGAGCCTTATCAAAGTCCTTCAAACCTAAATCTGTCACTTGACCACATTGTCTAAGCAAGGGGCCTTAAAACAAGTGGAAAAGAGAATTACTCATGCAACAAATTGAGAAGGAAGCACACAGTAAATACAAAAAAGGTTAAAATCGTAATTAACAAATGATGCTTGTAAAAACTGTATTTGTTTTAAATAAAATAATCAATTTGCAAACTTACATACAAAAAATAAAAGTTTCATTTTTGAAATAAGGGAAAAAACGATTAAACAACAAAACGAAACTTCCATTTAAAACACGCAGATATGGATGTGTGAGAAAGGTAGGTGTACAGATTTTTTCCCGTGAAATTTTACAAAGCCCTATGGCAACCTACTCACAAGAAGTACATACTCAGTTCCCCAGTTTGGTGATATTGAGTTGCGCCATTTCACTCAATGGTTATGCACACCAGAAAACAATCAAACAAGTTATTTATATTGGGGGTAATTTTAAGGTGGTGCTGACAATATTTCAATCACAACTTTTTGTTTCGAAACATTATTAACGATTCTTATTAAACATTATTTTGCATTTTTTTTTATAAGAAAGGTATTCTTGTTACATTGCAGTAGGTACATCAAACCGTTTATTTATAGTTCGTGCTTAATGATGAAAGCACGTAAGCCGAGCAGCGGTACATTTTGTTTCTTATCATTTTTAATGGTTCGTGGTAGTTACACTTGGTGGAATATCTTATATTTCCCACGCTCTTGAGATGCATGAGGTGAGATGATGTCATGGAATATTTGAACTAGAAGGTGGAAGACATCAGGACATGTAGTATTTTCACTTTTTTGAAACTATCATGCAGAACAATCAACTGATGAATGGAGCTCAATAGGGCGTTAATACAGATTTTAATAGAGTGCAGTTGAAGGTGTTTCGAAGGTACCTGGTAGGTGTATGTTTTGCTCTTGATGATCTTGGCACCGGGCATGTGGTTTATACCTCCTCAAGTTGATCTGAAGCGACACTATGTGAGAGTGACCACATAGATAATTTAGTTTAATTTAATTTATGTGTCTAAGTAGAATAACGAAAAAACAAAACCTGTAGCTTGAAATTGTCACTAAGTGAGGAAAACATCTTTAAGGTTCTGACAGTCAATTGAATGTTCGTCACAGATCATATGTTCGTGTCAGTAACAAGGTGTTGAAGATACTAACAAAGCGTTGACCCAAAGCAGAAAAAAATGAAAACACAAGTCCCTTTGTTAGAGCTTGCATTCGATGCACCGAACACTTGGGCATTACCTTACGTGAACGTGTCAAAGATAAGGCGCAGTTCTTTGACTGCTGCTGTTTTGCAATAGCCAAAAGTACGAATGGTCAGATACAGCGCAATTACTCATACTTGTAGGGTGTATTGATTCAAACTTGACCGTTTATGAAGAGCTTTCAAAAATGTACAGTAAAAAGCGCTACCGCTGGAGCCAATTTAAAGTGTGTACTTAACATTACAATAAATAATTATTATTATGATAAAAGGTACCAATGCGTTTTATTTCGAATATTTACATAATACATGCATGTATTATGACAGTACTGTTAAAGTAATGTTTTGAAAGTAAAAATATAAGAACTCTATGGACACAGCGCCACCTAGGAGTAACAAAAGAAATTAACTGAGACTTGTCAAACTTGTATGTCGCAAGTGTGTTGCCTGTAAATCTACATCTTTTAGTTTAATAAAGATTAACATTTCTTAACAGGTTACGGGCCCAGATCGCGTGTGAATAATTTAAAAGTGTTTTTTTTTTATTACTAGTGAGTAATTTCAACGTAAATTACTCGTGAAGATTTAAAGAAAAAAAAATGGCTGTAGACATGGGTGACTCAGAGAAATGTTATCCCTACTACTAACTTCTCTGGGGTGACTATAAAATACAAGTTGACAAATTGGAAAGACCTGAAGACTGGGCAAAATGGAAATGGCATGTTTCGATGTTATTACGGTCGTGTGTGCTTGAAGATGTCGTTAACGGTACGCAAAAGTGTCCAAAATCTGTGGAAAACGAAACTGCAGAACAAAAGACAGCGCGTAAGCAATGGTTGAAGGATGATGCGAAAGCGGCAAGTTTACTAGCAGGTGCTCTAGGGAAATCCGTTGCCGAGCTCGAATTAACGTGTACTCACGCGAATGAAATTTGGGAAAAATTACATGCGCGTTTTGAACGCAGCAGTACGCAGCGATTGAACATGTTGATCGAAGCCTTTTTTCGTGTTCAACGTGACGATAAAGAAAATATAAGTGCTCATGTCGCGAAGTTGCAAAAGCTTTTCGTAGATTTAAATGACGAATTACAGAAGCATAATGAAAGTGTTCTGTCAGAAAGAATTCTAAACGGTCGAATTTTGTCGACATTAGGGAAAGAATATGACGACTTCAAAGATTTGTGGGATACGATTTCATCAGAAAATCAAAGTGTGAATTTGTTGATTGAAAAATTGTGTACAATTGAATTGCGTGATCAAAGTAAAGAAGAACAAGTTGCGTTTATTGCACGTGATAATTTTAAAGGAAAAAACAAGCAAAATAGGAAAAACATGGATGAAAAATCGAAAAAGGATGTTAACCGTGCAAAACAAAAGTTTCCTTGTCATAAATGCAAAGAACTTGGTCACTGGGCAGCAGAGTGTCAAATGAAACGGACAGATGGTAGCATTGGTAAAGATCAGTCTGAAAAGAAAGTTGCATTTTTATCGTGTGTTTTTGGCGTTTCTGTGAATGATTATGTTGAAGCGGACAAATGGTACTGTGACAGTGGTGCTACTAATCACGTTACTTCGAATAAACAATATTTTGTGTCATACACAACATTCGTCGTTCCTAAAGAAATTTTACTGGGTAAGAGAGGTATAAGTATGTATGCACATGGAAAGGGAACCGTGAAAATTCAAACGCATTTGAACAATACCTGGAAAAATGCTGAATTGAAAAACGTTCTCTACGTTCTTGAAGCAAGTGTACATTTGTTCTCAATAAAAGCAGCTGCACAAGAAGGTTTTTGTACGAAATTCGATAACAAAAGTGTAAAACTTGAAGACAAAATCACTGGGGAAGTAGTGATGACTGGATATGTAAATTGTGACTTATATGTGCTTGACGTACGTGTAATGAGACCAGTACAACCTGCTCAAGTGAATTTGGTGACGTCGTCGGATACGCTGCAAGTTTATCATGAACGATTCGGCCATCAAAATAAACAACATGTAAAAAGTGTCTTGAAGCTGATGAACATCAATGTGGATGACTGCAAGGATGAATTTTGCGATGGATGTGCTCTGGGAAAAATGCACCGGTTGCCATTCAAAAATCAAAGACATCGACCGATGGTTGTTGGTGAAAGAATCCATGCGGATGTTAATTGTCCCATGACTGTGGAATCCCTTGGAAAAGCACGTTACTATGTGTGTTTTAAAGATGATTTCAGTAGGTTTCGTAGGATTTTTTTTCTGAAGCAGAAAAATGAAGTTAGCACCGTCCTGGAACAGTTCCTGAACGAAGCTAAGACAATCGGTCATACAGTGAAACAGTTCAGATGTGATGGAGGAAAAGAATTTGATAACAAAAAGGTTTCTGAATTACTAGGAAACAGAGGAATAGAGCAATGTATTTCTCCACCCTATACACCACAGCTGAATGGTGTTGCAGAGAGAGAGAACCGCACCATTGTGGAATGCGCGCGCTCTATGCTGAATTCATGTAAATTAACAAAAGAACTGTGGGCAGAAGCTTGTAATACTGCTGCATACCTCCTGAATCGCACTGGCAAGTCATCAGTTCAAAATAAATCTCCTTACGAAATGTGGTATGATCGACCAGTGAAAGATCTAAGTCACTTGAAAATATTTGGAACAGAATGTTATGTTCATGTGAATAAACAGTTTCGCTCAAAGTTTGATGACAAAGCTATTCGTGGATATCTGGTTGGATACGTGAACAATGGGGATGGATTTAGGGTCTGGATTCCATCTCAGAAGAAAATTGTTCTAAGTCACGATGTGAAATTCAAACCTGAAGTTACATGCAATTTGAACAACAACTTTGGAGAGCTCAAGGTTGTGTGTGATGAAGCCATAGAACAAAGCCTGTCTGATTCAATTTTCGATATCAAGAATCAGCCAGAGAAAAAGCTATGAGAAGAAAACAGAAATTACCACTGAAAACAAAGACTCTGAAACAGCGCACAGTTTCGGAGGAAGCCAAGTGTCAAGTGAAAATGAAAATGAAAAAGAAGAAGAAGAAGTGCCAACAGAAAAGGATGATGAGAAGCAGAAGCGTGAGAAGAAAAAGCCGAAATGGATGACCAGTGGAACTTATGTGTACATGGCGCAACCTATCTTTAAAGACAAAGATCCGTGTTCATATTCTGAAGCATTGATGTCTAGCAACAAAGATCGGTGGCTGAAAGCTATACATGAAGAACTGGAGTCCTTAAAGCAGAATGATACTTGGGTATTAGTTGAACGTCCAAGTAATGTACATATTTTGCAGAACCGATGGGTTTTACGTGAGAAAGTCGCAGATGATGGGAAAGTTCGTTTCAAGGGTCGATTAGTGGCTAAAGGATATGTTCAAAGAGAGGGAATCGACTACGGAGAAACATTCAGTCCTGTTGCACGTTATGATACTATACGAACCTTGCTTGCTGTAGCCGCTGCAGAGAAAATGAAGCTTGATCAATTTGATGTTAAAACGGCTTTTCTGAATGGTGTACTTAAAGAAATTGTATACATGGAACAACCGGAAGGTTTTGAAGACGGTACTGAACGAGTATGTTTACTGAAGAAAAGTCTATATGGTCTCAAACAGGCACCGCGTTGTTGGAATGAACGTTTTGTAAATTTCATGAAGAAAGCTGGATTCAAAAACAGGTGATGCTGATCCATGTCTTTTCTATCGCAGGAGCAGAATGAAGTGTTTGTATGTTGCAATATATGTTGACGATGGTCTAGTTGGCAGCGATAGATTAGAAATTGAAGAATTCATGGAAGTGTTAAAAATGGAATTTCAGTACAGAAGTACAGAAGGTGGATTCTGTGTAAAACTGAGTAGTTGTATGTATAGTTTTTGTATTTTCTTTATATTTTTCCTTTGGAGGAAGTGTTAAAGTAATGTTTTGAAAGTAAAAATATAAGAACTCTTACAGTGACTTTATTACAAACAGTGACGACAAGCGGCGATTATCCGCCATTAAGAGGCAAAATTGTGGGCGGGTTAATATGAACTCAACGGTGGTATCCTAGCAACCACACGCTGATCAAAGGTAAACACAGTCAGGCCGCCATTAAGATGCAAAATATACCACGGCCAATCAAAATCGATACCACGCTTGTCGTCACTGTTTGTAATACAGTCACTGTAAGAACTCTTAAAGTCACTAGATATTCTAAATAGATATTCTAAAGTACCGCAACCTTATGTTCCAATGAGTTAGAGAGAGAAAGCTAATTTTAACCCCAAAATGGCGGAAAAATGACATCTGTGTTTGACATACGATGAAAATTAGTATTTTACTCTTAGACCATTGGTCTAAAATTTTACTATTAATAAGTTTGACGTTTGACACTTGGTTTGAAACGCGGCAATTTGAAAAACATCATAAACTTGTAGTTTTCCCATAGACAGGCTCGTCTTCTTATTCTTACACACTACTTGCTGTATTTTTTAGTTATCCTTTTCTGTGATTTAAATAACGATTCTAAATGAAGTATTAACACGACAAAATAAAATGTCAATTTTAAAAACGTATGTTAGGTTCGTTTGGCAAAGTCCCAAATTTTTGTGGTTCGGTTCTGCGGTGAATCGTTGTCGAGGGTCTCCTAGACAGGGTATTGAGGGTGATAACTTTGCGAGTCTTGTCCGCATATCGAACAGTACAGTGGGACTTGAGCACGCGTCGTTCATTATGGCCTTCCATCAGCCAAGATCAAGGTGGTGGTGAAAGCTGGAATATATAATGAGAAAACAGATGGTTATTGAAGAGTGAGAGTTGAAATGGGGGCGAAGGACTCGTAGATCCACACGCTTATCGCGCGCGTGAAATTGTGGGTGGGAAGATCTCGCGGGGAACCGGACCACTTCCTTGCCCAGTTCCTTATACGGTACACGGGGAGGTGGGTTGATACTTGATATCTGTAGCAAGGGTAGAAAGAATAGAGGAGAAGCTGTGGGTTACACTCACGCCATCTAACGTTGTGGAGGCTATGCTGGAAAAAGAGCGTAACTGGGACCTGGTTAACCAGATTCTGGTATACGGCACTTAGGAGAAGGAGGCACGGGGCGTCTCCCACGAAGGTAGCGGAGTGATGGAGGTATGCCACGCAGAGTCAGTAGATTAATAGAGTACCGCAACCCGCAACCTCCGCCATTTTTAGTCCTTTCCGCGCTTCACTCACTACACGCTCAGTAAAGTAGATGATGTTTTGACTAAATTTTTCGGAATATAATACAAAAAATATACTTAACGGCACAACAACACGGCATTTTATTAAAAATTACGCACTTCGTAAGTATATTTTATGCAATTGATTTTATGTATATGGACTAAAAAAGGCCGCCAGGGCGGCATTTGTCGCGTCAAAAGCTTGCGGTACTAAACATGGCGGAGGTTGCGGTACTCTGTTAATTTAATCTACTGACTCTGAGAAAAAGGTCCGTTGGATTTATGGAAAATAAATATAGGTATGTGTAAAAAATACATCACAATAATGAGCACAGATTGATATGATATGACACTATTTAAAAGAGATAAAGAGAGGGAGCTGTCTCATTAATCGCCTTTTATGATAAGTAAGGTCATTTTTTTTCTGTACGTTAAATCCAATATGTTCCGCTCATGATGTTCAAAGATAAAACTTGAGATAGTAATCTGCAGGAATTCGCGGCAATTTTACGTAAGATGTCGGTGTCGTTGCACAAACAAATAAAAATGGTAGAATAATATAAATAAGTTCTGTTTTGTTGCGTGTGAGTGTGTGTGAAAATTTTCTGTATCATTTTATTTTCTTTACAACAATTTATTTATTATTTAAAAATGAGTGAGTGGCAACCTGTTACCGATGATAGATGTTATGGAATAGGTACGATAGCTTCAAGCCTTTTATATGCATCTAACTTCCCTTTAAATTTCTATTTTAATGCAATCTTAAGTGTTAAACATTCATGTTTGTATATTATTATTAGAGTGAGGCATCGTACCAAGTAAAATTAATTGAAATTGTTGTGAAAATTGTATTTGTAAAGTGCCCCTCCCACAAGGTGTATTAGGTAGAAATAACCACAAAACACTTTGTGGAAATAACACACAAATATGATTTTCTCAACTTCCTCAAGGAAAGCAGTGAATCACAATTTTCCACATAGTTAACCCCGCTCTGTATATTATGTGATCATAATAGTGATTACTGACTCATGATTAAAAATTGCGACTTTATGTAATGAATTAAACATTTACGTATCCCTAATTAAAAAGGAAGGCTGACAGTTTTTTTCGAATATGTAATTTACCCACTTAGCATTTTACAAAATTATACTCACAATTATATTATTCTACACAGATTTCATTTAATGTGGTTTTTTATATGAAAGGGTCTTTCCAGTAATAACCACATGTCCAGTTTCATACGAAACAATTGGCAATTTGTGTGGACGGTAAAAATCGCAGGCACATTTTTATTTGCTTTGCTACATTTACCCTCCCTAAATGACAGTCAATTGTTTTTCGCCGATTCCCTTACTGATTATTATAATTTCATCTAGTAAAGGTCAATTTTTAAAGCACCCATGACATAAAATCTAAAATGTTATGTTAGATATCAAATCGTGTCCTACTAGCGTTATCACCACATGCATAAGGAAGTAATTGAAACATCCTTATTATTAATAATAATGTAAAATTACAAACATAACTAACTAGGAAATTCTATTATATTGACTTTTAGTTGATCTTTTAACCGAATTTAATGTTCCTTACAATCTTAGGTCACAAAATTAAATTAAAAAAGGTCAAATCAATAAAATAGATTCATTATTAATTTGTCATTGTCTAATTGCAGCAATCTATAATATCATCTCAAATGATGATTGTAAACTCAATCTCACTGTTGGCGAAACTGTTCATATACTGGAGGAGGAAGATAATTGGTATTATGGATATTCCATTTCGGACCGTAGGATACATGGCATATTTCCAAAATCTTATATACATATCACAGAATGTACAATCGACAGAAGTGGTCCGAATCCTGTTTTTATACCTAAGCAACCTTTAATTGTTCACGAAATAACTACCATATTAAGAGAATGGGGCGCGCATTGGAAACATTTATATGTAGTAAGTTCTTCCAACTTATATATTGATTTTATTGTTTTATAAAATAATGTTTTTCGTAGACCCATAGTAAAGAGTTCGAACAAATGAAAAACCAAATATACGATCTAATAAAACATAGAAGTAAGATAATAAGTGGTACACTGCCCGTTGATGAACTTAAACGGATGACGAAACAAATTACATCAGAAATAGATATGGGAAATAAGTTGTTAGGGCTCGATATGATTGTAAGGGATAAAGATGGTAATTTAATAGATCCCGATAAAACTAGTACAATACAATTATATTATCATCATAAAAATGCAGCAGAACGTATTAGGGATAAAAGAAATAAAATAGTAAGTGAATGTTTAATCTACTCTCTGTTTACCGAACAGAAATAGTTAAGCTCCTCCCCAACACATTTAAATGTAACTTTTTTATTGGTCGAAACACAAACAATCACTTGGCATAACTGAATTGACATTTGTAATCTGTCATTGTGTTTTGATGTTTGAACGAGTGTGTATTTACATTGTCGTTACTTGCTTCAATTTGTTGCTAATCTCATTTATGATTATTTTTGTTTTGTTGGTGTAAAACTGGTCGCTGTTTACATTTGCTAACATTTTGTGGGAGGAGCTTAAGTATTTCTGTTGGGTAAACAGAGGATAGTTTAATGTGACAATTTTTTTAATTAAATTTAGAGCGAACATAGAGACAGTCCGCTTCGAACTGCAGTACAACAATATTCACACATATTTGTGGTAGCGGTAAAGAATTTTACGTGTAAAATGGCAGAAGATGCAGAATTACTTATGACATTATATGATGCAAAAGAGAATAAAGCAATTACCGAAAATTATGTTGTGCGATGGTCTAAAGATGGGCTTATGAGTGATTTAGATCAAATGTACACTCTTAGAGTAATGTTTACGGTAAGTATCCATGCATTACTTATGTCTGCTTGATATATTCTACATCAACTTATGGATATTTTGAATCTTCATTTTGCATATTAGTGTTATTTAAATTTTTTTAAAATTACAGTAATCTGGCTTTGTTTTGTCAATTATTTCCATGAAAAATTTGTGATCGACGTAACTTGTTGCCAATGAACATAGCAAATTACATCTTTCATGTTCTACCTTTCAAGTTTACTCTACCTTTTAAGTTTACTCTACCTTTTGATTATGATTCAATTATGTGGTTCGATTTAAAATTTGTGAGAATAGATATAAATTATATTAATCGGCAAGGTTTCATTTTTCGAACGATACCTGCTTTACCAGATTTAGTATCAATTATTAATTTACATTTTTGTAATTCAAATTATTTCGCGTTTTTCTGTTCTAATTTTTTATTTGTAGCATTATTTTGACACTTAATTAAACAAAGTTGGCCTTCAATTTCATCTTCGAATGAATTGTCTTTATCATTTAAAGTAGCTCTGGGTAGTATTATATACTTTTAAATACTCTCAACAGTTGAGAAATTGCAAGTATAATTTGTAGTGTTATATTCCTCCAGGTCTGAACGCTAACTCTACACAATACATTTACAAAATTCAAATCAGAACCAGAATATTTAAAAATGGCCGCTAAAACTAAACTTTCCCTCCTAAACTTCAACACAAATTTAAACAAACGCAGTAAAATTTAAACTACCCGGCAAACTCCACAGAACCCTGGCACGTAATCGCCATCGTCTAGTAGGTCCCCCTATTGTTTAAAAGAGACATGAATACACTGGAAGTGAATTGTAATCGGGAGGGAGGGTCAAAGCAAACATCAAACATCAATAATGCATTCATTTAATTTTCCCTAAAATTTAGTCGATTGGTAAAGCAAGTCAAAAGCAGAGTGCGCACCTCAAAGACGATTAACGAGAAGAAAGAACTGGCAAGAAAACTTTTAGTTCACACTATCAATTAAATAAAGATCAATACAAGCACAACACAACACTATGGAATAATATTAATACAAAATATGAAAATTTGCATACCAAAAGTTGTTGCAAATTACAATTGTTACATTAAATGCACAAATTAATTAAAATCAAACACGTTTACATCTCAAAATAATATAACTACATTGAAAACAAGTTGTACAGTTTTAAACAGGAAAAGTACACCAAAAGTTACAAGTGTCGATAGCAGGTAGATGCCTGCACAACGCAACCTCGAGAAGGGTGACACCGTACTCGTTATTCTGGAGAGACAAAAAAACAATCAGTCGATCATAAGCAACTGTGCATACCGAATGTAAAATGAAACGCAAAATTGAAATCTGAGATATCCATCAATTAACACATTTTTACATATTAAAAATTATACAGCATTCTAAACAGAAGAGAATGCCTTAGTGAATCCAACCCCTCGGGTGGTCACTGGTTGCGGGGTGCTCCAGGCTAAGTTGATGTTCGAGAAGCAACCAGGACATCATTGATTAATTTCTTCGCATGATTAAAACTCTGCAGGGGAGAAACAGTAAAACAAATATAAAGTATTGAATTTATATCGGTATAGTGCGTTTCACAAGTAACTAGATCTCTGCAATATGGCCGCGATTTAAATTTGTTACCAAATAAAGCGCGGGAGCACTCATTGGCGTAGTACCTTTTGCCATATAAAAAAAGTGAAAAATTTTTATTAATAAATTCGCCGTCACCACGCTCACCTAGTATTAATTAACTATTTCCACAAATTAAAAAAAAATGAACAAGTAAGTACTAAATTAATTTTTTATTGATAATTATTGTGTAATTAATAATCGCAGATTTATTAACATTTAAAAGAAATTGTCTATCCACTCATCGTCTAGGTCGGCATCGTCTTTTGGTGACAAACATATATTTAAACTAATGTCACCAACATCAAGCACTCGTTCGTTTTCCCAGTACTCTAAAATAATTTTATTAACCTACACCTCTCCGCGTGATACGCTACTGAGTAGACAAATAATATTTTAAGACGCTTGAAGGTCGTATTTGTTATTATATTTGTCTTTTGCTATTATAGCATTGTAGGAAAAGATGGAAAATGCGGTTCAGGGTAGCCAACTGAAATATCGCTTTCATTACAACGTTACACTTATAGCATTTTAGTTATTTTATAATTGGATGTTGTTCATAGTGGAATGGCAACCATATTGCAGAGGTGTAATTACTCGTGAAACCCGCTATACTAAAATACAATTTGTAATCCAGTAACACAAAAGAATACTAAAACCAAGCTTGCAGTTCCACATTCTGGAAGCAAAAGATGCCTTATTAAACGTTCCCGCTTGCAAGTAAACAAAAAAACGACGTTGTCAACCGTTGCACAATTTCTTACATGCTGTCAGATCTTGTAAACTTCGGTAACATCTCAGATGTGGTTATCTCAAGTTTTAACGTGAAATAAGGAGATCTCAAAGATACCATTACACAAAAAAAATTTTCCTAGATAAGTATTGTGAATTATACCTCTGAACTCTTGCCATATGGAATAAGTTAGAGATAAATTGTAATAATAGAAACAAGTCCTTCCAGTTACTTTTTATTTTTAACCCTTAACCAGCAACGTCCCTTCGAATCACACTATAGGCGACTACCGGTTTCTGAGACCGCTAGGCTATATTAGCCACTTTTTGTTAGAAAATGTTAGTAAATGATAATGAACAATAATACTAGATTGTTTTTGTCAACTTTTATTATGAAAATACAGATGATTTCTTTTTCCTTTGGTTTGATCAGAATAAATATTGGCTAATGGTAATTGAAGACGATACCAAAAAAAATGCATAAAAAAATTAATCGGTATTTCTCTTTACCAAAAACTAATACTAATATTATAACTAAAGACTAATCCTCTCCTATGCTTTTGGAAATGCATGTCTCGCATACTTCTTTGGCCACCAGGAATCCCGTTACTCGCGAGCAGCGGTCACACAGACTGCCAGTTAATTAGCTTTAGCGGGTTTTAACCACACAATAAGAAAGTGGGGGGCACCATTGTTATAGTCTGCTAAATATAGTCTAACTTGAAGATACATAGGTACCCAACTATCACAATTAATAATTACGAAAATCAGGATAAAAACAAAAATTGGTAGCGGTCTCACAGACCGACGTCGCCGGTTAAGGGTTCAGTATAACCCGATATGTTTCAACACGTGTCAGTATTAAGGGTAACAGGTTACTCTTGATAATGACACATAGCTTTTATCTTTTCCTCAAATTTAAACAGGGTGTATGTATACTGTACATTGTACAACTACTTACCAACTTCCTACAACAAAGCATTTGATGTTATGGTACCGCTATTGTATTTTGATATATCACCAAGTCTGATTCTTGGTTGATTAGTGAAATATTTTCTTTTTCTTATTTATGTAAGCATCTATAAATAAGATAAACAACGTTGAACGATTAGTACAGTTAACTCGCTTCTCAGGGCTTAGTTTTCATGATTTGTTATATATGTAGATACTATCGTGCCTCTGTTGATGTAGATCAATTGATTGAAACTTTGTGTGAATGTGTAAAAATATTTATATGTAATCAAAATTTGATTATACAGGATTTAGGAAAACGCGATTTGGAAAGAGAAAAAATATACCTTGTATGTTATGTGATACGAGTTGGTGCAATGGAAAGTAAAGAAATAGATCACAGACGAAGTTCCATGTCAGTGAACTTTAATAAAAAAAATTGTAAAATAGAAGTAAGGAAACCATTTGGAGTTGCCGCAAAAGATATAACACCAATCATGTGCGGAAAGTTAGAAACAGATTTAGAGCAAGAATTTACTGTACCCTTTTACAGGTAATTATTATTTATCTTAAAGTTTTAATTATTATTTTATTACATTTCAGTTGTGATAAAGATAATTTAGATCAAACGCTTCGTAAATTTATAAATAAAGATACAAATAAAAACGAAGGAAAAAATCAAGCATTATTTGTTAGTTTGAAATTATTACACGGTGATCTAAAACAGGTAAAATGTTTAGCAATACAGTAGAACCCTGATTATCCATGCGCGGGTTGTCCGGGCTGCGGATTATCCGTGCCGCGATTTCCCATTATTGAAATTGCATTTTAGAAGTTTTATTATCGAAATAATGTTACCGTAAAATGTAAATCACTCAACGGAATCTCTCAATACGCAATATTGAAATCGCCAGTACCTGCGTGCTAATTTGATGTAAAAGTTTACTTATGTAGAATTCTGTTTTTTGTTCTGTTATCTTTTTATGCAATTTAAAAGTTAGTTTGAACTCAGAGTTCTATTTTTTTCTGTTATCTTTTTAGTAGGTACATACATAGTACATTTATGTATACATACAATGTAAGAAATAAATGTTCGGATTATCCGTGCTTTTCAATTTTCCGTGCCTCGTTCGGTCCCATAGAGCACGGATAATCGAGGTTCTACTGTATTATAATAATTAATTAATAATATTGATTGAGAAAGATGTTTTCAGGTTAGGGAGGAAAATCCTCATCTAATACTGGGCAATATTTCAATCGCAAGAAAAATGGGATTTCCTGAAGTAATTCTACCAGGTGATGTTCGGAATGATCTTTACTTAACTTTAATTTGTGGCGAATTTAATAAAGGCAATAAGACAAGTGAAAAGAATGTTGAAGTTGTTGTTAAAGTATGTAATGAAAAGGGTGTTGCTATTCCGGTAAATCTTAACTTTATTATTTTAATACTATTTTATCGTTTATTATTGTAGGGTGTAATATCTTTGGGGGGTGGTGCACCTCCTTTAAATGAGTATAGGTCTGCAATGTACTATCACGAGTACAAACCTCACTGGTGTGAAACATTTAAAATTGCAATACCGATTGAAGAATTCAGAAGCAGTCATCTAAAATTTACGTTTAAACATAGATCAACAAATGAAGCCAAAGATAAAAGTGAAAAGCCATTTGCAATGTCGTATGTTAGATTAATGCAGGAAAATGGAACAACGTTAAAAGACGCGAAACATAATTTGATTGTGTACAAGATCGACCATAAGAAATTTGACGAATCTAGTTTGGATTACTTTAAACTTCCTTCAACGACAGATGAACTGAAGGATAGTGGTAGACCTCAAACAAATGGTTTATCTCTTAGTGCAAAGGATAGTTTTACTATTTCCACTAATATTTGCTCAACGAAACTTACACAGAACAGTATGTGCTTTAAAATGATCAAAATACAATATTTGAAACTATTTTTATTACAGTTGATTTGCTTGGACTTTTAAATTGGGCTTCTCATAAAGAGACATTAAGAGAGTCGCTTGCTGCACTAATGAAAGTAGATGGTGAAGAAGTAGTAAAATTTTTACAAGATATATTAGACGCTTTATTTAATATTTTAATGGACAATCCAGAATCAGACATTTATGATGAAATGGTTTTCGATTGTTTATTGCATATTATTAGTCTAGTCAGTAGTGATTGGAAATATCAACATTTTGAACCAGTTTTAGATTTATATATTACAGAAAGTTTTAGTGCTACTCTTGCTTATAGGTAAGTGTGTACAATTTTTTAAAGATAAGTTGAACATTCAAATCATATACATAATAAGAATATCTTTAATATTTAAGAGACTAGTCGATGAATGCTGATAATGGGAGTTAGGAGTGTAGGATGGACAAGCAATTTTGACTTCAGAACTTTCTTTAGACTAGCCAAAAGGTTAATACACTAAACGTCCTTGTACCACCACTGCGGGTGAGGTGGGAGATGAGAGGTTTAATTTTTCAGTATTTCAAAAATGATGCATACTAGCTAAAAAGTTGCAACCTCGAGCTAAAATCTACTAGTTTTTTCCCTTGTATAATAAATAACTATTTCACATTATTATTTTCACAATTATAGTTCCTATAAAATTAGTCACATATTATTAAAAAATTATAGGTTATCAATTAGATCAAGAGGTACTTCTAGAACATGCAAATTTAAATGCTGTAAGAGACAAAAATATATTCTTATTCTGTGTGCGATTCCTATCGGTTACTAAAGGTAATTCCATGTAAGATCCCCTATTTGACTTGAATGGTATTTTTTTATGATATTGGCACAAACCCTTTTATCCTTGTCGTTACGATTAACTTAGCTTCAATTCTTTCTCTTTTTAGTAAGTTAATTGTTGTGATCAAAAACTTAGTGGATAATGCAATATCAATAGTATCGATTGCAAAAGACAATATATTATTCAAGGCCATGAAAGCTTTGCAGTACATAATGAGATTTGTATCTCGGTCTCGTTTATTGTTCTGTGAACTTTATCCGGAAATGAATGATGATAGTTTTGAAGAAAGTTTAAAAAGTCTATTGCAGAGCATCGTAACAATGATGTGTCAGATATCAGATACGTTGCTGAGGGAACAAGGTGCTTGTTTAAAGTACTTACCTAGTACAATTCCTGATATTTTAAAAGTGTTTAATGCTAAGGAGTTAAGGTAGGTCAGTTAATTGTTTTTCCTTTATATCTTTATTTTCCTTTGTAGTATTATTTTGTGTGACTTATTGAAGAATATACCTCCGAACAGATTAACTAAGCAAAAAATGATGACCGTTAATGAAATAGTTCATAGCAAATTATTTTTATATCCCGATTGTCGTCAAATTCTGTTACCGGTTTTTACAAAACAAATAAAAGTACTATTCGAAACTAGTGAGGAGGTATGTAGTTTTTTTCCTATCTTTGCTTTGCTTGGCTTTTTTATTTTACATATAACTTTGTCCATTAAACATGTAATCTAAAAAACAATGTTTTTTATTCCATTATTGTACAGTGTACATATGAAGCGAAGCATCTACTTTATAACGCACACGAATTATATTATTTGCACAATGTTATGTTGCATTTATATTTGCACAGTTCCTTCCAGAAAGTAAAATTTTTAAAATTTACTTGGAAACAGGTATTGTTATTTTCTATGTCTGCACACAGTTGTCTTGGCCACCGAGTACTGTCATGAGCATTATAGTTTACAAGGAACAAATTCTGTCGAAATCGAATCTTACATTTCTCTCGCCTCTCTACTGACTTTAACACTCTAAAATATTCTTAAGGTACTTTGTGCATTTTTATTTCTGTCTGCTTTCTGTTTGTGTATTTCTTTTTAGTATTTTGCTTGGCTTAATTATTTCTAATATTACAATTTTATTAGGAAATTAGAAAAATTATGGATTTATTGGTTTTGCAAATACACTGATGTTATAGTAGAGGTGTTTCAATATCTCCTGACCCGTGAGATGCGCGGCGGCATTTATTTAAACTCGATACTACGATACTAATATGAAGTTCTGTAAATAATTACACCTATATTTATTTACTCTACATGTTTAGGATGGCATTTTAACTGCCGATGTTTCTCGACGTATAACGTCGTGTCTACTTTTCGAAATTGTTTTAAATCTCGCCGCGCATCTCACGGGTCAGGAGATTTTGAAACACCTCTACCATTACTGTTACCAATAAATCTATAATATATTTGCATGTTTTTATTTTAAATTAATTGGTGATCTGTAATGTATTTAATTTTTTTAACTTGCACCAGGGTTAATAGGAATTTGTAAATGTGAATACATTCTCTTTTTTTTCATAAAGAACTAATATGCAAAAGAATAAATTTAATTGTTGCGTTTTGTATCTAAGTTTGCAATAGAACGCTACCAATTATGTCATTCATAATTAATGCTTAACACACAATTCTATTTATGTAGTTTTGGCTACAGTTGACATGGGCACATTAACTAAAAAATAAATCTCAAATGTTGATTCCATAGCGTGTAGTTTTAAAAGTGTAAGAAATACTGTTGAAAAATATTAATTAACTGCATCTAAAAAGAATTACCCTTAGAATTATGCTTGCATACATATTTACAGTTACCATATATAAATATTTATAATTTTCTGGTGTTATTTACATTGTGCTGTTTGTAGTGTAAAGAAAAATTGAAAATGTGGGGGTAATAATAGCTGGCTTGCTTTATGCAATTGTGTTTAGTTCATTTATATCCTGTCAATTAATTATTTTTAAATATAGTGTGAAACATGGTAAATCATTGCATTCCGATGAATATTTAAGAAGTCATCTGGAAGAGAAACCACCAACATTTGTGTAGGTGGAGTCAAAGCCAAGATCATTTTTTATAATGTTTCGTTAGCGTTCAAGTTAGAATGTATTTCAGTGCCTAACTATACATTCCACAATTACCATTGATAGATTGATTAA
This sequence comes from Pyrocoelia pectoralis, assembly GCA_036250285.1. NCBI lineage: Eukaryota > Metazoa > Arthropoda > Insecta > Coleoptera > Lampyridae > Pyrocoelia > Pyrocoelia pectoralis. The sequence continues at coordinate 24,251,944 of CM070077.1, read as the reverse complement.
TGGTCTGTTGCTATTCACATTTAATGAGATTGTTAATTACATTGCAAATAGAGCAAGTGGATGTTAGTGAAAGGAACACGTATAGCTGCTGTGATAATTTATGAAGTGTGTGCTGCATTAGGTTGCTATCTAAGGGTGGTGTAACATGAAATTTTGTTGTAAATGTGTGCATCCTAATCTGTGTTCCTAAATAAAAATGTTTGTATAACTTTCGTGTTAATAATAACAATTTCAACAGAATGTGTCTAATTTACATGATTGAAATGATTTTCTCATCAAAAACCAAACAAGAACTATAAAGTATGGTTTGTTTATATTTTCGAACTATCCATTCTCTCTTGTAATTTAATTAATTTGCAAAAAACACTATTTAATCTAATTAAGCACATTATATTAAATTATTTGCATATATATTTTTTTAAATTATTGGTCTGTGCATGCATAGAAAGAAGTGTGGTAATTTTTCTGGGTGATGGATTTTATTTTTATCTTTAGTTTGTAATAACAATGTTTAACTATATATTAGTGTAGTTGTACCGCGGGTATTGTAGGGAACTGGAGTGGGGCGTCAAGAGGGCCGCAGACAGTTTCGCTCGGTGGCCAAGCTTGCTCGAGTACTGGGTGAAACACAACATTGTCTTAATCAACATAGAGGATATTCAGAAGAGGTGAATCGTTAAAACAAATTTATCTATTGATATGCTTGTAATTATTTGCTTATATATTTTTTTTAAATAATAGGTTGAATTATGCATAAAAATACTCAGTGATGTCTTGGATTTATTATTTCGAAAAGATGTGGGTTCTACTGTGCATGACATTACGGAAATTATGCTTGTAGATCTACGCACAGTAATTCAAAGTCATATTAATATGGATAAAGAAAATCCATATTCTGTAAGTTATACCTGTACGGATGATCAAAAATAACTTATTATACTTTCCAGGGTAATTTAGTTGCAATTATGATAGACATTTTTCGTCAAATGACCGATTATCATTATGATAAATATATTAGTCAGTTTGGAACCAGAACAGATATTTTAGATTTCTTGATGGAAATATTATTAGTTTTTAAGGAACTTGTAAATCAATCTGTTTTCCCATCAGATTGGTGTGACATGATTATGCTCCAAAACTCGGTGATACTGAAATCGTTACGATTTTTTTCCCATACTATACGAGATCATTTTTTTGCGAAATTCGACAATCAAGCGTGGAGCAATTTTTTTCACTGTGCGATAGCGTTTATGACCCAACCTGCTCTTCAGTTAGAAACATTCTCACGTAATAAACGAATGAGAATTATAAAACGGTATAAAGATATGCGTAGAGAAACAGGTTTTGAAATTCGTTCTATGTGGTTTAATTTAGGTATGGAATACATTTTATTATCTTGATGTTCTTATTGTAACATTTTAGGTCAGTATAAAGTACAATTTGTTCCGAGTTTAGTTGGTTCCATTTTGGAAATGACCTTAATACCAGAAATAGAATTACGTAAAGCCACTATTCCCATATTTTTTGATATGATGCAGTGCGAATTTTATTCTTCTCGATACGAAATGGAAAGTTACGGTGATACAAAGCGAGATTCTTCGCACATCAAAGCTAATTTCTGCGATTTTGAAAATGAGATGATAGCCAAGCTTGATATTTTAGTAGAGGGTGGTCGTGGGGATGAACACTTTAAAAATTTATTTCACGATATTATGATTGATTTGTGTAGCCAGCATACTACCATGAAAGATGATGGTATAAAATTTGTGAAAATGGTTTCCCGTCTCATGGAACGTCTATTAGAATATCGGTCCATCATTACAGATGAAAATAAAGAAAATAGGATGAGTTGTACTGTCAATTTATTGGTAAGTAGAGTCACACCTAATTTAACAAGGTTATAGTTTTTTTTTGCTAAGTATTTTCATGCATATCATCATTTTTCATGCATAGATAAGTTTGAAATATGTTAGATGTACAGCATGATTAAAAAAGAATACCACTATTGCTATTTAAAGAAATTGACTTTTTAGGTAGGTATTTAAAATTTTTGGGTGCTATAACATTTTTGAAATAACATTGAAATAAATAAAACTGCTTGCAAAAAAATAATAAATTACTCTTACAGTTTTTAAATAGATGTGAAATCATAAAAAAATTGTTACTCTTATTTTTTAACATAGAATTCAAAAATAAATGGGATGTCATTTAAAACGACTCTTAAAATTATGGGGTTATCCTGTATTAATATTGTAATAATTTTTTTTTAAGGATTTCTATTCTGAAATAAATCGTAAAGAAATGTACATACGTTATGTAAATAAATTATGTGATTTACATTTGGAATGTGACAATTATACCGAAGCTGCATACACCCTTCAATTACATAGTAATTTATTGAATTGGTCAGATGAAATGTTACCCCCTTTATTAAAGAGTAATCGATATAGTGATTGCCATACTCATAGACAATTAAAGGAAGCTCTCTATTATAATGTAATTGACTATTTCGATAAAGGAAAGGTAAGTAAAATGTTATGTGTAGTATAATGTTAAACACTATACGATGTAGATGTGGGAATGCGCTTTAAAAAAGTGTGAAGAAGTGGCAAAGCAGTATAAAGAAGAAACATTTGATTATGAACAATTAAGTGAATTACACAAAAGAATGGCACTATTTTACGAGGATATAATGAGAAAAGTGCGAGCAGCTCCTGAATATTTTAAAGTTGCCTATTATGGACGAGGTTTTCCAGTTTTCCTTCAAAATAAAACCTTTATTTACCGTGGGAAAGAATACGAGCGCTTGGCAGATTTCTCCTCAAGAACTTTAAACGAATATCCTAATGCCGAACTTTTGAATAAGTTGAGCCCACCTAGTGAAGATATTTTAGAGTCAAATGGACAATGTATCCTTTTTGCTATTATACAGTATAACCGTAATAATCAATTTATTATGTTAATATGTGTCTCTTGTGCTAAACTTTCCTTATGTTTATATATCATTTAAGGGGAAAAAGTCATAAATGTTTTTTATATTATTATTTTTTCCTTAATAAACTGAAGATATACAAATAAATCATGTTGATCCTATAATGGATGAAAAGGGGCAACGGTTTTCTGGTAAACCAGTCGCAGATCAAATTATAAAATATTACAAAGTTAATGATGTACAGAAGTTTCGCTATTCAAGGCCTTTTACGCGTAAAGATTTTGCAATCGAAAGTGATAATGAGTTTGCAAGTTTATGGCTGGAACGAACAATTCTTGTAACTACTTATCCATTACCGGGCATATTACGTTGGTTTCCAGTTAGCTCTACCAATACAATCGAAATTTCTCCTTTGTGTTACGCAATTGAGACAATGGAGGAGAAAAATAAGGAATTAAGGGACTTAATTATGGTATACAATCAAGATAAGACTATGCCCATTAATCCATTGAGTTTAAAGTTAAATGGTAATTGTTTGATCTATTTAAAATGGTAATTGCTTATGTTTATAATTAAAGGAATTGTTGATCCGGCCGTTATGGGAGGTACCACAAATTACGAAGAGGCATTCTTTGCAACGGATTACATAAAACAATATCCAGAAAATCATGTGTTAATTCAACGTTTAAAAGATTTAATAGCAGATCAAGTTCCACTATTGGAATTAGGAATACAAGTGCATAAGGATCGTGCACCGATGTCATTATTGCCACTTCAAAAACGACTGGAGGATTGTTTTGCAAAATTACAGGAAAATGTTGTGGAAAAGTATGGCAAGAGGGTATAGTTTGAGATGTTCCCTATAATTTCGTCACCTAAAAGGTTTTTTTTTGTAGAAGTGCGATTTAAAATTAGATCAGGTAACGATGAGGCGACAGTTTAGTATGCCTCCTAATACAAGATATGCGGAAACAACACAAATTGCGGAGTAAGTGTGACATCTTTATGCATTTTTGTACCTATATGTGTTAGTGTAGTGTAATGGTTTACGCAATGTACATGCATGTGTAGTAATTTAGTTGTAAAATTAGTTGATCAAATCTTCATTTTCTTTCAATATTTTTGAATGGAAATGAATATCTAAATTTTTATGTAGTAATGGGATTCGTAGCAGAATACCAAGTTTAACAAGAGGTCAAGTATCATCCTTGAAACATTTTACATCAACATTTAATTTTACTGCTTCAACACCTACCGCTAACAGGTTTGTAAGTTTTCGTTTGCTTGCATGCGAGTAATAAAGCTTTTTTATGTTGTGGGATATCTTCGACTAACCTAAATAAATCTTAAAATAATTTTCACGTTTTTTTTTATGGTTTAAGTGAAATGATTCGTGCAAGTGAAACTATTGAAAATTATTTTATGGTCGTTTTACTAACCAAATTTTTAACTTTTCAGGCGTGCATCACAACCAGTGGTGGTTTTAAATCAAAACGCGCGAAACTCTTCTTCCTATGCCTAATTTATTAGTTATCCCTTCTAATACCTAAAAAGTTTAATTTAGTATTAATATTTTTACTTATTATCTATTTTTTAACAATGCACTGCTGGGGATACTTTCAAGACTTATTAATTGGTAAATATTTGTTAATATAATACTATTTTTGCTTCATTTAAAAGATATTACGTTTAATAATTCTTCATTAAAAATGTATCACTTCTAATTGCATGCTCTTTCAATCTACAATAATAATCATTATTATTCACATAGGGTTGTCCAGTAAATTTACAGCAGTGTCATTATTTTCAAAAGTAAAATCATTTAGGTTGTCAAGAGATTGTGAATGGGGTTTATTGTTATATTCTGTTTTATTGATGCTACTTAAAATAACACCTCTTTTTTTTATATTGATATGATTGAGAAGTATACATTCAATTTCAAAATTACCAAAATTGAATACAATGTAGGTATAGGAAAATGTAATACTTTTCGTTATAAATATTCCAATAGATTATTAGTTGTATCAGGACCTCCCTTTTCAAGGAAAAACAAAATACAAGTCATTGTCATTTTTATGTTTATTTTACTTAATTCTTCATTCTGGATTCTGAATTAATGTAGGAGGGGGTGGTCATAGTCCACTCACACGTAGGCCTCATATTTGGACACACACTGTCACTCAAGACACCCCATATGTGAGATATACCTAAGGGTGTTGAAAGGGAAAGCGGCTCTGATCATCGTCATGTCTGCCCAGGACTCCCCCAACATGGATTGTCTCAGTGCAGAACACTCACAAGGTATATGGTGGTCTGTGGACCAAGCCTGTGTGGTGCTGCCATTTCTCGTTTTTTTTTAAAGTAGTCGTTCATTTTTTCACCTTTCCATCATTCGTTTTTTTTGTCTTTCTTATACTGGGTGAATCATTTACTCTGGAATTTTGTAACATCACCGTATAGAAAAATTTGCCGAATCGTAACTTTGGTATCTACGATGTGGGGGCGTCCATTAATACTAAATTACGCCCTCCGATTTTAACACAACGGAGGGCTTCGGTTTTTGCTGTTTACCTATCACGAAATCAGAAGCGACGACCCCCATTTTTTTTCGTAAAAAGCGGAAGAGGAAACCTGGGCTTGTTTGTTCGATATCAAAGTCGTCGAGAACTAGGAAAATTTAGGAAATTATTAGGGAAAAACCGTGAAAATTTTGAACGGCGATGTCGAAGAGGATGGTCGCGCGACGATAACAATACAACTTTGACGCTTACCACATCATAAAAGACATCTCAGGCTTTCGTTTGAGGGGTGGGCTGTAGGACGTAGTAATTTTTTGTTCCTGTTCCCTTTGGGGTACTTGATTGACGTTTTTTTTTAATGAAGTGATCATTTTCTTACTATTGCATTTGATAGAGAATCAAAATGAGCATATTTTTGTATTACATGTTCCTATACCTATCTTTAATAGTTTCTGCCTTATTCCCATTTCATTGCATTGATATAATTTTTTTCCGATTTTTGTTTGTCATTCGCATATTCTCTTTCTAATTAAAGAAGTGATACTGCAATCAATCTATAAGAGGTGTTGGCTTATATGATGTAACCCTGCTTTAAGTTACAGGATATACCCCTATCAATAATTTGTGCTTTTTGTTTTACTAAATATTTTGCTTATCGTAGCAAATCGTCTTCAAATTACATCAGCAAAAGTAGTTTAGTATCACCGACGAAAAGTTTAACAAGTGCGCCAACATTGACTTACAAAAATAAAAATAAAACGCCAAAAGAAAAAAGACGGGGTAGTAAAGTTGAAACAACATCTACATCACCGAACAGTGGAGCTCTGTGGTATACAACCGATGAGGTAACATCTAACGGTAATCCTGTTTTTGAATTGCGACAAGAGGTGATAGTTAACTTTAATAATAACGTACATCTTATCTCAGTATTGTAGCTAACACCGAAAAGACCTTTAAGGTCTGAAGTGGAGAAAGAAAAACGCTTAAGTAGACCACCGAGTGGACAATTTTCTAGGCCATCTAGTTTGACTGTAATCTTACGTACAAATAATAGTTCTGGTAATAGCAGTAATAGGGATTCAGTAGGTAAAGTTAAGATTGAAAGATTGAAGTCAGATACATAAAATAAATAACTTTATAGGTACGACAGATTCTAGCATTAGTGAGGAAGATTTATTGCCTCCTCCATTACCTACAAAATCACGTGAAGCAGACTATTGCAACTTACCGAATAGTACCTGTGAAAATACAAGTTTTCTTTATACATATCGAAACTCATTGCGATGTTCGTCGGTACAACCAAAGTTACCCCCTCCTGAACCAATTGATAATGACGATCCCCCTCCATTACCACCCCCAAAACCACCAAAAAATAAGTGCCTTTAGTACAAATTTGATTACCTTAAATAAATTTTGTTGTGCATTGGTTATTTACACACAATCTTCCTACTCAAAAGATATTAATTGTTTTAACTTTTATTTTTGTAAATTAGGTTTTATGCAAAGATTTATTTGTATATAATGATTGCTATCAAAAGCAATTTCTTTTATATGTAACAAAACACCAATTTATTGTTACCCAAAGTGCCATTATTATGCGATTTTTGAGCATTTTTAAATAGTATTAGAATTTTTATACAGTAAGTACATATTGTATATAATTAAAATGCATCGCAATATTATAACCAAAGATTAAAGTATTAAAGAAGAATTTTATCAAGTGTGAGTTTTATTATTTGTGATTTTTTTATAGCTTCTTTAGTACACGAAATTTATTAAAAATGAAAGTATTAAAGTCAGAAGTTTGTATATTTTGTTAAGCTATTGTGTGTTTTCGCAAATAATTTAAATGAAATCTGTATTGTAGATGTTGTAATCATATATGACATTTACATTGTAATATAGGATTTTTATATTGTAATAAGAAATAAAATTTCAACTATTATTGTTTTCCTTACTATTTTCACCTATGTGTTGAAAATTAGAGTTTATCGTACTAGAAGCTCTTAATAATAAGTAAATTCTGTATCTTATGCAGTAACTATTTGACACACTAATGTTGAAAAGAAAAGACTTGTTTTCTTGATTTCCATTCGAACATTTGCTTAGGTATAGATAATTTTCACATGTTTAACAAAAATGTCAATTTTTCAAAATTTCCTTATGTAACTACTAACGTTACTTACCTTACCGTATGTAGAAAAAATGTACTCTTCCTAATTTTGCAATAAAAAATTGAGTTTTGAATTTAAAAAAATATTGATGACGTCATATCTCTTTTTTGATATACCCTATATATTTCGCCGTAACGTTGGAAAACCATTAACTAAAAAAACTAATCGACGTGTTCGAACGTTTTTTTCAAAAACTCCTTACTATTTATTGAATTTATCCGTTAGGTACTTTACGAACGTACTGTATACTGTATAATTTTTTTCTCAGGATACAGGGTATACCACGGAACCCGTTCATTAGAAGTTTCTGGGGTCCCTTATTAGTTATGAATTTGAAACTTTCAGGTTAAGGATAACCCATAGCCTTCTTTTGTTCTAAAATATTTTCGATGATGTACAACTTCCGGAAAGACCGGAAATCGCCATTCATCTTATTTTAAATGGAACACCCTGTATATAATTGCATTTTTCGATTATACAATCGATTCTGCGTTAATCTGTATTAGATTATCCTATAGCTATCTTCAACTGTTTTTGAGATATTATGATTTTTTTGAAAAATTTGCGCTTTGCGGAGGGATGTTAATAGCCCACCTTTTGCTCTTCTTTGAACGCAAAACATTCATACTTTACAAACACGAAGTAAAACCATAAGGGTTCACAACATGTATTTGCAAACCTATCACAGATTATACAGGGCGTTCAAAATTAGTGGCAAAGTTAAAAAACTTCAAACACCAAAAAGTCATTTTTTTCAAATGGAACACCCCGTATATTTTTACATATTTGGAAGGCGATTTAATTTACGCATCGATAAACTATAGGTATCCCTATACCTATCTTTAGCGGTTTTGTAGTTATATTAACACTTTTTGTCTAATATTGATTAAAACTGCACTTAAAACTTACCCGCATTTGAAAGTAGGCTATGAGTATGCAAAAATAAAATATGGTAATGAGGGTTGAATGGAAGAACAGGTCTCTACTTTTTTTGTAGACACCTGAACTCCCTTCTTTTGAGAACAAGTGTGCAGTTTTAACGTACCTATTTTGAACAATCTTATGTAATTTAATAGTTTGCTCTCAATAAAAGGTATTATTATTATTATACTTCGGTTTTTATCGATACTTAGGCCAAGTCTGGTTAACTAACCGCACGGATCGAAATCAAGTAAGTATTATTATTATTATTATTATTAGTATGATTAGAGAAACGAATGTTTATCTGGATGTCATGCTCATTAAAGCAAACAGGTGGTAAACAGTAAACAATTTTATAAAATGGAAGCAGTTAACGCATATTCCAATACTGATATTTTGAATTTATTTTATAACCATTAAAGTCATTTTTATCTGTTTGTTGTATAAATAAGATCATTAAATTCGTTTTGTAAAAGTAATTGTTTTTCCTGTTGTCATACTCACAGCCTGCTTTCAAATGTGCACAGGTTTTAAGTGCAGTTTTAATCAATATTAGATAAAAAGTGTTAATAACTACAAAACCGCTAAAGATAGGTATAGGGATACCTATAGTTTATCGATGCGTAAATTAAATAGCCTTCCAAATACGTAAAAATATACGGGGTGTTGCATTTGAAAAAAATGACTTTTTGGTGTTTGAAGTTTTTTAACTTTGCCACTAATTTTGAACGCCCTGTATAATCTGTGATAGGTTTGCAAATGCATTTTGTGAACCCTTATGGTTTTACTTCGTGTTTGTAAAGTATGAATGTTTTGCGTTCAAAGAAGAGCAAAAGGTGGGCTATTAAACATCCCTCCGCAAAGCGCAAATTTTTCAAAAAAATCATAATATCTCAAAAACAGTTGAAGATAGGTATAGGATAATCTAATACAATGTTACGCAGAATCGATTGTATAATCCAAAAATGCAATAATATACAGGGGGTTCCATTTAAAATAAGAAGATGAATGGCGACTTCCGGTCCTTCCGGAAGTTGTACATCATCGAAAATACTTTAGAACAAAAGAAGGCTATGGGTTATCCTTAACCTGAAAGTTTCAAATTCATAACTAATAAGGGACCCCAGAAACTTCTAACAAAGAGCATTATATTCTCTATGCTTCTAATGAACGGGTTCCGTGGTATACCCTGTATACACGATATAAATACTAAAGATAGGATGTTGCGCATGGTGGGCGGTCCGCAAATATGACGCGTGACGTCACTTGTAGAGTGAATTACATTTGAGGAATACTCATTTGATGTGTTTTTCGTCTGTACCGAGTTTATTTTTCGAGATACAAAAAATTTCATAAGAACAAATATGCTCCTTATGATGTCTTTTATATGTAAAAAATAATAGGGTAGCTCAATCTCTCTCAGTTAACCTGAAAAATACTTGTATTAAGTAGCATAATTACATCTGATGGTGTTTGCGCCGCGACGACACAAAAACGGTGCTAGATAGAGGAAAATTGCATATGAACAAATTTGTAGAGCACAAAATTTACTAAAGAAAAGTCCGCGGTAGGGTGTCACGATCTTCGATAGTTAAAGAGTTACAGGTGTCCAAAATGATGCAAACGTTATTCGCGCAACTGTCCACACCGCTTTTTCCCAAACTAATGGAGATAATTACACCCTCCCGCGGACTTTTCTTTAGTAAATTTTATGCTCTACAAATTTGTTCATATGCAATTTTCCTCTATCTAGTGCCGTTTTGGTGTCGTCGCGGCGCAAACACCATCAGATGTAATTATGATACTTTATAGGTACAAGTATTTTTCGGGTTAACTCAGAGAGATTGAGCTACCGTATTATTTTTAAGATATAAAAGGCACAAAATGAATTTTATCTTAATTTTATCATATTTTTTTTATTGGTTCCCTACTTTACCTTTTTTTATTGGTGCCCTACGTTACCTTTTTTATTTCACGTTTTTAAACCACGCCTCGATTTAAGTTATGTTCAATAAATAAATAAACGGTACATTTTTCCACCTTGTGTTATGTTATGATGTTCATGTTTGTGCAGATCAACAGGTAACCATTTTTTTTAAATGTAAATTACCACAAGGTGTTAAAAAAATAGAGTTAAGTGCGAAATTGTCTTGAATCCATCAATGAAATCACCCGCTTTCTCCTCGAACGCTGCGAAAACCATTATATATTTTAGACAGAGAAAAAATGAACTGAATCAATTTTGTAATGCACAAAATTTACTACAAAACAGTCCGCGGGAGGGTGTAATTATCTCAATCCCAGTAGCTCAATCTGTCTGAGTTAACCCGAAAATACTTTTATAAAGTATCATAATTACATCTGATGGTGTTTGCGCCGCGACGACACAAAAACGGCGCTAGATAGAGAAAAATTGCATATGAACAAATTTGTAGAGCACAAAATTTACTAAAAAAAAGTCCGCGGGAGGGTGTAATTATCTCCATTAGTTTGGGAAAAAGCGGTGTGGACAGTTGCGCGAATAAGGTTTTGGGCGCCTGTAACTCTTAAACTATCGAAGATCGTGACACCCTACCGCGGACTTTTCTTTAGTAAATTTTATGCTCTGCAAATTTGTTCATATGCAATTTTCCTCTATCTAGCACCGTTTTTGTGTCGTCGCGGCGCAAACACCATCAGATGTAATTATGATATTTTATACAAGTATTTTTCAGGTTAACTGAGAGAGATTGAGCTACCCTATTATTTTTTACATAGAAAAGACATCATAAGGAGCATATTTGTTCTTATGAAATTTTTTGTATCTCGAAAAATAAACTCGGTACAGACGAAAAACACATCAAATGAGCATGTCGCAAATGTAATTCACTCTACGGGTGACGTCATGCGCACGGTCTGACGAAATCTGAACGTCGGAGCATCCGGCCCTGCCCTGTATACAATCTGAATTTTTAAAGGACACAAGCGCCCTCTCTTTTTAGCGTTAGTAACCAATGGTTTTGATATTAACTAAAAAAAATAGTTGTCAAAAATGTTATTTTAAGGTTAAATAATTCATTAATTCATTGAAAAAAAAGTACCTAATTTTAATTTATAAATTATCTTATTATTATTACTCGCTTGCCATTTTTTGGAGAATTGAAACAGTACATTGTGCAGTGTTTTATATTTAAAACGAATTGCATTCAGTGTAATTAGTCATAAAATTTGAATGTAAGAAGTTTCCAAATTCTGATTGTTAGGTACCTCTATTAGTATTAGAAAAATGTCTGATTATTTAAAACTCGGTCAGCGCGTTCAAGTTAAGGATAAAGATGTACAGGGTGTCATAGCTTTTTTTGGTACAACTTCTTTTGCCACTGGAATTTGGATTGGAGTGATCCTAGACGAACCCAAAGGAAAAAATAATGGTAGTCTTAAAGGACAACAATATTTTAAGGTAATTTTTTACAGTTTAGAGAATAATTATAAATTACCATTTAATAGTGTGACGACAACTATGGGTTATTTGTACGATCAGGTCAAATTCTGTTTTTGGATGATGAGGGCAAACCAATTCCAATGGAAATTACCAGTCCCGAAGATAGCAGTTTATCTAAAACGCGTGGTCGTCATGCGTAAGTGATACATATTTTCACAATAACTAACTATTTTAATACCACTTACTTTTAAATTAACTAGTGTTGCTGCAAAACCTAAACCTACCACGTAAGTTGCTAAAAGTTAACCACTTTCCTTACCAATTCTATGCTTTCATCATATTTTACGATGTTCAGGTTCATTCATATATCATTGTCATATACAGTGTGTTTCATAAATATACCGACAAACTTTTAGGGGTGCTAGGGGACATCAAAACAATCATTTTTTGCTATAAACACATGTTCGGAAACGGTTCGTTTTCGTGGTACCTATAGGTTGTTAAAGTTTGTAAAAAAAATTGTTTTTATATCAATAGGTATCTAAAAAACGCTTCTACCGATTTTAATGAATTTTCAAAGGGTTGATAGTAACTTATTACAGTTGATATAGTAATTCCAGGGTCATGCTCACAAGGCAACCTGTTAGTTTTTTTGCATAAAAAATAATAACCCCAGTGTTTTTTTTTGCAATTTTGTAACTTTCTAGACAAAGCAACTAAAAACACAACTTTTTTCCCACTTGAGCATTTTGTATATTTTGCTTTGTTTTCGAGAAAAAAAAATTGAACCATACAATGAATAATAAATTAATCAAAGATGCCCCTCTTAATTTGTATTGTATTTGTGGTGAGTTAATTATTATTATATTAACGATTAATTGTTGATTAATTAAAACACTTTGCCTTTCAAATAGTTGCCAACGATTCTGCCACGCTGGTACCACTTAAAAATTCTTTCATGTTTTATTTCCTGTCTTGTGCTTCACTTCTTATTGTTATTCTGTGTTTCGATGTTATACTCTTCTTCCCCCCTTCATTTGTTCATTCAGTATTCAACCACATTTTCTTAACATCTCTTTAAACCGTCCAAATACATGCCCTAACTTTTTTTTGATTTTGTTAATATGGTGACGTCTGCATATCGCTACTTCGGTGGAAGACTGTCACAACTCAGAATATGTCGAATGCGTACTAAATTCATGATTAGAGAGATAAAGTGATATACTTTTTCGTGGAAGAACGTCCCAATAGTTATTATTGAGTTTGGCCACCAGAGAGCAGATGTGTCTGTCTTTACTTGTACGAATACCATTGCGCTTTTTTTTTCAATACTGTCATATGTTTAGTTGCAAATTAAATATCAATGTAACAGCATCATGTTTTTTTTGTAAAAGTGTCACATTTGAAATTAAAAAAAAAACGGTAAGTACTTTTGCAATTATTTTTTTACTAATACTGTACTATCTAAAAATATGACACTCTTCTTATAAATTCGAAATTATTATAAAATCTTATTTTGGTAAAACTGTCACAACTCAAATTATGACAGTTTTCTTTAAAAAGAGTCAGTACTAACATAATATTTATTTTTAATAATAGTGTGTTATTTTAAGATAAGGCACTTTTACTTCAAAATTCTACAATAATTTCATGTTTTATTTTGAATTGGGCCAGTCTTTTTTTAAAATTCAAACCATTTTTCTCTAATGAGACTGTAACCTCCGGTCATAAGAATTTAATTTTACCAGATTTTTGAAAAAATGTCAAGAGGTAAGCTGATAATGAGGCTGTTGGCGGTGAAGACAAATGATTCAAATGAGAAAGAACATTCTTCAGAAAAAACATTGTGGGTGGTGAATGAACCAAGTATGTATTATTACCGTGTATTTTTTTTATTGCTATTATAATTATAACAATATTATTGAGTGACATTGAACTACTGAGATTACTTTATAACTGTTTCAGACAGTAGTAGTAGAACATCTGACATAGTTAACACTCCGGAAGTGGATAACACCAAGGACATAGAGAAAGTTAACTCTAACGATCTAAATGTTTGCAATGACATGTTGACCACCAGCCTGGATATACCGCCATCATCATCTGGCCCACCAGTATATCAGGAAGTCTTCAGCTCCGACGATTCAGTGGCTGACCCAAATTTTACCGATTCAACCCTGTCTGACTCCGATACAGAGTTGTCAGGAGATGCCAATAAAAATATTACAAAAAGAAAAATTTTGTTTCCCAGCAAATTGGAGAATAAAACAAGAAAAAGGTTAAGACGCGAAAAAAAATGGCCAAGAAATCACAACAAAATATTAAAGAATAGCGGTAAAGCTTATGAGTCGTTTAAGAAAATAACCAATGAAGATGGGACAGTAGTTACGAGAGAGTTAGTTACTCGAATGGCTCGAAAGTTGCTTCCCCCATGTGGAGAAAAATGTCGTTTAGCTTGCACAAAAAAGATCAATGAAGATGATAGGCTGATTATTTTTAACGAGTTTTGGGCCTTGTCTGATTTACAAAGGCAACGCGATTTTATTGCAAATTGCATGACCCCAATTAAAACGAAATATGGAAAAGAAAATGACCGACGTCGTTTAAATAATGCATTTCATTTAATTCACAATGGAGACAAATCGAGAGTTTGTAGGAAATTTTTCGTTGCTACTTTAGGGATTAGCACACGAATGCTTCGAACTGTTGATAATAAAATAGATCCGAATACAAGAATCGTTTCTAAAGATTCTAGGGGAAAGCACGGTAACCACTCAAAATTGCCAGATACAGTGAAAGATGGTATAAGAAGGCATATTAACTCAATCCCCCGGATTGAAAGTCATTATTGTCGGGCAAGAACGTCCAAAGAATATATTGATGGAGGTAAGTCGATTTCAGATCTCTACAGAGATTATGTAAAAATATGTCAAGAAAAAAATGAGAAACATGGACACTACACGATGTACTATTCAATTTACAACACGGAATTTAATATTGCTCGTTTTTCGCCAAAAAAGGACCAATGTGCGTTATGTATGAAATACACACAATCCAATGAGGAAGAGAAACTACTGATTCAAGAAAACTATGAGACTCACATTTTGGAGAAGGATCTATCGAGGATTGAAAAGGAAAGAGACAAGAACTCTGATAATAATGAACTAGTGGCGGTCTATGATTTGCAAGCCGTTTTGCCTTGTCCACAAGGTGATGTCTCTCACTTCTATTATATTTCCAAAATAAACATGTATAACTTTACAATTTTAAATTTGAAATCTAAAGTTTGTGATTGTTTTGTATGGCACGAAGGCGAAGCCTTCAGGGGATCGAATGAAATAGGTTCTTGTATATGGAGCTACCTCAAACAAGCTTCTGAATCATCTAATGGACCAGTTGACGTAATTTTTTATTCCGACAATTGTGGCGGACAGAATAAAAACTTTAACATTATAGCGATGTACCACAGAGCCATAAAATATTTCGAAAACATCAAATCAATTACCCACAAATATTTGATTACGGGTCATTCCCAAAATGAGGGGGACTCTGCACACTCAACCATAGACGCACAGATTCGTAAAGCAAGAAAATCGGGACCAATATACACCCCAGAACAGTACATTACGTTGATAAGAACTGCAAAAAAAACAGGACCACCATTCGTTGTACACGAGATAACGTTTGAAGATTTTTATCAGTTTGATAAGGATACTACTAAAATTAAGGACAATAATTTAGGTGAATTCAAAATTTCACAACTGAAAATGTTCAGCATTAACAAATCTAACCCTTATGAATTACTTTATAAAATGTCCTATGGTGAACAGGAATTTTCTAAAGTAATTTTAGAAATAAATGGTCAAACCAAAACTACCAGAAAAAACAGTTCATATTCTAGCATAGAATTGCGAAGAGCGTATACGAACAAGAAAGGAATTTCAAAGAGCAAGAAAGATGCTCTGTTGAAGCTGGTAAAACAAAAAAATATACCTACGTATTATTCTGCATTCTTCGAGAACGTGTAGTTTTTTTATTTTTGTATTTTTCTTTAATATTTGCATTCATGTTCATTTTATTCTTTTGTAACATTTTTTAAAACAAAATAATTATTAAAAAATTATTAATAATGATAGGCTGTCTTGTTTTTATAGCTACCTTTCTCTCTTCAATACTGTCACAATTCAAACATTTCATGAGAAATTTTTGTAAACTGTCACAACTCAAAGCCTTTAAGGGCTGTAAAGGGTCGTACTATGATGAAAACTAGGTAAAATGTGCCTCTATGTAAGTACCATTTCCATTGTAAAAGATGAATTTTCTAGCATTTTTCTAAATCACTTAAATAAACTTTCAATTTTTAAAACTTTATTTAAAACGCGATTTCCCAAAACTCAACAATTTTGAATTATGACAGTCTTCCACCGAAGTAGCGATATGCAATGCGTTGTTGTTTACGAGGTTAGAATACACCAGCTCTTTGAATATTACTTTCTCTTATTATTAATTCTAACTTTACATTAAATAGATCTGTCAAGAGAGGGTCATTTTGTTTTAGGTCTATTTTATGGTAAATTTGTCAGAAAACCTTCCTTCTAGTGGAATCTTTATTATTGTGTCACTTAATGTGATTTCCATGAGCCTTTTTGATTTTTTGGGTAACAGTGTAGAATCCGGACCCATTTTAATTTCAGGTAAAAATTTTAGAAATGATACTGAAGGGGTACCCGAAAACAACTATGTATTAACCTTCCTAACACCGGGTGGGGTCCGCGCGGACCCCAAGGGTTTTATTTTTGTTATTACATTTGCTTAAATTTTTGCAAAATCATGAGACTGGTTTACATTTGTCCTTACAGTTCTATGTACCAGATAATTAACTAATAACACAAAAATGTTGAGTATAAAGCCGAATATTTTAGAAAATCTCCCCAAAAATGCGCTTGGGGTCCGACTGGACCCCACCCGGTAATAGGTGTAAGTAAAATTTTTGTCGAATATTGTTAAAGTTAATATGTATTCAATACGTTTTGGTTAATGTTTTCTTTGGAATCTTTAAATATTATCTTACAATCTTTGGCGTTCTCTTTTGTAATTTGGTATTAGATAAAGATTACTCAAAATCACTATCATTAGCTTTCATTTATTTATTTTTCGAACGATTTCTAATAATTCTGTGTAATTAGAGTTACTAAAACAGTTACTGTGTGTAATAATTGCGAAAATTAAATGTAAATATGTATAATTGTATATACCTACTCCAATTCCCTTACTTTTTTCATTAATATACGTTTATTAAACATGTAACTACCTTTTTTCATGCAAAAAGCCATTGATATCAATTCTAAAAAATAACAAAACACTCACGGAGGTGTAATTTCCAGGAGAATGTTTGATTTGAATGAAAAAAAACACTGGGGTCCGCGCGGACCCCACCTGGTATTTAGCGTTATAAAAATCACCCGGTGTTAGGAAGGTTAAAAAAAAATTTTTTTGTTAAGCACTTCATTACAGTCTACTGTTCAATAGGTGGCGCTATAGGTATGAATTTGTCAGAGTCAGTAGATTAACAGAGTACCGCAACCTCCGCCATGTTTACTCCTTTCCGCACTTCACTCACTACACGCTCAGTGAAGTAGATGACGTTTTGACTAAATTTTTCGGAATATACTAAAACAAATACACTTAACGGCACAACAACACGGCATATTTTATTCAAAATTACGCACTTTCGTAAGTCTATCTTATGTATATGGAGTAAAAATGGCCGCCAGGCGGCATTTGTCGCGTCAAAGGCTTGCGGTACTCTGTTAATCTACTGACTCTGGAATTTGTCCCTAGGGACTCTAGAATTTGTTATAGCCCCTATAGTTAACATAGTACTGACATCCTGTGATCTTGCCGACTGGAGCAAAATTGGTTGGTAACACTAAAATTCTCTATTTGTTTACATTGCAATCTGCATCTGAAAATTTCCGTAAATTATTATAAGTGTTTGTTACCATGCCCGGTTGCTTTGCAAAATGTTGCACCAGCAGTGGCAGAAAAGGACAAAGTTTATTTAGAATCCCTGGGACCTTACTAGGAGAAAAACATGGTTTACCTTACTTTCCCCTCATAAACGAGAATATACTTACAATAATTTATGTATTTAAGTTAAATACATCTTTTAAAATAATGTAGGTAAATTGCTCGCATTCAAATTGTATAATTTGCAGTTTAAGTCATTTGTGTAACGAGGCTGTGAAGCTGAACTATTGAGGCTGTAACGAAAGGTAATGAAAGGGCCCGATTAGTCTGAAAACGGCCGTTCGACATTTTTCATAAATTTTCTAGGTTCAATTATTGAATAATATTCAATGGTTCAATTAATCACATCTAGTTATGAAAAATTAACCTCAAATAAGGGAATCCCACTAAATCATTATATTGGCGGCAATTGCCTTAGGGATTGTTCACATTTTAATGTTGATGTCATGTTTGCTCCAGCGTGTCGGTGCTATGTTAACTATAGAGGCTGTAGAATTTGTAATTAAAAAATAAATATAAAACAAATAGTAACTGAACACATAATGGATTAGTGAAGAAATTGTAGAATTATCAAAAGAGACTGGATATCTATTTATTATATACCTACCCTAATCGTAATCATTGTTGACTGTCCTTGAATTGAAAGAACGTATAAATAACATGTGGGTTGTCTAATGTAAACGCAATTCGGCATTGCAGGTCACATACCCAGCCGGTAATTAAAATAGTAAAGGAGCACAGTTAAAATAATATTCTGTGAAAGGAGTAAGATAAAAACGACTTCCGTGGTTGGAAAAGTCAACGTTTTGCTTCGGGCGGTTTTATCTTACTGACTCTGGCGGCAGTGGGAGCATTCGCTGTAACAGTTAAGTAGCACACAATACATAAAGACACGTGTCTAATCTGTGCTAGTAATAAATGTAAAAGATTTTAGCGAAGTGAATCCGCTTCTCAACCTAAGACACAGTCGATGTGTAGAATTTATTATCGTTAGCTTAATATCGCTCTACTCTACATGAGTAAAACAGTGACTGCCTATCCTAGAGGGGCGATCTTACTCAGTCATCCCTCAATTTATATTAGGGAAAAACTACCACATGTTGTTAGATGTGGAAGTGGCATCCCAACCTCACATATTGATCTTCACGAATGGATCTAAAACAATGGAAGGAACAGGTACTGGTATTTACTCTAAAGAATTGAACTTCCATATCACCCAACCACTAGGCAAATTTCCGACTGTATTCCAGTCAGAATTGGTGCAAGAAAAGTTCTTCCACTGACAGTATCAACTGTAAGCAACTTAATAACTCAAGACACCCTAGCCCAGCACAAGGCTAGATTGTGAAACTTGATGTTAGACTGCCTTCAGAGGACTAAGTCGTAGCCTGGCGCATTTTGCATAGGGCTATCAAGAACAACCTGCGACTACTTGCCGGTATACTTTCTGGGCACTGTAAACTAAACAAGCACATGCACCACATGGGCTTGGTAGAATCATTTTGTGGAGGATGTTATATAGATGATGAGACGACACACCACATACTTTGTAAGTGTGTGTTCAAGTGAGAGCCCAAATTTGAGGCCTATGTACGTGTACGCTCCTATCGTATTCCAGAATCCAGAAGTAAAGTGGTGGCTTTAAATGGCCTTATACAGGGTTATTAGAAAGTATGGAGACGGCGATTTATTGTCGTTAATATTCATTTTAGCAAAAATTGTTCAATACAAAAATTGTTTATGTAATTTTTATCTATACTTGGGAATACTTCAACTTTTGTGATCTGCAATTGTTTCTGAGTTACCCCGTTCCGCATAATTTTTTTAAATGAGAACATATTACTTTTACCTTACTATTCGATAGAGCATTTTTTGCTCTTTAAAACAGCACTAAAGAAAATTTTTTAAAATTTATTTTAATAACATTTTTTTCAAAAATACGCCGATTCAAGTATTTACATGAAGTAGGTATATGGAAGACAAAAAAAAAGTTGTGAATCAAAATCTTATCACTAAAAACAAATTAATAACTAAGTAATTTAAAGTAAGTGTTCAAATTGTCCCCCATTTGTCATTTGACAATAGCTCAGTCGATTTATAAAGCCACGTACCTACTTGATGCAAAATGTTATTAAAATAAATTAAAAATTTTTTTTTTCAAAAATACGCCGATTCAATAGTATTTACATCAAGTAGGTAGGTGGTTTTATAAATCGACTGAGCTATTGTCAAATGACAAATGGGGGACAATTTGAACACTTACTTTAAATTACTTAGTTATTAATTTGTTTTTAGTGATAAGATTTTGATTCATAACTTTTTTTTGTCTTCCATATACCTACTTCATGTAAATACTTGAATCAGCGTATTTTTGAAAAAAATGTTAAAAAATAAATTTAAAAAAATTTTCTTTAGAGCTGTTTTAAAGAGCAAAAAATGCTCTATCGAATGGTAAGGTAAAAGTAATATGTTCTCATTTAAAAAAATTATGCGGAACGGGGTAACTTAGAAACAATTGCACATCACAAAAATTGAAGTATTCCCAAGTATAGATAAAAATTACATAAACAACTTTTGTATTGAACAATTTTTCCTAAAATGAATATTAACGACAATAAATCGCCGTCTCCATACTTTTTAATAACCCTGTATACTAGCGGATAACCTGTAAGCACTGAACTCAATAATACATGGAATAGCAAAGCCGTGGAGATGCGCGTGAAAAAGTGTCCAAATTTGAAGGTAATAATAAGGTCGAAAATCGTTTAAACCCGGGGCTTACACGTTTGCGCAATGGAAAATACCATGAAAATACATCATGTGTTGAAGTCACCGAACTCTACCTAATAAATTGAAGTTGGGCTCACAGATTTCTAACCATACACCTAGATTAAAAATTTCGTATATTCCAAGGGTACGAAAGTGAAGCCATTCCGCCATTTGTCAAACTGGCAAAAGTGGTGTGGGAAATTCGGTAACCGCCATTTGTCAAACTGGCAATTATTGTGGCCTCACTTTTTAACAATGAAGTTGTCAATCTACAGCGTGTCTCACGGTGACCACCCATTAGAATATTTCAGAAACTATTACGATTTGAATTTTGAAAATTTGGGTGATGGGGTTTTCGGGCGTGGCCTCCTCAAATAAAATAATGGCGTCTACGTAACACTTCCGGTTTTTCCGGAAATGACAACCAACTTTGTTATTTTAAATGTAACACCCTATATATTATTCCGATTTTGGATTTTACGTAAAATTTTAGGTGGACTTTCATCAAGTTTTCTTATTCCTAAAATTAACCGTTTCCGAGATATTTAATTTGTTTAATAAAAATTAAAATAAACACTATCTAGCTTAAAACCGTGTGAATTCTACAGCAAGAAAGATGAAGAAGCCATATTAATACGAGAGATAGCTGGACCCCTAAGCTTCCCATCCGTACTTTCAAAGTGGCTTAATTGCATACAGGGTGGTGGAAATTTAATGCCGAGTTTAGTTAACTTCAAATCATCATAAGTTGGTTTTTTCAAATGGAACACCCTGTATGTTTCGTCGTAGTCTGATGCACAATTTCATTCTCTTTCGAACGGTACTATGGTTCCCTATACCTATCTCTTCTAGTTTTTGAGATATCTACTGTTTTTTGTGTAGTCAACTAAGGTCATTCAATATCTTGCGTTTGTTGTTTTCAATTTTTTTTAATAAATAGTATTCAATTTAACTGTCACTAGTGGTGTTAGACTGACAACTAATAACTGGTGGTTTGTTTTGAAGTCCTGCTAAGCCATTTTTGCAAGAAATTGAATGACCTTTTTTGACTGCATAAAAAACAGTAGATATCTTAAAAACTAGAAGAGATAGGTATAGGGAACCATAGTACCGTTCGAAAGAGAATGAAATATTTAAAATCCCGCCGCGCATCTCTAGTGCCACGAGATTTTGAAGCTACTCTACATAATCTATAACTCAAGAAATTGTTGAATAATGAAAACGGGGTGGATAACCTATAAAAGAGATAAAAGTTAACACAAGTTGCACAATTCAAAATTCCTTTGAAAAAAAAAGAATACAAAAATGTAAATTTAAATATTTATCTTTTTACGATGGCGCCACCTATGGACAAATCCTTTGTTTTGTTTTGATATATTTTTGCTATTAAATTGCCATTATTTATTTATTGAATTTTTAAACAATTTAGTGACTTGCGGTCATATGTTGTAGCTGTTGTCTGGTAATACTCTCTTATAGGGAAAAAGTTGAAACGGCTTGGTACATGGCCCCGGATTCTAAATAATTACCGTTTTTTGTATTTTGAATTTTTGTCCATTGCTTTGTACATTTTTTTGGAGAGATAGAATTATATTTTTGTTTAAAATCTTTCTAAGCTGCTGTTTCTGTTCTATGCTTGTTTTTTCAATTTTTGCGCAATTTTTCTTCTGTAACGGTCTTTTTACATTCTTTCTTTTAATTTCCATCCTGCCCAACTATGTACCTGCTGCCTCTGTCACTATGATATCATATGTTTTAAATACTTAATGTAGGTAAAATAATATGTTAATTGTTAAGTTTTTAGGAGATCTACTTTGTGCTTGAATATTTTACGTGATATACTACGGTTGTTCGATAATTGGTGAATCTGTATAAGTTTACTTATTGCAGAAAATTAAGTACAAGAAATAAAAAATTGTAAAAATTGATGAGAGCATTTAATTCAAAATAATTTTAGAAAACACTAAAAGTTCATTTTGTATTATATGCTGCGTGGATAGTGTGCGAAGAAAATCTCCTCAAAAAAATGTTTCTTCGTTGTCAGCTTCAAGGTATATTGCAACTAATTTTTTAATTTTGTTTTATAACAGATTTTTGAGTTGTAAAAGGCAACTTTCTTACATGATGATCGTGGGTTCATTCTTAATTTTCTTTAACTCAGAAACATAACACATACACTAGTTCTATTTGAACTTTATTTTATTTTAATAGCACTAACTTGTCTGAAAGTAGCCTAATACATTGCCTTGGATGATAATTCAACGCAGATGCATTTATTTTGTAGCATAAAAATCTAAAGGTCATAAATGTTTCTATTCATTTTGTTCTTTTCTAATTTGAAGGAGTTTATACAGAAAATATTAATTTTGGCTTTTAGACATGCGTGTAATGCGTATAACTTAATCATAATCACAACCTGTTAATTTGTGATGCAGTACACCTATACTCACATTTAATTGTGCGCACAGTAGGGCCTTTTCTAAGTTAGTGACTTGGGTGAGTAGAGCAAGAGCTACTAAAATTATGAATCAGAATGGCCTTATCTCTATCTACTTGAAGTAATTAGTATATTGTAAAATGTTTTAACAATCACTTCTTTTTTCACATTTTATTTATTCTTCTATCACATACTCTTCATTTACATATCACTTTGAGATTGCATTTTTATTTTATTTTACCTCACCATAGAATAGGCTTACAGTATTGAAGTAGAGATGTAGTAATAATTTCCCATTTGGGCCACTGTATTTTAAAATCTCATCACGTAACTAAATATCTTGAAATGCCAGAGCCTGAATACTTTGGGCCAGAATGGTATCCTAATGCATGACAATCACCACAATTTCATAACCTTACTAAATATTCGTCTAAGTAATAAAAGTAATTTTCATATAGCTCTCGAATATCCCTCGCAAGTAGCCGGCAATCTCTGGCTGGAAGTCGTCAGTCGTTAACAGGCAGTAGGCAATCGTTGGTAGATAGTAGAAGTTACTTAGCGTCACCTGTTGTTGAAAAGTCAACAGATGCTGATTTACCAAGTCAAATACCAAAACGCGCATCTTTTATAGAAGTACCTCTTTTTATTTTATTCAATAACAATGTTAATGCACCTAATTTTAGACTGGCTTTGTGGAAACTTTGAAACCTCAGTTCACTCCTGGCCAAGTTATAACGACTACTGCACCACCAACTGCAGTTGAGGAAAAGTTGTCCCAGTTACAATTACAACAAGAAGTTGATAACCGAAGTCAACAGATTAAAGATCTTGAAGAGAAATTAGAAACATTACGAACTAAAAGACATGAAGATAAAGAGAAATTAAAAGATTATGATAAACAAAAAATTCAGGTGCATATCTTTACATTGTTTTGTGTTCATTTGAGATTTTTATTATTGTATTGTAGTTGGAACATTTGCTTGAATTTAAAAATAAAATTATGGAATTGCAAGCCAGTCTACAGAGAGAATTGCAGAAGGCAAAGTTGGAAGCCAGAGAAGCCATTGAAGCACGAGAGTTACATGCAGAGGAAATGGCAGATCTCGCCGATACTGTTGAAATGGCGACCCTCGACAAGGAAATGGCAGAAGAGAAGGCCGAAACACTTCAACTTGAGCTGGATGCCTGCAAGGAAAAATTGGAGGAAGTTACGTTAGATTTAGAAATATTAAAGAACGAAATGCAAGAACGGACTGGTATGTAGCAATCTAATTGTTTTCCAAATGTACTAAAAATTCTATAGGAGGTATATCTGGCAATGATGGATCGGTATCAGCCTACGAATTGAAGCAACTAACTCAGCAAAATGCTCGATTACGAGAAACTTTGGTTAAAATGAGAGATCTTTCTGCACACGAAAAGCATGGATATCAAAAGTTAATAAAAGATATTGATCAAAAAAATTCAGAAATTGCAGAATTGGGCAGAACGAAGGAGAAATTGAGTTCAAGAGTTGAACAAATGGAACAACAAATAGCCGATCTACAAGAACAAGTGGATGCGGCTTTGGGAGCCGAAGAAATGGTTGTAATTTTAGGGGAACAGAAATTGACATTAGAAGATAAAGTTGTGAAGTTGGAAGAAGAAATTCGCGAGTTAGAAGCCTTGCAAGAAATGAATGATGAACTTGTTGAGAGTAACACAGAACTAGAAGCAGATTTAAGAGAGGAATTGGATTTGGCTCATGGTGCTACACGTGAGGTAATGAGTTGTTATTGTATTTTTACTACATGTTTATTTACATTCAGGGTAAGTATTATTTATTAAGAGCATTTTGTATAAAAATTCGCTCAAAGTAAAGGAGATTTTAACATTATTTTGAAGGTGTGATGGTATTTCCATTACTTTATTTATTTAAAAGGTCACTTTCATTTCTTAGTTTAATGAGACATGCTTGTTAGTTATTGAGAATGTTACCTTTTTCTTCTTTGTGGTGATGTTTTACCGCAAAATTATGTGCAATTGATTTGTTTCAAAAGCACAACAGAATCTTACTTCAAAACACAATTCTGGTTATTTATAAGTATTATGCTACATAATGTGACAACAGTAACATTCAAGTATTTCAAGTATCCAGTAATGGTGTCTTTGATCAAAGAGATACCATCCTAAGATCTGTAACATAAACGATTAATCATAGGGCCGAGACCCAATATAGAAGTGTGAACACTGGCTCGTCGGGTAATCAAGTTACTGATATAACAATTCCTGAAGGGAATGATAAGTATAAATAATAACTGAATGTGGGCAAAATATTAAAGGTAACAAGATAAGCGAACTGTTTGACGTTACAAAACTAAAACATTAAGAATGATTTTTTGATCATAAATTATGAATTAACGAATTTAAGTAAGTAATACAAAAATTCTTACAGAAGACAAATTAGGTGAGTAAATTATACATTGACGAATTCACTAGTTAAAGTAAGGATACTCATAAAGTAAAATTAGATTAGCTGTGACAAAGAGAAGTTAAAGTTAGTGTCCACTTCGCATTTGTATTGGTGTGAATGAATTTGCGCAGCGATGCTTGAGATTCCTGTGAAATTGTCTGTGGGGTTGTTGATGCTAAAAGAATGGGAACGAATGAACACAGGTTTTGTTGTATTTGTAGTAGTTACTCAACTTGAAATGTGCTCTAGTTGTTTTGTATATCCTGAGGCCTTTTTGGAAATGTAACTGAGTTAACCAGCTTGGTTACCGTGGCTACAATTGTTTCTAGGGTAATATTCAGACCAATCCGGTTGAATACCTGAAAAGAGCTTTTGTTGACATTGACTTAACCTATTTAGGTAGTAAGTTTTTTTTAAAAAAGCTCAGCATAATCTCAATTGAACTTTAATGATTTTTAATTATACAAAAAAGAGTAGATTGCAACGCAGGTCATTAATCCAATTGGCTAATGCCAAATTGTTTCACGAATCATATTATTTTAAAACTATGATCAGGATTAACACAGAATTATTTAGTTTTAATTAGAATTTTCTTTTAATTCCTTAGGCAATGCGAGATCGTGATGCTGCATTGGAAGTAATTTCTGATCGAGATTCTACCATTGGTAAATTTAGAGAGCTTGTGCAAAAGTTACAAGAGCAATCGCAAGATCTCCAAAATCGCTTAGAAAAAGAAACAAGTCGACCTATATCTGCCCTTCCAGAGATTATGGACTTTAAAAAAATGTTTACTGAAACTAAAGCACACACCAAAGCAATTGATTTAGAACTGAGACGTATTGATGTTCAACAATTACAGCAGCACATAAAGTATTTATCATCATATCTTCCCGACACATTCATGAATAGGGGAGGTTGGTTTCTATAGATTCATTGAATAACAATTAAGGGCTACTTTGTAGGAGATTACGATGCAGTATTAACCTTATTATTAATACCCAGACTAATACACAAATCTGAAATACTCATCAATCAAATTTCTAGTAAATTTCCTCATGTTGAGAAAATTGACAGAATTGCTATACTTAAGGGACATTCAGTTGAGCAGTTTGCTTTCAGATGCCGATTTGTTCATTATATTTATGCACTGCAGGTAATTTGAGATTACCTGTTAAATTTTTCTTCTCAAACATATTTTAGACAATTCTACATCAATATCGACATGCTTTAAATACATGTAAACCTGAAATTTTATTAAAAGTGGGTGCCTCATATCCAGAAATTGCCGCCCAAGAGAAAATTATTGATGGTTTTGTTGAATTAATAAAACGTGACCAATTAGATGAGAATATTCATTCAGAGGCATTCGAAAAATGCGTTAATTACTTTAATACATTATATCCAATTCTGTTGGGATCAGACAGTCAGCAGAATCATACCGTTTTGTTAAATGATCATATCAAGGCACTCACAACTGCATGTGATGGACTAACGACTGATGCTATGGTTATTCGTAATTTTTCTGAAGTAACATTATTTCTTGTTTGCAAATTTTGTTTTGTAACCATTCATCTTGTAGTCTTCTAACATTGGAGATATAGCGTTATTGATGCAACATATAATTACAACTGCGGATCAAATACAACAATCTCTAAAACAAGTTAAACGAAGACTTCCACCTGATCCAAATGTCACCAATTTGGGTTTAAACAAGGAAGTTGCGGAAAATTTGTATCAGTGTTACTTGCATTCAAGGAAAGTTATGAAGACTCTTAACGATATTGTCAAGAATTGCATTGTAACAGCTGCTGGTGGTAAGTAAATGTACTTTCATAGTTATATTCCTTGTCTTTGTCTGCTCCTCTTTATAATCTTGGAGAGTTCCAACATCTATCCTATAAGGTCTTACATTATTTAATAATTTTTGGCTCTATCATTATATACAGAAATGTTACAAAAACTAACTGCTTACTGCTCCCTTTTCTAGAACTTTTTACAATTAATAATTTTTATGTTCTATGTATTTTACACGCTTAAAGCTCCCAGTCTGCATTATTTTTTCTGACATCATCGTCATACTTCAGCCAATTTACACAAAACCTTAACCTTCCTCATGAGACTCCATCCATTGGTGAAAACCGCATGAAAATCCGTTTGGTAGTTTTTGAGTTATCGCGTTCACACAAACAGACAGACGCGACGGGGGGACAATGTACCATTTTTTATTGTAGAAATTGATAAGAATATTCCTCACGACAAACTGAAAGACTTTGCAATTAATGCTAGTGACAAGGTGTACGAACAAGATGATTTGGGACCTGTACAAAGCATAAAAAATTCATTATCTTTTATTGTTACTCAAATTAGTCAAACATCTCAATTTCTTCAAGATAATGAATATAGCATAACCCTGAGCAACAAAAATGAAGGAAAGGTAATGTTGATTGGGTTTAACATATGAAAGTAACGTAACCTTGTAGATAATACCCCCAATAGTAACACGAGCAGAAAGTGTAAAGAAA
Organism: Pyrocoelia pectoralis; assembly: GCA_036250285.1. Classification (NCBI taxonomy): domain Eukaryota; kingdom Metazoa; phylum Arthropoda; class Insecta; order Coleoptera; family Lampyridae; genus Pyrocoelia; species Pyrocoelia pectoralis. Next base: position 24,223,767 of record CM070077.1, on the reverse strand, counting down.
GAATTGGAAGAAACGAAAACTTTAACCAGCAAATTAGAAAATAAAGAGTCCGATATTAAGGAATTGCGCAAAATTCTTAAAGAGAAACAGGAACAATTGTCACAAATGAGCATTAGAAAAGAATTGGCCGAGAAAAAGTTAGGAAATGTAAATAAAGACTACGAATTAACTATAGAAAAATTACAACGTAAACTGGAAGAGGCGCACAATAATTATAAGAAAAAGGAAAAAGAGTTTGAAGAGACACTGGATCATCTTCAGAATGATATTGATTCATTAGAAAGTGAAAAAGGTGAAATGAAGGAGAAACTGAAAGTTTTCTCCAAAAAATCAATTTTAGAAGGAATGGCTAAAAGTACATCGGGTAATATTACATCAATATTAGACAATATTATATTATTAATATTTTCAGGCTCTCAATTGAGTTCGTTACAGTCACTTGGACCAAACCTTCCTGCCGTTGTACGTGATTCTCCATTATTAATTCAAGAAATTGACACTTTACGTAAATTATTTAATATTGAAAGACAGAATAGAATCAAGTCAGAGAATGAACAATTATTACAAATCCTTAACTCCTTAACACCGTTACCGACATTCAAAGATAAACCGGACGAGACTTTGGAAAAGCTTTTAAAAGAAGGAGCACAGCTGAAACAGGTATTTTTGACGGTAAGTGAAAGGTGTATTAAATTAAACCTTCTTTATAGGATATTTTAATGACATTGGCCACCCCCACGTTTCCATCTGTGTCTAAAATTAAGCCTGGTAATGGTCCAGCGATGTGGAAGAAGCATTTCTTAGGAGAGAGGGATAAAATATTTGGTCTAAAACTACGTGCTGAACATTTTAGAACAAAAGTTGCTGCGGAAATAGTAAAAAGGAAGTTTGGTGGACAAATAGAAACAGATTTTGTTGTGTTTCCAACAGTAGAAATGACAAATGCTATTAATGAATCGAAATCTGTGAACATCGGTTCAATTCACGTTCCAAAAATGTATTTCCCTGATACAGAACCAAGCGTTATTAATTTAGAATTGGATTTTATTAATTTACAAAAATTAATCGGAAAGTTAACTTGTTAATATTATTTAATTTATTAATCACAACTGGTTTGTGAATCGCTCTATTTATTAATTTATTATTTAGTATATTTTTGTATTTGTATGTGCCACATATAACACTTTGTTATTGTAATTTGTTGGAGAAGGCTATGCTTAAAAATATTTAAATTTTCCAGCTTAATCTTTGTAACAACATTGTGGTTTGTACCTATATCAATCTGTTAATAAACAACTGTTTCATTCACAGAATGCCTTTTATTTCTCACAGGCTTATCTTTATTGGAACAACAAAATACAAATTGGATGTGTTTGACATATTGGATTTTTGAGTTGCTGAATATACTCTTTGTTCAAGGATTTAAGATAATGTATGATTGAATAAAAATAGCACTAAATTAAATCATATTCTCTTCTTAATTGTAATCAAGGACCTACAATATGTAAACGTGATGAAAAACAATAGCTAAAGTTTAACACAATAATTATGTCAAGTCGAACTACCAAAGCTACAATATGTTTTGCTGTGTATATTTATCAAGTTCCCATTTTGCTCACCTAACTGTTGTCATACAATACTATGTATGTAACAGTTCAGCTCATCATTAATGTCTGGAAGTTCATTTGTATAGAGAAGGTATAGCAGAGGCCCCATAATGTAGCCCTGTGTTATCCCTCTCTTCACGCTTTACAGGTGTTTCATTTGTTTGACCGAAGTGATATCTCTAAGACTTTTGGATATAGGTAATCGACTTCAAAATCGAAATGTCGACAATCAAATTTTTTGTTATTGATAAATTTAATAATAGTAATGCTCATTAAATGTTTCCATTGTTTTATATAATGTATAATTAAAAAATTCTCAATTTTGTATATACATAATTTAATAAATTTAATATTTGATTTGCAATAATAATTTCATTTGTTTTAATTTCGAAACTACGCCTAAATTTCGAAACCACGCCCTTAATTTCAAAGGCGCTATAATTTCATAATGACGTCTTAATTTTATTAAAATGTTCGATTTTTGCCTCCATTTCTCCATTCAAACACAATCAACTAATGTGCCCAAAAATATGTATAAATAATAGAAATTGTATTGTTTTCTGTCGTTTGTTAACTTTGCGCACAAATGCGGTATTCGAAGTTCGTTCTGTAATCCCGCGGATTTCAACTGGTTATAATAAAGGTACAAGGTAATACAATATACAAGTACAATTGTTTTGGTCCTTTTGTTGCAGTGCTTAAATTGTAAATTAAAAAGGGCCGGCTTGCGGTTTTACCTAAAAAAGGACATTTCTAAAAACAAGGCACATTTTTTACGAAAAAGGGCACTTTTTATATACAATCCAAAACCACGTTATATCTTTCGTAAGCATTAAAATATGGATTATTACTGCGACCAAGAGATTTATTTTTTATTTTTATAACCACTGCAGAGAGCTATACGGGGTGTTTTTTGGGAGCTTTAGTTAGACGTTTCCAGGAAAGTTTGATAGGTAGATTTTTGAAAATTTGTACTTTGGGGTTACTCAGAAAGCCGAATCGATGTAAAATATTTTCAAAATAGCAGCGCTTCCGGAAATGCCGGAAGTAGCTACTAACTTCGTTATTTTAAATGGCAACCCCTATTTTTTATTACATTTTTGGATTCTACGTGAAATTTCAGTTTTTTTGATACCACATATCAATATCTACATGTTATGGTTTTTAAGTTATTTTCACTTATTTAAAAAAAATGGCGGATGCAGAGGGTACTTTAAGAATTCATTACTTGAAAACGGTTGTAGCTATGGCAACGAGTTTTCATCAGCGCATAGAGGAAGAATAGGGCTTTCTTTTGGTGTACTTAAAAAAAAGTTATGTTGCGTAGGACGTCACCTATGAGGCTCCAAATTTAAGAAAATTCAAAGACTGAAAACTTAGTTTTTTTAAATGAAATGACCATTTTCTTACTATTGCATTTGATAGAGAATCAAAATGGGCATATTTTGGTATTACATGTTCCTATCCCTATCTTTAATAGTTTCTGACTTATTCTCATTTCATTGCAATGATGCCATTTTTTTCGGATTTTTTAGTAGTTGGCTGAAAGATATGCCTGTTATGTGGAAGTGGGAAATGGTTTTAAATCGCCTTGATCGCAGTTTTAAAATTCGATCTTGAAAAATTGGGCCGTTGGGATCTAAATTAAAATGCGAGCCGGTGAAAAACAAATAAGGGCACTTTAGCCGGTTCGCTAGTAAAAAGGGCCAGCTGGCAAGGGCAAAATCAGGGCCGGCTCGCAGAGCCGTTTCTTCCAGGGCAGGCCGGCTCTTAGAGCCGGTGCGAGCCGGCACAATTTAAGCCCTGTTTTGTTGGAAATTCATCCTAATCTTCGAATTTTTATAATTCTGTCGTTTATCTCATCCCACGTTTTTATAACATGTTCGTTCATTTTCTTTTTATTAATATCGACTCTCCACTTTGCGCCCTTTTACTTTTTGGTGTCCCCATCCATATTAGTCCAGTAAAATAAGACGAATTTTAACGATTTGGATGAAATAATGGTTACAGCTTTGAAAATTTGGGAACAGACTTGTTTTGTGCTCCCTTGAAGTGTTCAAAAGTCCCCATTCGTACTCCCCCGCCCCGCTGAGAGAAATGGGGGGCGAAAAAGTGTCAAAAAAGCCGGTTTTCGTAAATAACTGAAATTCCGCACATTTTCATGATTTATTTTTGTCTCTACGACCAATAGGAGCCGAGATAGATTTTTTTAAAATGTAGACTGTTTTGCGGCGAAATGGAAACACGTGCGCGCATCGCGCGTATTTCGCTTATATCTCGAGAATGGCCATGCGTAGGTATCGCAAAATGCTTCAAATGAAAGTTGTAGAGAATTTAATTGCGAATAATTTTCTTTTTTAAACATTTCCATACGATTAATATTGACAGAGATATAATCATTTAAACCTTTTTCTAAGACACAATCGCCGCTCGTTTTGCATAATAAAATCAATAATAAGTCGAAAACTATTGATTCTACGTACTTAGTGCATATAATAAAAATTGTAGAGGATTAAATTTTGAATCTATATGTATACACGAAATATCATTTTGGTAATCTTTATAAGGCGATGGAGGAAGAAATAATGAAAAATTCTCATTTTCAAGTGTTTCTTTGCAAATAACTATATTTTCACTACTATTGTAGACAGTAAAGTGTCTTATAGTTTTTTAAAGATAATTAATGTACCTGTAAAATGAGCGCCGGCAGAAGTTTGTACGCCAAATAGTTCACCAGTTAATATTTAAAATTTCTTCATTAGAGTTTATTTTAAACAACGGCGTAGTGAGTGCTCTATGTCTATACTAAAGACCTAAATACAGATGTTTTGGATGGTTACAAGAATTTTGAGGAATTTTAATATCTGTAGGTAATATGTGTACCTAGGTGTTTGCCCAGGTTTTCTCTAATAATGTTAAATTCGAACTTGCTGTTGAAATGTTGAAATAAACGTATCTAAATGATTGAATAAAGACGAATTTTTAAAAGAACCGTTTTAAAAATATATCTATACCTAGGTACCTAGGTACTTACTGAACGATGAAATATGGGAACTCCGGAAATATAGGTAAATAAAGTAAACAAACAAAAGGGTATTATGTAGGTACCTATTAAGAATAACAAACTAGGTTTGTTAAACGACTATTAATTTTATTAGCATATCGTAGGTACAAGGCGGTCGTCTCCCAGCAAACAATGCTACGTCTTTTTGACGTCCTTTACAGGTCTCATTGGTCGTTAACGCCACTCGACCTATTATACTGCCGATTTAATGAAGTCTTAAAGCTCACATTTTTTAACGTCACTTATGAGATGTCATTATGACGTGTGATATGAGTGAGTTAAAGTAATAGATTTTATTTATACCTATTGGTAATTTTCTTTCTCACCAAGTTTTTGCGTAAAAACTACAATGAACTGTTTATTTAGAGCTCATTGAAAAACTATCGGTTACGGTTTGTTCTAAAAGTGAGCCCTTTTTGCTGTGTATTATAATGTATAATTGTACGTTGTACAATACTTAGATACCTATATATTTTAGTCGTAGGTACCTACCTAGGTAATTATTCAATTGTAGATGTACCTACTCTCTTATTATAGAATTTATAGATGATGATGTCTTGTCAATTGTGAATTTCCAGTGACTAACACCTATTTTATGTATTTTTTTCAAACTTAAACTATTAACGCGAAACAGCGCTAAGTTACGAAGTACGAACTGAGAAGTAGGTAGGTATGTGTGTTGGTACAAGAATTAAGTTAAATAATTAAAATTACAGTTACACGTAAAAATGTAGTTTTTCCCTTTTTTTTGTATGGAACTGGTTAAATAATTCTTTGCATTGATAATTACATTATGCATATACTTGGGTGACGACTCATAACGGCCGTAACCGACGTCCTAAAGGTCTTAAAGTGACGTAAAAATGATGTGATGTGTATGACGTTTCTATCATGTGACATAATGCCCACAAAAAGACGTCATATCTGACGTCCTACGGGTCATTTAAGTCACGTGAAATTAACGTCAAAATAACGTGACTCTTTTTACTGATGGGCTCTGAAGATGATCAGGAACGTCGTAAAAGAGGAAGCGGGGCTTCAAGAAGAACGAAAATGAGCGCCAAGATCGTCGCAACTGGCATTTCCTCTACTCGGGCAATTGGTCACCAATCAATGGTTTGGTAAAGCTTTGCGTTAACATCATCGTCGCAACTTGTGCTTCCTTTGACTGTGAAACATTATTGTCACCACAACGCCGCGCCGGCCGGTTAGAATGGCGCAATGAAAGAATCTTAAATGGCGTCGTGTTGTCTTTAGTGACGAATTTAGATTTTGTTTAGGCATGCAAGACGGGGTGAACGACGGACTCTTCAATTTATGGTTGAGATAGTCACGTACACCGCACTGTGGGTGATGGTTTGCAGTGCGATTACTTATGGTAGCAGATCTCCATTGGTGTTAATTCGTATTCGACGCAATATGACAGCACAACGGTATATTGCGGAGGTGGTTAAAGTAAATCTTCTTGAAGATCCATTATTCCAGCAAGTTTATGCACGTTCTCATTTACCTACCTAAGTTCTTTTTTCTTTTTCGAATGAGGTGAATTGAAAATGAGAATTTTTTGTGAAAAATTATCAATAAGAGTAAACAAGTTTAACATGGTCAAGAATATGTGTCAAGTCTGTTATCGTATAAGAGGGCATTCACTAGTTCCGGCGTTCTATCGCTTAACCATACTTAATGGTGCAATATTGTTATGGAAGATGTAATCTGCATTACACCATTACTAACGATCTTATAACTTATTTATACTATTTACATAAATCTAAAAATGCAATTTTGACTACATAGAAAGTTACGGTTACTTAAGTTTTCAGTGTGATTTGTAAAAGGGCGATATAATGACCTTTTATCTAAATTGCACGAAGGTCGCCGCCAGTAGCATCAGAGATAGTAATATAATTTCTATAATTACAAATTGATAATAACAATTTCATCATTTTACACTGATTGCGATGTTTTTATACTTCACTTATAAAGAAGAATTCAGTACATTTTGATAAATGAGTGAAAATAGAGGGGCTAGAATCCGCATATGGCGGTAAATAAAATCACAAGCTGCTTTATTTGGTATAAATATCTAGGTATCTATAGTGTTATCTTTGGATTAGATTAAAGTACATTTGTAAAGCGGTACACCGTTTAAGTTTTATTGGCACCGTTTTGTAGATCAGTGTGTAATTAGAAGTGATTTGAACTAGTTTTCAAAAATTTATATTTGAGACTATATTGTATGTTTAACCTGTTATTGTAATAGATCAGACAACGAAAATACACACACGCTACTTAAAATATGCAGTGAATAAAAGCAATGTGCGTTATTTATTTTGACGTTCTTGTAAATGTTTGGATTTTCTGATTGAAGACAGGCTTCCAAGTGTATTTTGAATGGATTGATTATTTCTAAGTGCAATTTCTTTAGTTTGATGTGCGATTTCGTCTTAATGAAACCCCTTTGATTTAAAAAGATTTATTAAGGCAATAAAGTGTGTTTTTATTTGACGATCTTGTGGTTATCGTAATATGACTGAATTGTGTTTATTTTTGATTTGTTTCGGCTGTATTTGCATACGAGCTCAAATATTGGGCGAAGGTGGTAAGTGCAATTTTATTTCGTTTGTTTAATATTTATATTAAACGTGAGTGTGCCTAATTTACGTCATTGTTTATAGATAGGACGTTAAGTGTTACTTTTTTTTCAGATTATTTAAATGACTATCCTCCTGCTTCGGTGTATTTCACTGATAGCGAACAGGATACAGGATATGCAAATTATCGAAAGCCAGAAATTATTCGCGAACAGAGTGGAAGCGATGTGGTTTTAAAATGTACTACCACGTCCTGTTTGTATCTTAAACAAAACAGCGTTTGGGAATTTAAGGTAACATTATGGTAACATCATGGTCATCCAAAATATTAGGTACATCTCTCGATTGTATTCAAAGCACACATCGTTCATGTATGCTTAAAGTTTTGCCTTTTAATTCACAAGGAATTCATTAATTTCTCAGATATGCATCTTGAATATTTCCTTTTAGAATAATAGTATAATTTACATGCAGATTGTAAAGAGTGTAAACATGTATTGGCAAGCACATGAATGCCATTTTTTGTACCTATATGGTGCATGCGGCACAATTGAAATATTCACAAAATATGACCATTTTGCCAGAAAGCAAACCACTTGAACCATATCAGAAGCCACGAACCGTGTGGAGGCCAAGACAGGACTCCTTTGGGCGCTAAGGGACAAAAAATTACTAGACGCGAAAAATCAACCCGTGGAACAAATGAGGCATCAATTCCTATTCAATTTAATGTCGTTGGGTTCATTGTGCCACAGCGGAAGTTGTGGACTCGTTAGTTTAGGCGCTATAGCCGCGTTTTTTATTCTTAAAACTCCAAAATGCAGTTACGTATTCTTTCGCAACATTTAATATTAAATGACGGTCGCCGAGTCAAAAATGGAGCAAAAAATCACGAAATGGAAACCAGGGGAGACTTTAATTAAAACCCTTTTAACACGTGTAACACATAATTACCGATTATTATTCATCTACTTTAATTGATTTTATAATTTTGAATAATGAAGCAGAATTAGTGAAATTCGGCGTCCACGAGGCACATAGTAGGTTTAGGTACCTATTGCCGATCGTTAGCTTAGTTTACTGTGTACCGTTATTTTACTTAAATCGTCCTGAACCTGAAATCCGAAATAAATAGGAGCTTATTTATTCGAGATATGTATGCAATTCCATGGTTTTACGGCGCGCCCTCTGACATCAATTAAAACATCGTAACTATCTAACGCTAACCTAAGGGCTGCAGTTTCGCCGACACGTTGTGTCACCCATCCCCGCGTTTTCTAGTTTTAATTGAAATAAAGTGTTATAAAGTAAATTGCATTTCCTCGCGTATCTCTTCGTGTTGACCCCGACGATTCAATAAGCACGCGGTTTGTTGAAATTTATCAAAATACCTGCGCAACAGATCCGACCGTTACTCGTACAATTCCTTGCAAAATTGACCAACATTCCTGCTGAATCGCAACACCAACAACATGGGGAAGCTGCATTGAAAGTCGAATCCGAGCGCCAACAATCTGAAATAGCCAGACTCGAACAATGTCTCACGTGTGGGCATCAAGGTCGGAACGACCAAAGTTATGGTTTGGTCAAGTTGAGGCGCAGGTCGGCTCGCTCGAATCACTGACCCTTAACTAAATTTTACCACGTGATGTCCTCCATCGACTCTGAAATCCACACATCTTGTTCCGATCTAGTTTCGACTTCGTCTACCGCAGACCCGTATGATACGATCAAGGGAGTCAGAAATTACATCAGGTGTGCTCAGTGATGAGAATACAATTAAAACCCTGTATATACAAGAACTATCTGAGACAACGAAAGCGATGATGCAACAACATTGCAAAACCTTGCGATCCGAGCTCACTGCTTCGTCGTCCGTGGCCGTGGAGAAGAAGGAAACTTATGATCTCACGGAAAGCACCACAAATGCAAAATCATAACAACGCAACGCATGGCGTAACCGCGTAACTAAGTTGAATTTTCCTCACCGTTCGAAATGAATTCTGGGTGTTTTAACATTGAAATGTTATTATAACACACAAATAAGAGCTTCGTGGTTACCATATCAAGACCCCTTGCCACTTATTTCGTTATAATGACGAGTTGTCCAAAATTTTA